>QEOT01124199.1:72872-121878 GCA_003123785.1 Pterocarya stenoptera | reverse complement strand
GGGGGGGGGGGGGGGGGCGCTGGCTTTTGCAACTCTATACTTCTATCTAGCCCTTTTACCGTTGGAGTTCACTGAAAATCTGAAGCATGAAAACTACAAGAAGCACAAATAGGCAGGAACAGAAATCTAGAAGAGTTCGAAGGTAGAACTGTGGGTTCTCCTTGCCTTGAATTTTCAATGACTTTGGCTAGCATTGCTAAAACTGCTCCTAAGAGATATTCACAACACATTGCTAAGTGACTGAATTTCCTTTGATGAAGAAAATAACATGTTGAGTTTTCTATACATGGGAGAAGACCCCTTTTTTTGCACTGCATGTATGTGTGTGTGCATGCATATATGAACTTTCCCCCTGCTCCTTTTCTCTGTGTTATAAACTATTGATTAATCAATTTTCTTATTCTAGTGAAAATATGGAGAGAATTCCTGGGGTAAACCACCAAAATAAGCAAAACAGGTTTGTCTCTTTGTCCGAAGGCGTTACTGCATGTGCTGCCCACCCCCTCAATGGAACCATTATAGTTGGGACAAAGGTTTGTAGTCTAGTTACCCCTCCTTTAATAATCTTTTGGTTATTCATAACGTGAAAATACTTCGTAAAAGTAGAAGTAAAATATCTATTTGACCTTCAATTCATGAACTGTTTTTTGGGTTTTGCTTTTCTTATCATCCTTCTGAAAAGCAGTGCATATATCATCAATTACTCAAGCATGTATATGGATGAGCATATTTTACTAGTATACACATGCATGCAACCACGTGGCTTCTTTTCATGTTTTTGCACACCCTGAGTTTGTATCTAACATTACTCTCACCAAATTGAATACAAAGTGCAAAATGAAGGAAAATAGTTCCATTTATTTGTGGCTTTGAATATACAGTTAATATTTTTCATATTGATTAATTTGTCTTGTCTGCCTTTCCTCGTTGACTAACGGAATATGAAATTTGATGGATGAATGGTTTCAGCAATCATCTCTGCTGATGATTTCCCAGAGGCACCAATCATTTTAAGATGGAGAGATTAATTGGCTAGAGCAGTGGGGACCCATAGGGCTGGAGACCTTATACATCCTCGTTCAATCATGTAAATATGTCCATAAGTTGTGAAACAACCACAGCCATCAAATTTGGAACTCCTAATATGTACATTGGTCCAATCAAATGGTCTTTGAAGGCTGTCCATCAATCTTTTGTCAATCAAGCGATTCGAGCCCTTCAGCTGAAGTTGTTGATATTAGGACAATTCGAGGGTCCTGCTCAGAGTGCTGCTGTATGCTGTACTTCTCCTCTGGCTTTCCTATATATTTTCAGAATTATGAGATTGAATAGACTTAAGAGCCGGTTTGGATTGAGAGATCTCAACTCACCTCAGTACTATTCACTATTGTTCACAAATTTTAACTCACAAATTTCGTTATTATTTACAAACCATCTCAACTCATCTCATCTCTGATGTCTATGTAATGTAATTCTTTGGTAGTAATTAAAATAATGAAAGTATATTTCAAGGATACTTTTCAATTTGTACTGCTATCTCAATTGACATTAAGGAGTCCTTAATCATCTGTTGCCATATCATTCATAGTTGCCGTCTGAGTTTGAAATCTGCTGAACTATGCTTTTTATTCAGAAATGTGCTTGTGCACAAACATAGAATATAGCACTTGTAATTGAGGAATTCAAATGGAAACATGCTACGTACAACCGGCGGTGGGAACCACCGGCAGTCAGCCGATATATTAAAAAAAAAAAAAAAGGTTCAAAACCAAAACCAGAAAAAAGCAATCTGATGCCACAAAGTATGAAATGCAAGAGAAGTATTTGGTAAAATGCCTCAAACAGACTTTCCTTCTCACAAAGTCATTTTTCGATTTCAGTTATTCCTTGATACAGTAGCACACAGGCTTCACAGTATTTATAGACTATTATAAGTCTGTAATCGCAAATCAGTTACAAAAAAAAATTTTCCTTCTTCGCACGGTGTTGTGGGTATTTTCTAAAATACAAACAGAGCGCTGTATCCATGGAAACCTCGAGATCTTGGTTTGAAGGATTAGACGAAAAGAGTTTCTTTCTTGGAACAGAAGGAGCAAATTAAAAGAGTTTTAATTTGGCCACGTGGGACGCAGTGCCACCTCGGTTCCCCTGGCCGGTTGTAAATAGAATTTTTCATTCAAATGGTAGCACCTTGTATTTGATCCTCTATGAAAGACTAGCATTTCGAGTCCAAGTAAGGCTCATGTTAACATTCAATCAAGGCTCAAATAAGCCGAACAGATAAGAAAAGAGTCATGTTATAGATCAACGTTTTACCACACACCCTACCCTTTTTGTTTTTCTCAACTTTATGTCAGATCCACCATCACCTTCAACCTCTCTCTCCCCTCAATCTCTCTCCCCTTATCTCTCTCTCTCTCCTCAGCCTCTCTCTCCCCTTATCTCTCTCTCTCCTCAAGCTCCGGCCTCTCTCTCTCCTCAAGCTCTCACCTACACGGGGTGTGGGATCAACAACAATGCTTAATCCACACAGTTTTTCATAAGAAAAACGTATAATGGAAAGAAAAGCTAAAAAATAAATAAATAAAAAGTGGCAGAATCTGTGGGCATTGCATACGACTACAAGGGTTGCAAAATCTGGTTTTTTCCCATTTGAAAAAAAGTTATTTTAAGTTTTAAATTTTAACAATTTAAGTACTTGGGCTTATAATTTTATGCAATTCAGAAAATTATTTTTTAAAAATATAAATATTAATAAACTTAAAAGAAAAAAAATATTTAAGAGGTTATAAATTTTAAGAACGGAAACATTATTAAATAAAAAAAAATTAAAAACGGTAAAACTACCAATAAGAAAATAAGAAAAAAGAGGTTCTACCGTGGCCTCGTAATAGCACTTTGAGGTGGCCAGCAGGCCACCTTGCGGTGGTTCAGGAGTCGGGCCACCTAGTAAAGAGGAGAGAGCTTTTAGGTGCCATTTGGATAATGAGTTGAGATGAAAGTTAAAAATTTAATATTATTATTATTATTTTAAACATTATAACCAAATCACTTGGTGAGGAAACTTGTCTGTGTTCCTATCAGTTTATCATGGTAGTTCCAGCTTTGAATCTGAGCACCCCAATCAATCAACTCAAACAAAAAAGAAAGAAGGAAAGAAAATGACGGGAACCTAGACTTAAATGTATTACAGTGAGAGTCCAAGATCATCGAACACAATAAAAAAGAATTGAGATCTTCTAACACAAAATCCCACTAGAAGTAGTAGATTTGGCTACAACAAGTAACCAAGTTACAAAAAATACAAGATAATATATATCTTCACAACAATGTGTTCAGCAGACTTTTGGGGGGAGTGCAAAGAGCAACGAAACCCCTGTCCGAACTTGAGTATTTCCTATATACCTCCTTGAGCTTACTTTCTGCAGCAGTAGAGTGAAAGCCAACCAAGAGTTTGGCACAATCCCTGTCACAAAACAAACGAACACCAACTGAAATCTGTATTTGTTGATTATTTTCCCTTTTTCCTGGCATAAGCTCAAATTAGTCTTTCAAGAAACACCAAGACAAGGCATATACAGGTTGCATAGGTACTGCAATGACTTCTAAACCGTAATATTCCACACCATGATTAAATACTTGGAGACATGCCTCATCTCCAAACAGGCATGCACAATAGCATGCTCTGCTAATACCATATGCTCACTTATTCTGCAGCCTGCAGATAAGAATTGCGACGAGAAGAGAACTTACGTTATCTGCTCAGCAGAGTAGCCTGAGTAGTGCTTCAAAGTTTCATTCCAAAAAGGATTCCTGTTGAGAGTGCAACGTGCAGCATAGACAGCTGCAGCGGCAATCATTGATGGGCAGTACAAAATGGTTGTTGGATAATGCATGAGACCCAATTCAGCTAGAAAAAAGACCATATTCTCCATCTACATCAGTAGAAAAACATCAGCAATTAGTCTGCCACTCAACCAGACTTAACGGGAATTCACGAAATTGCAAAAAAAATATAAATAAAATACAGTACCTCCTGATCAGGTGCAATAGAAGCCTTGATGTAACGAACCAGAAAAACATACGGTGTAGGAACTGTCAAATACCACTCCAAAGTCTCCAAAATTGATTTCTCCATGACAAGTATCTGATTACTTGTATAAGCATAGTCTGATATGCAAACCAGGTTATAAACCTGCAAATTCCAAAACTACCTATCAGAGTGAAGTTTTAAAACATGAGTAGTAGGAAGACAAGAAAATTCCAACATATTATGAGAGAATACTGCTAGCTACCTGTAGACTGTAACTTTCTTCGTACTTGCAGGCCAAGAGCATGGAACTTATGCCAACTAATTGAAGTTCTCTCCTCGACACAATCTTCATGGAAACGTACCGGTCAATTAAATTTATGGTGAGGTAGAGGGTTTCAGGCATGAGTTCAACTCTTCTATGAACCTCAATCAGCCAGTCAATGAGAATAGCCCGCATCTTGACATTGATTTCAGGCTGTGAGTCCATGTAATCGTGCACTCTGCTGTCATCCTGGATAAAAATAAAAATAAAAACTTCAAATCATTATTAGAGAGAGAGAGTAGAAAAACTTCGAAGTATTTCATTAGTAGAAAAAATACTTCTGTGAGCTTGTAAAACTTGTAGATGTCATCTACATATTCGACTGCTGCCAAATCATTATTTAAATCTCCTGCATCGATATTCACAATCAGACTTTCTGGCTTAAGCACAACTCCACAAGCAGCCTGAGGGAAATTAAGAACGGTACATTATTAAAACAAGGCAAGAAACTTTCAAACATGCCAGGACAAACGGCCAATCTACCTTGCTTCGAGCAGTGAGGATTGCAGTAAGAGTCTTGATTTCCTTCCTTGAGGACCTTTCTCTTGACTTTCTTCCATTGAGAGGTTTAACCTTTTCATCTTCATCGAAACTAACCACAACTTTAGTCTCAGGTTTGGGCCTATCAATTGCCTGCTTTTGAACTTCCTTAACCNGGGGGGGGGGGGGGAGAGGGAGAGATACCTTGTAATGGGGCGCGAAATTTGCTTGCCATCCGCAGTAGGAAACACCTCTAGATTACCAATGTCTCCAAGAGCTCTCCGATTCCTTCTTTGTCCTTGCTCATTATTCACCTTACCTCCCCCTAACAAACAAGAAAATCTTGGATTTCAACTGGATGCATTGGAGATGTGCGAACAAGATTAAAAAAAAAAAAAGGCCCCAGAAAACGTGAAGTGTGAAACAACAAGTAGATTGAAACAATAGGAGCTTGGAAATCAAATTCCGAAATGTATTTACACAAAGCAAAGGAACTGTGAAGTTTTTCTATACAGACAGAGCCCACACAACTAATCCAAGTTCACCCACAAACATCATTGTATAAATGAATAAGATATCTTTTTTTGATAAGTAAATAAGATATCTAGAAAGAGAAGTACCCATAAAAACCATTCCATCCGGATTTCAATAATATAATTAAAGAAGTGGAAGATCCACATGCAAATTAATCACCCTACCCAGATGATCAGAACCAGTTGAGACGGATATTTTAGAAGGACCCAAAACCCAGAAAATATCATCAACTGATGAGAACCGCAGTTCCAAGTCTGCATAAATCACCGTCACCCATGAACTTGAAGAAACAAACAACATGAAAGAAGTCCGAAAAAGAGACTCTTGCTCCAGTTACCCAGCATTTAAAGAACGTATTAGACACCTTGTCAAACCCAGATTGAAAATCACACAAATATATATAAAAATGAGCTTTCAGAAAAACTAAATCTATGTTACTCAAAAATTACACAATCAACCAAGTAAACCCACATAACTTTATAAAGAAGTGATTTATAAGAACGAGACCCATTTCAATATTGAATAAATTTAAGACAGAGAGAAATCGAAGCTGTATGGGTCCAAACAAGACCAATCAAGAAAACCAACATGATTTTCATAGAAGAAATGAGTAGAATTGCCCAAAAACGAAATCGGTTATTAAATTAAAGACAATGGCAAAACCTCTGGGTTTCGGCGGAAGATCGGCTCTAGCTTCCATTGCTTCTTGGTGATTGTCTGAAAATTTTATCTGGGTTTGCTCTTTCTCTGTATTCGTGGTTAGTGCATAGTTGCTTGCTTTCTCATAAGCCTGATAAGGAAGCCGCCGAATCGACGCAATAAGCCCCAACGGTCATATTCTCTTTAATTTGAAAGCTGACCGTTGGATTTTCTAAGAGCATCCTACGGCGCAGAAGATCATCCAAGGGATTAGGGTTACGAGAAGAATCTCAAATGAGTTCTGCTAGGGAGCAGCTCATATTTTTAACGCACTGGCCACACTGCCAGCGTGTACAGTGACTTAGTTTTAAATAAATAAAACACTTTTTTTTTTTATTCCACTGTCCATCTTCGAGAAAGAGCAAAAGCTCTTATGAAAGCATAGCAGAAGCCATAGCAAGTTAGCAACTCTTCTTCGGCCAAGATTAGTTGCTGTCACAATCAATGGAATGGTGGGGCTGGGCTTGGGCCAAGACTAATAAGAACTGATTTACTTAGTCGTTATTTCATCTTAGGGAGTGGGCCGTAGAGTAGATGGGCCTTAGTTGATTTTCTGCTTTCTTTTATTGAGTTTGTTTAGTTAACAATTGTGGGTCTTGTTTAAGATTGAGGTCTTTTTCCTTTGTTGTAAGACCCTTCATATAAGATTATTGTAGCTGCCGATGAGGCATCGAGAAACTAATGAAAAGTCTATTTTCCTTCTCTTCTCATCTTCTTGATTTTTCTATGGAGGTGCTTCCTTTGAAGCGAGCAATTTCAACATATTTGTTCTTTAAGTAACTTGAGGTGTGTTACATCTTCCTCGAGTGTGGCCTCTACTCTTCTCAACGGCAACGAGAAAGGATATGTTCTTCCAACCAAGTTTTGTTCTTCTTCAAACCGTGGACTTCCTCAAGTAGACCCCCTGCTCTGTTGCACTTCTCGATAGCGACGGAGTCTAGCCCTCTGACTGACCTAGCCTTCCTCAAACCGTGGTATATAATGTGCATTCTCAAATGTTCAAAATCAAATGTGAACACATGAAGGCTCAAGGCAAACATAAGCTCTCTTCTTGATTTCTTTGATGTTTATTTGCTTTAGCTTCCAAGGAAGGTTATGGCCTCTCTTGTGAAGCTGAAGGTTCTGGTTCCTCTGAAAACCCTTTTGCAAATCTTACTTACAAATCTATTGGTGGCCAGTAGGGTTTTGGGGGATAACGCAATCACTTCAGTCTTTGGGTCTGAAACACCTTCAAGCACCAAGACTAAAAGGAACATAAGACAAATCTAGTTGCAAAATTGAGAAGACATGAAAAAAGATCTTACATGGGTTTCCAGACAGGCTTCTCTTTTTCTTGATCTTTTGTGATTGTTGTGGAGAAATAGTTGAAAGTATATTGAATTTAACTCACCAAACTCCTGAACTCTAGTACCAGAAGAAACACTAGCTTCTACAAAGAAGTTGAATTGGACATAGTTGTAAGAAACATGTGCCTTTGATGAAAACTCTAAAAGAGAAACAAGAAAAATCCCAATAATCTGATCTCTTAATTTGTTTGTTTGAAAATCTTCCACTAGTTTATCCTTTCTTCAAGTTACCCACTTTTACAACTTTCCTAAAGGTAGTAGAAAGGCATCATTCATTGGTTTGGCAAAAGCAAAAGCCAAAGAACAGGTGGGTTAGTTGTCGGATCCTTTCCCTGCATCTAAGGCCATGCTCGATGGTAGAGTGATAATAATGTATTAAATAAGTATAAAGTTGAGGCAATTTTAGATTCAAAACATGTTACATGCTTGTTTAATACATTAAAATAAAAGTAAGAAAGGTTGATGCATGACTAAAAGGAAAAGAGTGTTCTTTTTTTCAATTCACACTCAAGGACACGACAACACATTTCAAAATTATTCTAAGTATTTCTCTCGCTCTCCCTCTCTCTTTCTTTTTTGTTTTCCGTTTTAGCCCTAGCCTCCAGTGATGAACCGCACGGAACATGAGGGGATAACCAACCACTCATGGAATATTTGGGAGAGGAAGTGGAGGAGACGCACGAGAGCAAGGATAAGAAAGGGAGGATTCAGAGCAAAGAGACTAGACAAGTTTTTCAGTGTAGATTTTGGAGATTTTTATTCTGTTATTCCATTCTCTCAAATGTTGTCTGTTATGTTTTGTTTTTGTTTTCATTACTTTCAAATATACTATGTGTGAGTAATTTCCTAAACCTAGGCTCGGGAATCGTTTGAATGGGTTGTGTTTCCTAGGGTTTACGATTTTCCATCGTGTTTAGCAAGTGGTATCCAGATAGTTTTCTACCATCTGTTATATGATGTTGTTTTCAGGGTTTGCTTACCAATTCTTGGTTTATCGTCGATTGAAGGGCACGGTGGATTTTTGGGTTGTGTAAGATCCTGGTTTTTGTTAGCACACTTAACAGTAGTTTGGTATTAATTCGATGTAGGTTATTTTAGAAATTATACTGTGTATGCATGAATTATATACATTATCCAAACACTTTGTTCTTAACCGAAATAGTGTTTAAAGGAAATCAAGAAGTCTTGACTCCTAACCCTTCTTGTGAAACCAATTGGTGAAAGGGAACACGTAGCCTAGGTGTTTGACAAAAGTTTTCTTAGACATTAAAATTGTTTTAAGGTCATTCTTGAAACTGCCAAGTTTAGGTATATTGAAAATACCTAAAAGATTCAGCAGAGTAGATACATTGCTCCAATTGAAAGAAAATATAATGAGCAATGCTACGTACAGTCTCCAATTGGGGATTGCAATGTAAGTCTAAACTATTTTATCTTTAAAATATTTTTAATTAAAGATAAATTCTAATTACAGACCCCACTTAGGGACTGTATGTGCAGGCTCTTTATTAAATGAGAAAAAACATCATTTTAGGAGGGATATTTTTGTAATTTTAAAAAATTGTAAAGTTAAAATTTCCTAGGCTTGCATTGCAGTGCCCATTTTGGAACTGTACGTAGCATTGCTCATAATTAAATGATATCATTTTCACTTATGTGCATACTGAGTCAGACTCAATAATAGAGGGCTTGTTTTCATTCTTTAGTCTTTGTAAAAGGTGTGAATACACCAAATCCTGCTACCAGCCACTCCCTTTATCTAAACACACAATAGGGTGAAACTCTGTTCGATCATGGGAAAATAAGGGTGAGGAAGGGTGAAATGTACCGTTTTATTTTAAACGAAAACTCACCCTTTCATTTGAAACGAAAATGCCCTGTTTTGACAGGTAGATAGGGGTGCGCCAACTTAACTACCTTTAATTTTTTTTCTACAAATTTTATTGTACAAGTCTCAAAATGTACAATTTATAGCTTTGAATTTACTTAGTAATAAGCCCCAAGGGTTAAAGAAAATCATTTATTTTCATGGAATTTACTAAATTTTCAAAATGTCTACTGCTTGCTTTGTCCACCTAAATTTTCCAGTTATTATTAATTACATGAAAATTCATGATCCAGTAGATAGTCCAAATTAATGCCGTGCTTTGAAAAACACTCCCAAGATTCGAAGATATTATGAAGTTGGTTCTTGAAATTTACTTTCACACTAAATTATTAGCCTTTTTTATGCTTTTGCCATCAACAACTTTAAACAATGCATTATGTGAAAATAACCAAGAATAAAAGAAAAAAGAAATAGAAACTACAAAATAGTTTAAAATATATAAAGAAAAATGCTAAATATATTTAAGAAAAACTTACTTCTTGTAATTTATTAATATGAGCCTATAACATGCGTAATGCGCTAATTGTTGTATATATTGAATTTCATAGATTTATATTTATACATGCATTATATATAATCACTATTACAACAATTTAAAACTAATTAATAATTGATCAATATATAAATACATTAAAAAAATGGACTAAAAATTGTACATCTATATAAAATGAATTTACTTTAACAATAAATTAATTCATGGTCAGCTTATAATATTGAAAAATTAATATACAATAGGGTGCATGCCTCGCATTATATGAGTTTTAACACAAAATACAAATTGAAAAGAAAGAAACGGGAATGAATTCTTCTAATTTGTAGTGGATGCACATTTGTTTTGATGGAACAAATAAAAGAAAATGAGGTAGAGAGATCTAGAGAGAGACATGATTTTATAATTGAGAAACTCAAAATGGTTTATATGATGGTTTATTTTGATGAAATAATATATAAGTTGAGATAGTCTTTTTGAACGAAGTCTTAAATCGGTTTATATATTTATATATACAAAATGAAATGAAATAAAATTTAAAAATTGCAATAGTTCATAGTGAAATTATGCTATTAAAATGATTACAGCTCCATAAATATTACACTTTAATATTTCATTTTTCTATCACTGCGTGTTTCTGGTTATGTGAATCTGCAGATATTGTTGAAGTTGACGTGGGAAAATGAGGCCGTATCTGTCGTCTCCCTCTGCCACTGCAATGTTCCCCTCCTACTCTTGCCGTTTTCATGTACCTCTCTTGATTCTTATTGAATTCCCAGAATTGTATTTATATTGGCCTTTCATTTTTTTTTTCTTTTTTTTTTTCAATTTATATCTTCTTTCTCAGTATTACATTACAATGGGATTCTTTAGTTATCTTTGAACATTGTTATTCCGTTTTACATTCAACATATTCACGTGCCTGGCGCAGTTTCGTATCAGGTAGCCGTTTCAACGAAGCAATATGATCGAATTTCCTTTTACTCTGCCCCATGATTTTCTTTCCAGTGCCGGCTATGTTAGTCAGACCAAAGCATATCCACTACAAATCGCCCCTCCCCACTCACTCTAAGCTTTCCATCTCTCTTTTCGCGCTCACGTGTCACCTGTTTTCAGGTCACCTTCTCTTCACTTGGTGTAAATCTCTTTTTACACAATTTCATTTTTGAATTTTATGGTATGAATACAAAATCAACAATTAAAAACTTAATTTTTATATAATTAAATAGATATTGAAAATCAAAATTTAAAATCCTACAATACTACAAACTAACCAATAACACCTGAAATATTCAGCATTTTTTACGATCCCTAACCAATACTATAAACTTTGACAATAACTACCCAAAATATCATGAAGTTTTGTCAGTCTTCCCGAAACATGGAATATTACGGTAAAAGAGCAAAAAACTCAAAGATCGAGCGCAAAAATTTACAATGAACCGATGAACACCGAAATCATAAGGAGCAAGATGCTCTGATATTTCTTTCTTTTTTTAAAGCATCTACCAAAGTCTTGAATATTTATTTTGAACACGCAAATTGTTTCCAAGTATTAGTCTCTAGTACTTGTCACATTGGAAGAAGTAACCTTTAATTGTATTTCCAGAAACGAGAAAAAATTCAGAGATCTTTTTCCGAGTTAGAAAGCCGAAATATAAAGCAAAATTAGGAATAAAGATTCAGAAAACAGAGAGCGCAACAATTTGTTTGATCACAGATATAAATTTCTTGAATTAACGCTAGATTGATCAATACAAACACGTAGAGAGCTAAACAAACAAACCAAACGAAATTCATCAAAAGGCGGAAAGATTTCTAATTAGCCATTAGAAATCCGCAGATTTACAGATCTAGATAAGAGAAACAGATAACCAGATTTAAAACATCTTAAAATGCAGGTAATTTCTCTACGCCCTCTCACCCCTAATCCTACGAGCAAGCTGGATATCCTTGGGCATGATTGTGACCCTCTTGGCATGAATAGCGCACAGGTTGGTGTCCTCGAACAGTCCAACAAGGTAAGCCTCGGCCGCTTCCTGTAGAGCCGAAACGGCACTGCTCTGGAAGCGGAGATCGGTCTTGAAGTCCTGGGCAATCTCTCTCACCAGCCTCTGGAACGGAAGTTTCCGGATAAGAAGCTCCGTGCTCTTCTGGTACTTCCTGATCTCCCTCAGTGCCACCGTCCCGGGCCTGAACCTGTGTGGCTTCTTCACTCCTCCGGTAGCGGGAGCCGACTTCCTAGCGGCCTTGGTTGCCAGCTGCTTCCTCGGAGCCTTCCCTCCAGTAGACTTGCGAGCTGTCTGCTTGGTACGAGCCATTTGGAAATGGTAAAAGAGTTTTGAAGGATTGTTTGTTTTTTCTCGAGAAAATGTAGAAAATCTCAGTGGTGGATGGAATGCTGTGGTTTCAGGGAGTATTTATAGTGTGAAAAGGGGGAGGGAAACTGACGCGGGAGGGAACATGTAAAATTTTCGTGAGCATCGTTTCAAATTTTTGGAGGAGTGATTGTAGACCGTTGATAAGTGGGGTGATCGACGGCCTTAGATCTCCTAAAGAGTGTGACACGGATTACGATCCGTGGCAGTGCGCAACCACCCAATAAGCTTTTTAGTTTCAATTTTTAAAACTTTCGGTGAGATCTAAGATTGATGGGGTGTTTCAACTTTCATAGTTACCTCCAATTTGACCAGAAAGTTTTCAGCATTTCTGTTTGAAATCTAAAAATATGATTTTATTGAATATTATTCCTTATAAAATATTTATCCTTCTTATTTTTAACGCCTATGTGTTTTTTATTACTCTAATTTTCAAAGTTCTAGCAAAATTCCAAAAAATTATACTTCGTTCTTTTATCAAATTTATTTTTTAATAAAAAATCACTAAAGTCTTGTTTGATTATACAGATGAGATGAAAAGAAAGTTGAATAAAACTATATTGTTAGAATATAATGTTTTAACATTATTTTTATTTTAAAATTTAAAGAAATTAAATTATTTATTATATTTTATGTAAAAAGTTATAATAATTAGATTAGATAAGATGGTTTGTGTAACTAAACGAAACATAAACCTTTAAGAGAGAATGTGTTATGCAATACTATTGGTATATTTTATTTTAATAAATAAATCAACTTGCTCCAAGAAGAGTAATGGGTTGAAATTAGGAAAGTTTAATTTCATTTTGTTTTTGTTAAAATTAAAATTGTATCTAACATTATTGTTTGTAATTTTGACTTATAAGTTGAGCAATTCATTTTTTTTTTTTTTTTTTATAGAAGAGTCGGTAACCACACACATAGCGGTCCCGTCTCAAATTTATTAATCAAGTCCTCACTTATGGTGGAGGAATACCGTGGTAACATTATTACACTTGGGGGCTTACAAAATATAACGTTATAAACTAACCCAAAATCAAGTGTCAAAATAGGCTAAGAAAAACATAATAGACCAGCAAGAAGCCAATTTTAACAAGCCTAAAAAACAAAACAAATTGACGCTTTTATTCTGTCCAAAAGCACCTTATTGGCCGCCTAAAGGCGAATAGGTTATTTCCTTCTTAAATATGGCAAACCACCCCTATAAAGTCTGAGAAATCCTCTAGCCGTCCTTGGAAGCTCCAAAGCAGAATAATAAGTAACATTACTCTCATTTGCACCAGATTTAGCCAAAAAACCAACAATTGCATTTCATTCCCTAAAGATGTGTCTGCTAGTGAAATGAATCTGCTCAAGAGAATTCATGATTTCATCCCAGTAATCTTCTAGGTACCATAAACCATGCCTACGACTTTCAATCCAATCAATAATCAGTTTTGAATCCATCTCAATCTCAATAGCCTCAAAACCCATACACATAGCATACCTCAAGCCATAAAGCAAGCCCATAACCTCAACATGGTTATTAGAATCACAACCAATAGGCACTGAAAATCCCAAATGCAAATCCCCATCATGATCATGAATTATTCCTCCCACTCTTGAAGCACCCGGGTTTCCCAGAGAGCAACCATAAACATTGAGTTTGTACCACCCAAACTTTGGTTTCTCCCACCTCACAAACTTTTCACCCTTCATACAAAGTCTCGGGATAGGAAGGTGTAAAGATTGTAGTAACTCCTCATCCCTTTTGTTGAAAATTCTTTGATCTTTAAATTTTAAGGCCACCCATGACAGCCAATATTTAATAGAAATCCATACTGTGTCAATAGATTCAAAGGAGCCCTCCATTCGAGCTTTACATCTCCTTCACCATAAATGCCAAGTGATAATAATAGGAAGAATACCAAGAATCTGTCCATTACAAGATGAACATTTTGCACTGTGAAACTAACATTCCACCCACTCTTTCCAAGTACGACCGATCAAATTAGGCATGCCTAAATGAATGCAAGCACGTTTCCAAATCTGTATCGTAAACTCACCCAAAGCAAACACATGATCTTGATCCTCATAGGCCCCCGAAATTAGAGGTGTCAAATCGTGTTAACGGGTTGTACTCGTGTCATGTCAAGACATGTATATTATACTATATAGGTCAACCCTAACCCGACCGGTTAAGCTTATCGTGTCAAAATCTCAAACCCTAACAGGATCAACCCGTTTATGTAAATCTGTTGAATAGACCTAAAATTAACCTGTTTAATTTAGTTAAGTTTAGCATAATTTTATATAAATGTTAAAATCACAATATCTATAAAAAAAATATAAAACTAACTACAAGTCCAAAATTACAATCCAAACAATAAAAATATCGAAATTAAAATCCCAACAATTTTATTTTTAGATATAAAGGTATAATTGTAACTTGAACTTTCTTAGCGGGTTATAACGGGTTAACCTTTTATCAACTCGTTAAGCAATCGTGTCTTAACGGATCAACCCATTTTGACCCAAACCCGTTAAGGCTAAACCCTAACCCGCTTTTATCGTATCGTATTCGTGTTCGGTTAACGGGTCGTATCACATATTGCCACCCCTACCAGGAACACAATAATTACATTTTGAAGCCAGAATGATACCAACTCTATGTAATCTATCATCAACAGGAAGGCAACAATGCATAGCCTTCCATATCAAAATAGACATTTTTTTGGGAATAAAAGGGTGCCACACCTAATCCATCCATGGAATCTTAGGTGAATGAGTCCGAAGACACTCCCAAACACTTTTAGTAGAAAATATATTATCTGCCCTCGGTACCCAAATAAGAACATCATCACCATTTTTTAACTTACCCAATTTCTCAATTAACATATCAGTTTTTTCCAGGCTAACTAATCTTTGAAAAAGATCAATGTTCCAGTCCTCCCCAGATTTACACTCAGCCAAAGTTAAAGAAGGAAGGTCCGTAATTTGCTGTTGATCACACAAAGGGGTCTCATCCATCCAATGATCCCTCCAAAAAGATAAGTTTCCATTTTTAACTCGCCACAAAGAGTTTTTTTTGCACAGAAGGAAAACATTCCATAATCATACGCCAGAACCGTATTCCTTTACAAGGACCCACTCGTGAAATATGTTCTGAACCCACATATTTAGCTAAAAAGAATTGGGACCATAAAGTTTTACCTTGTAGCAGATTCCACACAAGCTTCATGTGGAGAAAATTTTGCACTTCATGAAGATTTCGAATCTCCACACCCCATTCAGAAACTAGTTTACACATCTCATCCCAGGAACACAATTTCTTTGTTCTATTTATAAATCCCTACTTATTCCAACAAATTTGATAAGATTTTGCATTCCAATCAGTAACGTGTCCATATTACTTTCATAATTTATTTATTTATTTTAATCTGGATGGCATTTTGATACTTTTCTATTATTTCATTTCACTTTATAAATTCTGAGAATTGCTGAAGTGACATTTGAGCACATTATTGAGTATTACTAAAGTAGGGGATGGATTTTTTTGTTTATATAAGTAAAAATATTATAGATATATATCAATAGGAACCAAGTACACTAGATGTATACAAAAAAATTTCTAACCCATACTAGAGAGCTCCTACTACCCCAAAAAGTCCGCGAAAAACTACCAAAAATACATCAAGCCTGAATTAGAATAAAACAACACCTACCCAACCCCAACCCAATGTTTCCCGTAGCCCAACCTTCATCCGAAACACCCTCTATGAGAAACAACCTTTATGCCCTCGACTTGAACTACCGCCCTTAGCGTCATAGTTGATTGCACGAGAAAGATGCTTTAACTCCCTACTTTCCTTAAAACTTGATTTGGTATTACGCGAGTGGCTCGTCTCAATCGTAGTGAATAGTGCTTTAAATTGGTCTTCACATTCTCCACGTGAGATTCCCATAATATATGTTGTATCTCATTAGCCTTTTACAAAACCCAATCCGAAGATGATCCAACTATATTGTTTAATGGAGGAAGAAATACCAAGGGGACAACATCTTCCCCCGACATAGTTCCTGGTGTAGTTCCAAACGACACCAACGATAAACCCTTATTCAAATCTTGTGCCTCCTCAACAACTCCATTGGTACTCTCCATTGAAGATTTTGGGTTGGCAGCAAGTCTCTTCCCCTCTACCGTGGACTTCTCAGATACCCAACATGTCGCATTCTCTGCCATAATGACTGGGGATAGTCCATATATTGTCAACGACTTAGTCTGTGGCCCCCCAAGGTCAGAAACCTCCCCTGAGTGTTCCGTAGAAGCTTGAGTGCATTTTTTCGTAGGAGTTGTTGTCACTGACGAAGGACTGCCGGCATAGGGGTCATCGGGATCGACGACGGAGGTTAATAGCGCCGAGATAAGGGTTTCCTCTGGCTGGTGTAACAGAAGTGGGTCCATAGGCACAAGACTTCCGTTGGACCGTGAAACTAGCCCAAAAGTGGAGCTATTATCAAACACGGGCCCATGGAGCTTCGGCCTCCATTTCGAGTTTGGGAGGCGAAAAGGGCTTATGTTGGCCAGCTCAAGAGGGATGGATTTTTGTAAAAACTCAAATGACTATTTTTTTTTTAATTTTATTAAAATCCTCACCTATGACTGAAGAAAACCATGATAACAACCAGATACCTGAGGGTTATTCCAAACCCAAGCATCAAAATAAAAACAAACACTATTTTGTACAACCCAAAGAAAAAAATACTATCGCTGCCGAATATAAAGTAAACCCCATCTATCATCACTTACAAGTCCATGAAACCGTCCCTATCCAAAACTATCCCCAAGAAAATCCAAAGAACATCCCCTAGCCCCTTTCTTTGCCAAAAAATCTGTCACCATCTTAATTTCTCTAAACACATGTGGCACCTGAACATAGAGTTTGAATGAGCCCCTGCGCTTCCTCCCAAAAGTCCCATAATTACCTTTGTATTCCAATGATTTATTTATGCCTTAAGCGAGTTCAGCTTTTATGCGATTGCTGTGAAGAAAAGTGCCTGTTATCTTCGTATTCCAATGGTTGGTGCGTAGAGGAAGAAATCATGAGCATGTGTCGATGCAAATATGGTTGCCAAATGGGGGCCAGTAGCAATATTCATATCATAATATATATGACCTTTTGCTGTTAGGTTAGGACGATTTTACATCTTATCATGATATTTCTTTAAGATGATCACCACTTTTGAATGTGGAATGTCTTTTTTCAGTTTTTTAGAACACTTTATTGAAAACACTCTCGTTTAAGGTGAAGAAATATCGCAAACAGTTTTGGGACTAATTATGACCCCAAAACCAAAATAAAAAAACATTAACCAACAATACAAATCATTTACATTGGAATGTGGAATGTAATTGGCTGGCCAACACTACATAAATCAATCAATTAAAAGCTAAAACAACTACTTCATATTACTCAAATGCACGTACTATTTGGCATGTACCTATTTTTTTCTTTTCTTCGGACCTTTTTCTTTATTTTAAAAATTTGGACCATTTCTCGATTTGTGCGTGTCGTCCTTGCGCAGGGGTGATGCTAATCTTCTCTGTATCGTTCCAATCTTCTAACCTTACATTTTCATCTTTCTTTGTTTTCAAGAAAAAAACTCATACAGTACGATGATCAAATTAAAGTTCAAAGCATGGGAAACCTATAAATTATTACTTGCTAGGACTTTACATATATAATGGGATTCAAACCGATGCATGTTTGAAAAGACACGACAGTGTGCAGCCCACTGATATCATTGCTTGCGACATGAAACCACAAAGCATTCTAAAGAGCATGGAAAGCAATGATTCGGAGGATTTTGTGTTGGCAGTGCAGTGAAATATAGTGGAACTAATTATAGTACTCACAGTGATCGTTTTGACAAATGGGTTGCTTTTGGAAACTTTGGCCATTTTGGTGAACTTGAGCTTTGGCTACATTACAGTCAAAAGCTATTCTTTTTCTTTGACAACAAAGACAAAAGATCATTAATTTGGTTTGAGATACCCTCTCTCTCTCTCTCTTCCTCACAATTTTCTGATTCTCCTATATTCCTCTCAATATGATCTTCTTCTCTGCAAGTGCAATCCAATCGTTCGATACCCGCATGTTAACCTCTCTTCTTCATTTTGGGTTTCATATGTTCTGAACTTTGTATCATAGTTATTGTTTTCTTTTGGTTTTACATGAATTGCTGTGTTCTGTCCTGGGTTCATTCATGGCTGCTGCTACTACTGCCTCCCAGATCTTTGAGAACCATAACATCAGCAGCAGCAGCAACACCGACCATGAAATCAACAGGCAAGAAATCCAAGCAGCCATTGCCAAAGTAGTGGAGCTGAGAGCTCTTCATGCTGCGTTAATGCAAGGGAATAGCCTCACCAATGTGAGATTCCCGTCTCCTTTCCCTGCTTCACTCCCTGGTACTCAGTTTTCGGCCAAAGATTACCCTGTTTTCACACCTACTGTGAGTATAAATCTTATTAATCTTGTCCACAAGTTTTTTCTTTTTTCTTTTTTTCTGTCGACTGCATCTTGTGTGGTTAATTTACTTGGTATTTGTTTTTTGTTTTGAAGTTAAAAACAAATTTTCAGATTTTGTCAACAATTTAAGTATCATCTTGTGTGTAACCCATGAAAAATTTCTCTATGTTCTTGAAAATTTACGTTGTTCAAGAATGATGTAGAGTTTCTGAATTTGGAATATATTGACAGAGCTATGAAGAGGAACCTCTGTCAGGGTATCAAGAAATTCAACTGGAAGAAGGAGCATTATCAGAAAGTTGGGATGAGTACGGGCTTGAAGGAAATGACAACGAAACTTTTCTATCAGATTATAAGGAAAATTCATCCTCAAGAAAGGTATTGCCTTTTGGTTTGGCCAGCTTAGAATCCCATATTTGTCCAGCTGAGGATCACAACTCTGTCACTGGTTCTTGTGGAAACCAAACTGCTGTGCTTCAAACGTCACCCGGGAATGACTATTTCAAGTTAAGCAGAAGAATTAATGGTATGGGGTACTTCGAATCGGTGTCAACCTGCAATAGGTGCAAGCCTGCAATTATCACTACCGAATCTAAAAATGCAACAAGGAAGAGCAAGAATTCTAATACTGTTTTCCCATTAAAATCACAACCGAAGAATCGGGGACGGGGAGTGATTGCATGGCTGTTTCCTAAGTTAAAGAAGAAGCATAAGAACAAGAATTCCTCGAATCGAAAAGAATCCGAGGAAGTGCCTAGGATCTTTAAAGACTCGGGGATAGTGTCAATTGATATATTGAAGAAAGAGCTCATAGAAGCAAATGAAAATGGAGACGCGGCCTTAATGGAAGTTGCTGAGATGAAATCTTCAATGGAGGAGCTTAAACAGAAGCTAGAGTACTTGGAGACTTACTGTGAAGAGCTGAAGGAAGCTTTGAGACAAGCTACGCAGGCGAAGGATTCCCAAGTTCCTGAAAATATTGAAACTTTTGGTGCTAGAGGGAAATCCTTAGATGGAAATGGAGAAAATTGGATGGATGTGAGCAAGGAAGTAATGGAGGAAGATTTCTTGGAGATGGTATTAGAAGCAAGATTGTCTGTAAAGCAATTCTGCAAGACCCTTGTTGGCCAGATTGAAGAAACTGATCACAGTTTAATAAACAACTTGAATATGCTTCTTCAACCCTATGAACTGTGTTTGAATTCCAAATACTCAGAGGCGGCAGTGTCATACCATTTGGAAGCTTTCATAAACCAGGCATTCTACCAAGACTTCGAGAACTGTGTATACCAGAAGAATGGGACGCCAAAGTTCTTAGATCCCAAAGAAGATCGGCAAAAGCAATTCTCATCATTTGTTGCACTGAAGAACCTAAGTTGGAATGAGGTATTGAGGAAGGGGACTAGGTATTACAGTGAAGAATTCAGTAAATTTTGTGACCAGAAAATGAGTTGCATTGCTGCCATGCTGAATTGGACAAGAACATGGCCTGAACAGCTGCTTCAAGCATTCTTTGTTGCAGCCAAGTGCATATGGTTGCTTCATTTGCTTGCCTTTTCCTTCAACCCTCCATTGGGAATTTTAAGGGTTGAAGAGAATAAAAGCTTTGATCCCTATTACATGGAGGATATGTTCATGGAAAGGCAGAGGTCACACAGTCCTAGCCGAGTTAAGATCATGGTGATGCCAGGGTTTTATGTTCAAGAACGGATTCTGAGGTGTAAAGTTCTTTGTAGGTATTGTTAAGAGCTAAAAGAAATGAAAGAAAAAAGTTTGAATTTTTGAGCAATGATATATTTGCAATTCTTTTACAACTTATTTTAAGATCGACCAATCTAATATTCATGCTCAAAATTATTGTTCATATGGAGTTGTAAAATAGTTCTAATTAAATCGTTTAATATATCGTAGGAATGCTTTTTATTTTTGATCGTGCTATAGATGCTACCGACAAGGCCAAATGGCCTCTTTTTTTTTTTTTTTCCATATATTTTCTAAAACTCTTAAACATTTTTTTTTAAATTCACAATATTATTAAAAAATATTTCCTTAATCATTAAGTAAAAATGTAAAAAAAATAAAAATAAATAATTGAATCGATAAGCATTATCCTTTTTATTTTTATTTGTTATGAAGAGAAATACTTTTTTTATAGTATATAACTTAAAAGGCTAAATAAGTATTACATCTACAAGAAATCTCACAAAAATATTTATAAATTGACGATAATTGATATGATGTGTCATATTTATTTTACAATAAAACAATTTTATAATCAGACGTATTATTTATAAAAAAAATCTATTTATTATCTATTTTATTATTATCTTATAATATGACATTAGATAATAAGTTCACAAGTAAATATAATAAATAGTCTCTAATCATTTAATATTAAATCATAAAATGATGAGAAGATGATGTAAATTAGGATGATGAGTATTACTCATTATTTATAAGAAACATATATATATATAAATGTTATAGTATAGACTCTATCGTAACTGCCACTCATTGTTGTCATGCCATTATGAAAAATTCTACTCATTATTCTCACACACAAAACAATATACATAATTTTTTATTTTTTTATCAAATATATGGTGTAAAGATGATAAGTAGAAAAATTCAATTAGTTTAGAAAAAATAAAATCAAAAATAATTTTTTTAATAAAAAATAAAAATAAAAATAAGTATAATGTGTGGGGTGTGAGAATGATATTATTATAAGTAATTATACGTACAATCGTGAAGTGCGTAAACGCCGCATAATCGCTTTAAAAAAGAGTGAGATTCATTATTAAAAAATTATTTTTTTAATATAAATTTTATATTTTATTCACTTTTTTCAAAATAATTTTATAACAATTATATAATTTACGGTTATAAATACCTTCTTTCTATTATTATACCGTTTACAAATTGTTGTCATGCAGTGATCATATTGATTAATTTCCTTTGCGGCTTTTGCGGAAGAGTAATGATAGTTATTGCAGCAACTGTCAACATACCCCCAACACAAATTGTGCCGACTTGTAAGGCAGAGTTTGGTATAGTCCCTACCTTGGGGTGGGGGAACCATATTATAATAATTTTTGTTTATATATATATATATATATCTATAAATATAATCTGTATCTTTCAATATATTAATACAAAAATAACACATAAAATATTCACATCTTATCCTTACATTATCCAAGGATTTTGCACTTTGCATCCCAAATTATAAAAACTGATATTTTCAAATTAGTAAAAATTAATATTTTGAATCCCAGGTTGATGACCCTAAGGTTAATCTAATATTGTGTTAGCTAACTGGTTCACATGGTTTTCTTGTTTTCTTAGGAGTATAAAATTTCTAATCTCATCATTATAATTTTTTCAAATTTTCATATAAAATATAATAAACAATTCAACTTTTTCAAATTACAAAATAACAATAATATTAAAAAATAATATTTTAAACTTTTATCTAAAACTAAAAATTCTCATCTCACTATCCAAACCTACCCTCATAAATACTTGGGATTTCGATAATGAGTCCTAAGCATTTCTCTCGACAGTATTTTTTTTTTTACTTAGTAATTAAGAAAGTATTTTGTGGATCCAATTAAGATGCGTTTGAATGTAAATATGTTGAAATATGTGTTTAAATATATGAAGTGAGCCGTTGAGATGTGTTTAACTTTTTCATAAGAAATTAAAAAAAAATTTTCATAAATAATTAGTTTGAGATGAATTGATATAAGTCTGTGTTTTAAATATAGCCTAAGGGTGTCAAATATGAGTCGCAAGAGTTCTCGACTAGAAAAACATATGAGAATAGTGTAGCCGCAATGCATCTAATAAGATTGTGCCTGTAAAAATTGACACTTTTATGTACCTTATGAATAGATTAGGAGGATGATTCTTTTAGGAGATTGATCTCCTTGACAAACCCAACGATTCTCCAATTTTTTGTAATGTCGTTATGGCGTGTGGTGCTAATTTCCCTACGAATAGTGGTTTATTAGGTTCATATATTTGGCGGTTCAGCTAGGGAACCGCCAAAAGAGGGGCCCTTGCGCTCGCAGTGATTTATTTAGGATATTTTAATTTAGGAATGTTACTAATCTTCTAGCAACTCAAAACCGTACTAGACCTCGTTTATTTAGTCAAATGAGTTGAAAAATTTATGAACAGTAGTTAAATGATTTATGAATAATAATAAAAGAGATGTGCTACGGATTAGTCACTGTTCACAGCTGATCCGTAGCACATCTTATATGCCTACTTTTGTTTTTGGGAGTGCGTTACCGGACCTTCTGCCTTCTTCTACCCCTCTCTCTCTCTCTCTCTCCTCAACTCTCTCTCATCAGATCTCTCTCTCATCCCTCATCGTCTCTCTCTCTCTCTCTTCCTCTTTATCTCTCTGCTCACTCTCAATTCACTCAATGAAACAATGCGTTTGGTACCAAGTCAGGTGTGCGCCGGATGTAATGAAATAGTGGCTGATCCCAAAAATATTTTATAATAAAATAGTTTGACTTTAGATTTTTATTAGATTTTGAAAAGAGGAGAAAAAAGTTAAACAAAAATATTATTAAGTTAAAATATTATTAAAATATAATTTTTTTTAATATAATTTTTATTTTGAAACTTGAAAAAGTTGATTTTTATTTTTTTTGTGTTTTATATAAAAGTTCGAAAAAGTTATAATAATTAATAATGATTAAATGAAAAATTAGATAAGAGAAATTAAAAAATATTTATATTTAAATAATATTTAAACGTTAAGATGAAACGAGACCAAGTGGATATCCAAATGGGCCCTAATCTTCAGTTATTTAGCTAAATCTTCTTAAATTTGGGATTAATTAAGAGATGGCAGTGCTGGTGAATTAAAAATTTTAGTTTGATTTTTCAACGGGGCCTTTAATTTTCAAGGTACTATTCATATTAAGAGGCACCAAATTCATTGCATGCCGCCTTCTTAATTAGTTATAATAGAGGGAGCCGCCCTACACTAACTATCGTATATGCTTCCAAATCCTCGCATTTAAACCCGTCGTTGTGCATACTATCAAGTACATCTTAATTCATATAAGAGTAATCTAAGAAGTATTGACACACCACTTTTTATTATTATTATTATTATTCGAAAGATATATTTTGAGAAGTCAAATTAAAGTGATTTTTAAATAGTGAAAGTGTTTCATATCATCTTATCTCATCATTACAATTTTTTTAGATTTTCACATAAAATATAATAAATAATTCAATTTTTTTAAATTTTAAAATAATAATAATATTAAAAAATAATATTTTAATAATATTTTATTCAACTTTCAATTTTCTTCTTAACTATCTATCCAAACTGCACTTAAGAGTATTAGCATTGGTTTCATCAAATTTATCTTCAAAATTTGATGAAAAGTACATATTTTCTATAAATTCAAAACTTACTTATCCATAACTCCACATTGGATTAGCCATTAGAATTATCAAAATAATAATATAATATTATTTTTTTTTCATATTTTATAATTACACTAATTATATGTATTTTAATAATTTAATTTGTCACTTAAATTTTTTTTTTTCATATTTTGCAATTGCACAAATTATAGAAAATGTAAGTGACTTCAATTTTTGAGGATACAGTAATATTTTGGCTTGAAAGCCAAGTCATAAAGGAAAAAGGAAAAAGGAATAGCTACATGTCTTCCTAGCTGCAAATGGAAGCCAAGCGAAGCCACCCTACAAAGTCATATATTCTCTGCACTCTACCCAGTACTTCCTCCAGTTCCAACCTCTCGCATTTAAACCCATAGGACCATAGGTTTTAAAAGTTTGATTTTCATCCCAATTGCGTGCAGGGGCCACTGTTTCTTGATATAGATCAAGTGTTTAAGAAACAAAAAGTAATCTAGATTTCATCCACCTAACTAAGACGGTAATAATGTTTTCAGGTTCGTTCCCCAACGACCCACTCAATTGCTTGATCTTCCCCTTAATATTAATAGATCACACTCTTGGTTGAGAAGAATGCATCACTAGCTTCTGATTCTTGGCATCCAAACACAGAAAGCACAATGTCAGAGACAAAAGAACACTTCATCCTGTTCCCATTCATGGCTGAAGGCCATATAATCCCTTTCTTGGCTTTAGCCCTTCGACTTGTGGAGAAAAAGGGTTGCACCATAACCTTTATCAACACCCCTGGCAACATCAAGAAAATCAGTGCCAAGCTCCCTCCAAACCCTTATATGCGCCTTGTTGAAATCCCTTTCAACCCCACCGACCATGGCCTCCCTGCAGATGCTGAGAACACCAACTCTCTTCCTTACCATCTTATCCTCAGTCTTTTCGAAGCTTCTGATTCCTTTAAACCCATTATCAGAAAACTCATCCACAACATTTTCCACGAAGAAAATGGTTGTCCTCGTCCACATTGTTTTATCTCCGACTTGTATTTTGGGTGGTGCGCCGATATTGCCCACGAGTTTGGCATGTTCCACACCATGTTTTCCGTGGCTGGAGCCTTTGGCACGGCTTGTTATTTCTCCATTTGTCTGAACTTTCCGCAGAGGAAAGCGGAATCTGAGGAATTCACATTGCCTGATTTCCCTGAAGCATCTACTATTCACATATCACAGCTCTCACAAAGTCTTAAGGTGGCTGATGGTAACGATGCCTTTTCACGATACATAACAAAACTGATTCCTCAGTGTCTGAATTCCGATGGATTGTTGATTAATACGGTGGAGGGACTTGACACTATTGGAATGGACTACTTCAGGCGAAAGTTCAACAAGCCGATTTGGGCAGTGGGGCCACTTCTTCTACCTCCATCAGGCGAAAGGCGAGTTGCGAAAGACTCTGAAAACTCTCCAGAGTTTATCACAAGTTGGCTTGATTCGAAACCTCCCAAGTCTGTGTTATACATATCCTTTGGGTCGCAGAATACGATGCCTATTTCCCAGATGATGCAACTGGCAATGGGATTGGATGTTAGTGGCAAGAATTTCATTTGGGTTGTCCGACCACCTATGGAGTTCGACATAAATTCAGAATTCAACTTCAAGGAATGGTTGCCAGAGGGATTTGCACAGAAGATTAGAGATCAAAAGAGAGGGCTGATTCTGGATAAATGGGCACCCCAGCAAGAAATCCTATCCCATGAAGCAACTTCCGCCTTCTTAAGTCAATGCGGATGGAATTCAGTGCTGGAATGCCTTATCCACGGCATGCCTTTGATTGGGTGGCCAATGGCAACAGAACAGTTCTACAATGCTAAGCATATGGTAGAGCAAGTTGGGGTTTGTGTGGAGGTGGCAAGGGGGAAGACCTGCGAGGTTAAGCATGAAGACATAGCAGCAAAGATTGAGTTGGTGATGAATGAGACCGAGAAAGCTGGGAAAACAATGAGAAGGAAAGCTCTTGAGGCCAGAGAAATTCTTTTTGATGCCATTAAAGATGAGGATGGTTATAAAGGGTCGTCTGTCGAAGCCATGGATGACTTCTTGAGCTCTGCAGAGTTGATGAGTGACAAGACAAAGAGGGGACCGAACATTTGAAGAGCCTCAACGATGACTAGTTTCAGATATATAATAAAATCAATAGGGTTTATGAACCTGGGAATGGATGAGCCATTCAATTTCAAACTATATTTCTTTCGCTTTTATCTTTTAAGGCAGTAAAATAAAATGCAACATTGCAACTCTTGGAATGTGCGCCTCAAAGAGTTAATTTATATTTTAATTAAGCAGAATTTGGATAGTGAAAGTATTTTATCTCTTTTTATTTCATCTAATTATTACGTCTTTCTTAAATTTGTACATAAAATATAATAAATAATTTAACTTTTTTAATTTCTAAAATAATAATAATATTAAAAAATAATATTCTAATAATATTTTATTTAATTTTTAATTTTTATCTCATCTCAACTAATATGAAATGCTTACCTAAATCTTGGCCACTTCTACTCGCAATAGCCATACTTTGTTGCATTATCATTTCCCAAATATTATTTAAGCCTTTTTTTTTAATGCATGCGAGAAGAACTTCGACGAAAATCACATACAAAAAACAATCAACATACACTCTCGGAGGCTATTTAATTATCTTCTCCTTTAATTTCTTGCAGGAAAATGGCTTTTTTATCTGAAATTTTGTTATTTTTTTTATCGCACTATCTATTGTTTCATATTTCAACAAAATTTTTTTATTTAAATTATTAATTTATAATGAACTCCACAATATTTATGCTTGTCAAAGTGAGTTTTGTGAACAACATTTAGGCTCGGTTTGGATGGCCAGATGTCTGGCTTGTAGGGATGAGAGGGTTTTGGACATTCAAACGGTTATTAGTATTTCATCTTTATTTCATCTATAAATTTTTAAACTCATGTCAAACAAATCCCAAAAAGTTAAAATCATCTCATCTCACTATCCAAACATACAATTTTTTACAAACTATCCCATCTCATTTTAACTCATAAAATCTTATTGTTATTCAAGCATCCTTATCTCATCTCATCTGAATTGTCTATCCAAACCGGGCTTAAATATGTAGTAAATACTATGAGGCACATTTGATATGTTTATCTATGTCTCACTGTAGATAGACTAAGAGTGAGATCTCCATCCATAACCCGGAGTGGGAATTTAGAGCAACAATTTTGTTTTTGCATTTTTTACCCTTGATCAATGATGGGTGAACTTCGTCCTCGAAGCTCATAGTCATGGTATGCCAAGGATGGGATGGGATGGAGGGGGAAGATCAAGAGCTACGAGGTTAGAGATGGCAAAATGGTTGTAAAAATTGTGTTGGTGATGAAGGAAATGAGATGGAAAGCTAGAGCAGTTAGAGGAAAATCCATGCTAAAAAAGAGATCCGCGACCAAGTAGGTGTGAAGAAAACTAACTTATGAAAGCTATAGCCAAAACAACAATAACGTGTTATAAAAAAAAAAACAAAAAAAGAACTGCTATATACATAAAGAAATTACACAAAAATAAATTTACAAATTAATGTGATTTTATAAAATCCGTTAAATCTACTTTTCAATAAAAATAATTTTACAATCTGATGTACCACATCAAACTGTATCAGTTTATAAATTTACTTTTATGTAATCCCTTTATGTCTAAAATATTTTGCTAAAAGTCGCCGAAACTTTCCTCTCCTAGGGTTTCCTTTGTAGAGGTGCCTTTACTGTCCTTGTGCAGTTTGGCTCTTTTCTTTTCTTGAGCATGATTATGGAGGACGATCTTCCTGTTCTTTACACGAAGTTGTCTCTAACGGAGAAGGAAAGCGAAGATGTGGTTGTGGAAACGGAGAACTTGGACGCAGTTTTACCTTGTGGAGGAAAGTGCTTGTTTATGAAGCTTTTCACTGAGAAGTATTTTAACAAGGAAGCTTTTAAAGGCACGATGCGGAAGGTCTGGCGGAATGTAATGGGTGTGCTTTTTCGGGATTTATCTTCTGTCCTGTTTCTAGTTGAGTTTGAAGATAGTCGAGATAAAGAGAGGGTTTTAATGGAGGGGCCATGGACTTTTGACAAGCACCTGGTCTTGTTAGAGGAAGTGGATGGTCGGCTTCAAGTGCAGCAGATAAAGTTGGAAATGGCTACGTTCTGGGTGAGATTCCATGACTTACCTCTTATGGCGAGGAATGCTTATGTTGGAAAGAAACTTAGGGAAAAGTTGGGGTTTGTTGAAGAGGTGGATTTGGAGAAGGGGGAGGTGGAATAGGGGGAGTATATGAGGGTGTGAATAAAGCTCAATGTTAATGAGCCTCTGTTACGCGGTTCTAAGCTATCCCTCGGTGGGGGTGTCTCAGTTTGGATTCGGTTCTCCTACGAGAGGCTTCCGAACTTTTGCTACTGGTGTGGTAGGATGGGTCATATTGATAAAGATTGTGTTTGCGCTTCAGGGATGACTACTACTGTCCAACCTTATGGAACCTGGCTTCGGGTTGGGAGCTTTGGAGACAGGAAGAATCATGGGCGGTTTCGTCCACCTGCCTCTGTTAAGGTCCCTCTCCACAAGACCGACAGGGGTGCGGCCCCTTCCAATCTAGAGGATGGTGATGCTCTGTCGGTAGGGGGTGAGGCTCCCATGCCTGCTGCAAGCTGCTTGCATAGTAATGGTGGTGGGGGCATCGGGGAAGGGACGACTGTGACAGAAACAGAATCTAGGGAATCGGTTGAAGCGGGGAAGAAGGCTGATCTTCAGGGGCATCCGTTGTTCATGAATGCTCTGTATGGGAGTGATGAGGGCATGTTACATGAAACTGTTGTTGGGGAAGTTAATGGGGAGATGGCGAACGTATCGAGTCCTCATTGTAAGGAGATTGATGGCTTAGTTGATGGGCTTAGTGGACTCCAGGGGAAATCTGTTTCCAAGCCAATGATGGGCCAGTGCCTGTCTTTGAAGCCCGATACCTCAAGTGGTCATAAATGGCACAGAGTGCTGCCGTTTCATAATGAAACGTCAAAACCTAATCTCAAAGTTTGTGAAGAAGATTCCTTTGTGGTTTCGAAGAAGAGAAGGCAGTGGAAGGGCAAAGGGGCTACGATAAGGAAGGTGCGGCAGAAGCTCGAGTCTGAGTACTGTGTAACGGAAGATGAATCATTTAGTGATGATGTGACATTGGTGGAAATACCCTTGTTATCGGTGGTGGCTGTTGAGCAGCACCGCCGACAGCCATGAAAACCTTGTGCTGGAATGCCCGTGGGCTTGGGAACCCACGGGGCATTCGCAACCTCTATGATTTAGTCAAGAGGGAAGTGCCCGATGTGTTGTTTCTCCAAGAGCCAAGACTCAGTGTTCGTGAGGTTGAAACATGTAAGTTCAAGCTTGGTTTTCCTAATTGCTTAGTTGTTAGTGCTTGTGGTAGAAAGGGGGGTATTGCATTATTTTGGGGAAGGGATGTTGACTTATCGATTATTAATTATTCCTCATACCATATTGATGCTGTTGTGATTGATGCTACGGTGGTCTGTGGAAAATGGTTTCTAACGGCTGTTTATGGGTTCCCTAAGACTCATTTGCGTTATAGGACTTGGGATCTTCTCAGGAGTCTTTGTAGGTCGAATGGGGAGGCTTGGTTAGTTATGGGGGATTTGAATGAAATCACGTTTCATCATGAAAAACAGGGGGGTCATCCTAGACCCGAGAGACAACTTGTTGTCTTTCGGGATGTTATTGAGGAGTGTGGGCTGCGGGATATGGGGTTTCACGGGTATAAATTCACCTGGTCAAATATAAGAGAAGGACATCACTGTGTTAATGAAAGACTGGATAGGTTTCTCGCGAACTCTGTTTGGTGGAACTCTTATCCAAATGCAAAAGTTAGTCATGGGGTTGTGGCTTTCTCGAATCATCTATCCATTTGGATTGAGTTGGTGGGTGCTGTTGAAATCCCTAGAATAAAAAAGCCTTTTCGATTTGAGGAAATGTGGGTGGGTAATAAGGATTGTGAAGATATTATAAAAGCTCAATGGAGAAGGGGTAGTGACCAGTCGAGTATGGAGGATGTAGTGGGTATGATTCGGGAGAGTGGGGCAAAGTTGCAAGTATGGAATAGGACAGTTTTGGTCATGTTCAGAAGAATCTTCAGAAGGCAAAATTAAAGTTGAAACTGTTATATGAGGATGACCGTGGAGTTGATATTTCAGCGATGAATTTGGCTCGAAAGGAGGTACAGATCTTGTTGATGAGGGATGAAGTTATGTGGCGACAACGGTCAAAGGCATTATGGTTGAAAAAAAGGGGATCAAAACTCTTGATATTTTCACATGAAAGCATCGCAAAGGAGAAAGAAGAACAATTTGGTGAGGATTCAGGATGAGAATGGGCAGTGGCAGGAGGGGTCTAGTAAGGACAAGGTGATTCTCGATTACTTTAGAGACTTGTTTACTTTTGTAAATCCAAGTGAGTCTCTAGAGTTTCTGAATGTTCTTAGGGGCATAGTCATTCCACAGATGAATGAAGATTTAAGCAGAGGGTATACTGAAGAAGAGGTTAGGGCAGCCCTGTAGCAAATGAACTCGTCTAAAGCTCCAGGTCCAAATGGGATGTCCCCTATATTTTTCCAAAAATATTGGCACGTGGTGGGGAGTGCTGTCACTGTAGCTGTGTTACATGCTTTTAATTCAAGTTCTTTTCTGTCTTCTTTGAACCACACTTTTATTACTTTGATCCCAAAAAATAAGTCCCCTATTAGAGTTGCTGATTTTAGACCGATAAGTTTGTGTAACGTGGCCTATAAGTTAATTGCTAAAGTTGTTGCAAATAGGCTGAAACTGGTTTTATTGGGGAGAGTCAAAGTGCATTTGTGCCGGGGCGGTTAATTACTGATAATGTTCTTATAGCCTATGAGTTAATCCATTATTTGAGGCTTAAGAAAAAAGGAAAGAAGGGGTTTATGTCCTTGAAATTGGATATGAGTAAAGTGTATGATAGGGTGGAGTGGGGGTTCTTGAAATCTATCATGGAGGTGATAGGGTTCAATCAGGGATTTGTTAAGATGGTCATGCAGTGCATTAGTTCTGTGTCTTTTTCTGTGCTTATTAATGGTGTGCCTAAGGGTCCTCTTTTGCCATATAGAGGACTTAGACAAGGGGACCCATCGTCTCCTTATCTATTTCTTCTGTGTATTGAGGGGCTTACAACTTTATTGAAGGAAGCTGGGCTGAGAAAGCATATTTCAGGAATAACAATCTGCAGAGGGGCCCCAAATATTACTCATCTGCTCTTTGCAGATGATAGTTTGGTGTTTTGTAAGGCTGAGCTAGAGGAAAATATGAGGATTCAAGCACTCCTGGAAAAGTATGAAGCTGTCCTGGGACAACGTATTAACCGTGAAAAAACAGCCATGGTTTTTAGTGGTAATGTGCCTAGAGGGACCCGAGAGGAGATAAAGAATTTGTGGGAAAATTCTGATATACAGCAGTATGAGAAATATCTTGGCCTACCACCTATTGTTGGTAGATCTAGAGCTCATGCGTTTCACTCTATTAAACAAAGCGTATGGCAAAAGTTGCAAACCTGGAAGGAAAAGTTGTTGTCACAAGGGGGTACGGAAGTTTTGCTTAAGGCTGTTGCCCTTTCTATACCTTCCTATTCCATGAGTTGTTTTCTTCTCCCCTCTAGCTTGTGCGATGACTTAGAGGGTATGATGGCTCGGTTTTGGTGGGGGCAAAAGAAAAATGAGAGGAAAATACATTGGTTTAGTTGGAACAAAATGTGTGCTAGAAAGTCATGGGGAGGATTAGGTTTTAAGAAGTTGAGAGTCTTTAATTTGGCTATGATAGCTAAATAGGGGTGGAGATTAATTTAAGATGAGTCCTCCTTACTTCATAGGTTGCTTAAAGCTAAGTATTTTTCGGACTCAAATTTTGTGGAAGCTGGGTTGGGCAGGTCTCCCTCTTTTACTTGGAGAGCGATTTGGGAGTCAAAAAAATGGGCAGTGGATGGGTGTAGATGGAGGATAGGGGATGCAACTTCTGTTAACATTTGGCTTAATAGATGGATTCCGGGTCATAATTCTCTGGTAAAGGAAAGGATTGTGGGTAGTGAAGGAAATGGGTTGGATTGTGTGAGTTCTCTCCTTTGTGAGACAAATAGATCCTGGAATGAGGAAAGACTTAGAGCTCTCTTTAATGCAAATGTTGTGGCAGACATTTTGAAAACACCTCCATGTGTTGGGAATAGTGCAGATAAGAGAGTTTGGGGATATGAAAGAAATGGTTTGTTCAATGTTAGAAGCTGTTATCGCTTTATTCAGGATCAGCAGGGTTCCCAGGAAGCCGAGTCTTCTTCTGCAAGTGTTCAAAGAGTGGTTTGGAAATATATTTGGAAGATGCCGGTTCCTAATAAGATCAAAATATTTGCTTGGCGTGCTTGTAAGGATGGATTTCCTTCAAAGGCAAATCTATTATTAAAGCTTGTTCCAAATGATGGGGTTTGTAGTTTGTGTAATGATGGAGAAGAAGGGACTTTTCATGCGCTGGTGGGCTGCAAGCTACTTCAGAAAACATGGAAGGATTATCTACCTACACTAGCAATTGACAATGCTGTGACTGTTTTTGAGATAGCCTTTTTGTTTTGCAATACTAAGCAATATGATAGTTTGTCTATGTTCTTTGTTTTGGCCTGGGGGTTTTGGTACCGGAGGAATAAGTTGTTTCATGATCAAATCCTAATTTCCCCCTACCGAGCGGCAGAACATGCAAGTTCAGTACTTAAGAGTTTTAAAGTTGTTCCTAAGCAATCCAGGTTACAGGTGCAAGCGTTGTATAAGTGGAAGGCGCCGCAACCAGAAATTCTGAAGTTGAACGTTGATGGAGTAGTTTTTTTAGAGATTGGGAAAACAGGGATTGGTGCAATTTTGGGGGATGGCAGGGGCAGAGTTTTATTGGCTGCAACCACATTACAAATGGCTATTGATGAACCTGAGCACATTGAGTTGTTAGCTCTTCTACGTGGCCTTCAATTATTTGCAGGAATGGGAATACACAAGTTTCAGGTGGAAAGTGACTGCCTACTAGTGATGGAGGCGCTGCAACAAAATAATATGACAAGCTCAATGCTTGGTGGCCTTTATTATGAGATTAAACAGCTATCATCTTGTTTTGGGGATTGTTTTTTTACGCATGTCTATAGGGAAGCCAATATGGCTGCACATTCACTTGCTCAGTATGCGAGAAATGTTGAGAGTATCAACATGTGGTAGGATTATATTCTAGACTTTTTATCTCAAACCTTGTGGTTTGATTTATGTCTGTAATCATCTTCTGATTAATGAAGTTATATGTTTGTTATATAAAAAAAAATATTTTGCTAAAAAAACAATATTAAAAAAAACGAATAACAAGGTTGAGATCTACTTGGATAGCACTGATTGCTTTCCAAGGTTTTCCAGACACACATGAATACACATGCACACACGCAACGCACAAATATATATATATTTATACACGTATATGAATAATGATATATACAAATTTAAAATGTAGAAATTTTGTGTAGTTCTTCTTTAAAAAATGGACTCTACCACGAAAGTGTAAAAATTTTGCTTTTTCTGTTTATGGTGGGACCAATTTTTTTATTAAAAACTTGTGCAAAGTCTTATATGTATAGGACTTCGTAGTATTACTGTGTATGTATATACATGAGAAAGTGCTCAACTATAACAAGGTTTCAGAAAAATAAACTTACAAATTGATATCATTTTATATGATACATTAGATCTATTTTATAATAAAAGTAACTTTACAATCTAACTTATTAAGTCAAAACATATCATTTTATGGATTTACTTTTATAAACTTTTTGTACAATTAAAGAATTTCTCTCTCTCTCTCTCTCTCTCTATATATATATATATATTTAGCCAAAACACATTCATTTCACACCAAACATTACAAATATTTTTCAGACCAGATGACTTGTGCATTACATTCTAGGAAAGATTCATTCCAAACAAATTTTGTTAATTTATGGGCATCCTCATTGCCCTCACGTATAGTATGTTGGATAGTGCAACTGTGAAACATCTTCATTAGATCTAAAATCTCCATTATGAGGTTTCCCAGGAGAGACATAGAGTACCCTACAGCTTTTATAACATTAACCATCAACAAAGAATCACTTTCTAGAATAAGATCTTGGATTCCTTGATGAGGACAAAGTTGTAGGCCTCTAAATATTGCCAAAAGTTCAATGTCAGTAGGATCATTAACTTTATTTTCTTTCTTAATGGCTGCCCAAATAATCCCACATTTGCAGTCTCTTAGAATTGCTCCCACACCTGCTCTTAGTTTATCTTTGAAGATTGCACCATCTACATTAAGTTTCAAAATACCGTCAGCTAGCTGAATCCATCTACACTGCACTTTGCGTCTCTGCTTCTTCAACAAAGTCACCTCTTTAAGAAGTTTTAAGAAAGACAAAGCATGATCCTCCACCTGGTTTGCAGTAATATTTTTATCCTTGAACATCCTTTGATTTCTTCTATACCATAAGAAAAAATTTTCCAAGTCATCTTTAGTGCCTTCAGCTCGAATTTGTCTTGCTGCATCAACTTAGCTTGTATGGCAAAAACTAGTAGCAGGTAAATGTTTCCCCCATATCTCCCTCACAGTAGGGCAGTGTGTTAGTGCATGCAAAAGGTCTTCATTGTTCTTTACACAAAAAATACAGTAATCCTCATTAATAACTTGTTTCTTCATCGAGCTATGCTTAGATGGTAGACCATCTTTACAAGCTCTCCAAGAAAAAACTTTAACCTTATTCGGCATCTGTAAACTCCAAAGCTCTTTCCAAATCTTTTTCTGTTGAGCTGAATTTGAACTTTCTCCTCTTGTGTTTTCAATTTCCATTGCTGTAAGTAGTCTATAGGCACTTTTAAAAGTAAAAATCCCATCTCTCTTTGGTTCCCATATCATTTTATCATCTCTATCACCATGTGGTAGAATCAACTTCAACACTTCACCAACTGTAGCGAGTGGAAAGGAGTTTCTAAGTTTTTCAGCATCCCAAAACCCTATTTCAGCATCAATCATACTATCCACTTTTATAATTTTATTCTGTACCTCAACGCCACTACTACACTGCAGCAGGTTTCTATGGCCAATAATCCAATAATTAGTCTATAAATCGATAGCTTTACCATTGCCTACTCTCCACCTACCCCCAAATGGAAGGCATTTTCTAGTTTTCCAAATGTCTCTTCAAGCATAAGAGGGTGCATTACCCACTTTGAATCCATAAAACTATTATGAGGGAAATATTTTGTTTTAAAAATGCAATGCAAAAGGGAAGATTCTTCCTGCATAATGCGCCACCCCTGCTTAGTTAAGAGGGCCAATTGAATTTTTTAAGGTCTTTGAACCCATCCCTCCTTCACCCTTTGAGATGCACAATTTTTCCCAATTAACCCAATGAATCTTCTTCTCATCTTTTCGTTGACCCCACCAAAATCTAGCCATCAACCTTTCCAGCTCTTTACAAAGATTACCAGGAAGTTTAAAGCAACTCATAGTAGGGGTGGGCAGCGAGGCAGGCCCCCGCATGGGTGGGCGGGCGGGCTACCTCGCACCGCCCATGCGGGGGCGGGGGGCGGATTTTCCCCAGTAGGGCCCCGCCCCCCGCTCCGCACTCTTCCCATTTTAATATAAAAAATCATAATTTTTAATATTTATATAAATATATTGTATATAGATATAGGGAAAGGTTACTTACCCCGCTCCCACGTCCTATTTTTGTATCCCGCTCGACGTGGCCTACACGTTTGCAAATAGATATTCATTTTAAAACATAAAGGAAAGGCTATGGCATTGAAAGTTGAAACACCTCCCGTACGCAACGTTCCTTCTCGCCAATCTACCTGTTCAGACTCTTCATCGCGCTGCCCATCGACCCAGTTCGGCCTCTTCTTCAACCCTCTCCGACCTCAACTTCCCTCCCTCCATCTCCGACCACAGTTTTTTTTTCCCTTCCCAGACCCACTTCGCCCTCCCCAGACCCACAATTTTCCCGATTGTCGACGAAAGTAAATTAGGCTATTCAGACGATGGTGAGGCAGGTTGTACTGGAAAATGCTTCTCTCATGCATATCAAAAGATGGGCGCTAAATGGTATCAAGATATCCCAATCGCATTTTATAATAAAAAGGTCGATAAACAGAAAATTTTCTAGAATCTGTTATTTCATCCAGAAACAAAATTAAATTACATTAGCAAAATCTAAATGAGTTTCTTCTTCTGAAAGAACTGCTTCAAGTGCCTAACTGCAGAGCTAAAACTGAAATGCAGACACCGAGTGACATGACACTAAACCATGCCACCCTGGAATTTGTTCGTTCACTCACTGTCCTTATATCCGCTTCTTTGTGAAGTATAAAAAAGAAAAAAAAGATAGTCACATTAGATATAACTTTTGGACACACTAAATTTCAATGAATCCCAACTAAGTGCAAACAATTACCTGTTCTTCAGGTAGAGTAAGTTCTCATGAATTGCCTCCACTGCTCCCTCGAGTTTCCTCAGCTCGAGCTTAACACCCTATACATTAGCAATGCAAGGAGAGAAATGTCAGGATCAGGGATAAGATTGAAAAAGAAACACTTTAGGTAGAAATGCATGGGAGATTTTTTGTACACGGATGCTGATGCTGGTGCATCAATGTAAAAGAAATCAATTCTTCCAAGTGGGTCTGGGAAGGGAAAAAAAAACTGTGGTCGGAGAGGGTTGAAGAAGAGGCCGAACGAGGTCGATGGGCGAGAAGGAACGTTACGCGCGAGAGGTGTTTCAACTTTCAATGTCGTAGCCTTTCCTTTATGTTTTTAAAATGAATATCTGTTTGCAAACGTGTAGGCCACGTCGAGTGGGATACAAAAACGGGACGTGGGAGCGGGGTAAGTAGCATTTTCTATAGATATATACAATTTGTTGAAAACTTCAAGTTAATAGATTGCCTTGGCCTTCTAGGCCAACCATTATATAGGAGGCCAAGGCAATACAATAGTGATAGCTAAGCAATGTGGGACTTAATAGAGACAATCCAAAATATAACTCTAATGAGTATATATTTTTTTTAAATGTATAAATTTCAATTTATACTTCTAATTATATTATAATTTGGGTTTAAAAATTATTTTTAAACTAAAAAAATTTTTAGACATTGGGTTGAGTGGGGTGCGGTTTCAACCCCACCCCACGGTAGCAGGGCGGGGGGCGGGGTATGAATCCTTGCCAGGCTGCCACCCGCATGGTGCGGAGCGGGGGGCGGGGAGGGGGTGCCCCCGCCCCGCACCATGCGGGTTGCACCCCTAGCTCATAGTATATGTGGGAATGGCTAAAGCCATAGCTTTGATTAACATTTCCCTACCTCTCTGAGAAAGTAATTTCTCCTTCCAACCATGGAGCTTGTTCCAAACTCTATGCTTTATTTCTGAAAAAGCTTTGTTTTTATCACTTCCAATCAAAGGAGGTAATCCCAAATATTTATCAAATTGTTGGATGCACCTCACACTCCAAAACTCCATAATTTCCTACTGTTTGTTGTTTTTCCCTACCTACATTCTTGCTAAAAATAATGGCTATTTTGTTTCTGTTCACTTGTTGACCCGAAGCTCTCTCATAATTCTGTAATAGATTGTGAAGGTGCATTGTTTCCCTCATATCAGCTTTACATAATAAAAGACCATCATTTGCAAAGAGTAGATGATTTAATCTTGGAGCCTTTCTGCAAATTTTAACACCATGAATCTTTTTCTCAACTTTTGCTTGGCGTAACAAGTGTATAAGACCTTCAGTACACAAGAGAAAGTGATAAGGGGATAAATGATCCACTTGTCTCAAGCCTCTGGAAGGATAGATAGGACCCTTGGGGTCCCCATTATACTTTTTTTGCAAGAAACTAAATTGAATGTGAAGAAAGTAGAACCAATGAAATATTCTTTGGATTTTGAGAATTGCTTGGCTGTTGACAGTATAGGTAGGAGTGATGGTTTGGCTTTGTTTTGGNGGGGGTGGGGGAAGGGGGGGGGGGGGGGGGGGGGGGGGGGGGAGAAAGGGAATGGAAGCTATCAGGTATTTATGGTCATCCGGAGACACCTCACAGGCTTGAGATTTGGAACTTGATTCGTTCTTTCAAGGTTCCAAATAATCAAGCTTGGCTAATGTTTGGCTGATGACCATAAATACCTGACAAAAAATACAAGATTAAAAAAAAAATCTAAACTTCAACAAAGTATGAGCATTAGTCTGCATCCATATTAGATTATCTATTTACTCTCTATATAATAATAAAATATTATTAATATAATAATGTTTTTAATTTTAATTTTAATCACATTTTATAGTTCTACTAATTAAAATATTAATAATAATTATATTCTAATCAAATTAATAATATTCAATATTAATATTAATAATAATTATATTCTAATTAAATTAATAATTAATATTATATATTGAGTGTTTTAAGTATTTTATTAGTTAAATTTTACTTAAAGTTGAATTTTATAATAACAATGCTCTAAATCGTTTCTGTTCTAAAGAGTAAAGTCATTTAAATTTTTTTTTTTTATTTTAAAAAAATTGAAACAAAAAGAAAGGAAAATAAGTATACTGTTAGAACAAAAAATGACATAAAAAAGAGACATCAATTCATGTGCGTCGCGGGGCTATTAAGGGTTTTTTGGTAAAACATAATCTTTCATTAAATTCTACAATGGAACTATACGTCAAATGATCAAATGTCTTAAGGACTTTTTGGTAAAACAGGATCCTTCATTAAATTCTAGAAGGGAGCTGCACGTCAAATGGTCAAGAATTTTAAGGGTCTTTTGGTAAAATAGGACTTAACGAACTTAACGGAAAAATAAGAAAATTTAACGGAAAAATAACAAAAATTACTATTCAGAATTAGATAGCCACTTATTATAATAAAGTAGATATATATATATATATGTTCGCAATAGAAAAGTTAGGAGAGAGCAATTGTCTTAAATCGAATTTAAGTTATAGCTTAGACGTACGTAGAACTAAGAGATTTAAGAAATCTTTAACGGGTTAGTACTAATAGTATAGGGTGAATCCATATTCAAGTTTGTGCATAGTATCAAGTACATCTTAATTCATATAAGAGTTTGAATTATTGACCCACCACTTATTATTATTATTATTCGAAAGATATATTTTGATAAGTCAAATTAAGATTTTGTTTGGATAGTGAAAGTATTTCATCTCATTATTATAATTTTTTTAAATTTCTATACACAATATAATAAATAATTCAACATTTTCAAATCTCAAAGTAATAATAATATTAAAATATAATATTTTATTTAAATTTCAACTTTTAACTTTTCTTTCGACTCAACTCAGAGCACTCTCAATGGCTTTTTCATCTTATCATTTAAAATACATAACCAAAATTCATTTTTCTATTTTACATACTGATTTTTACAATATACCATACATCAGCTTATCTATTTTTTATTTATATCATTTAAATATTATATTTTATAATATTTTTTATTCATTTTTCATATTTTCTCTAACTATCAATAATATCCTTCTATCTTTTAATATTTATAATATCTCCTCATATTTATTTATCTTCCTCCTAACTTCTTTCTCCGAAAACCAGAAATCACTAGCTCCAAAAACAGAAGCCGAAAAGATCTGGAACTCAACATCAACTAGCTTCCGAGTCGAACCCAACCCCACCACTTCACGTTTCTCCAATCTGCCAAAATCACCTTCAAATCCGTACCCAATCCACCATCACCCACTCTGTTTCCAACCAAAGCAAACCCCACCCTCATCTCACACTCCAAAACCCATCAAAACCATCGCAAACCCATTTCGCAATCCCTCAACTTCACAGAACATAGGGGCTTTCGTGAAATAAGATGAATTTTGATGTAGATGAAAGAGTACAAGAGGTGAGAGAAATTAATTAAAAAATATTTACATTCGTGAATAGTGTCAAGCTAAATGTAGCGGAAACACAGTACCAAACTGTAAAATAGAAATGAAGTAGAGAATCGGTTGGATGTCAGTTTAAACTAAATTCTTTAAATTATACAGATAGATGGATTTTACATAATTCATTGGGAGTGCTCTCAGTATCTAAACGAAAGAGTAATATTTTGACCTGAAAGCCACCGCATTTTTGCGCCTTCCTAGCTATAAAGGAAAGGAATAGCTCTACATATGTCTTCCTAGCTATAAAGGAAAGGAATAGCTCTACATATGTCTTCCTAGCTACAAATGGAAGCCAAGCCACCCTACAAAGTCATACAAAGTCACACTCTGCACTCTACCCAGTACTTCCTCCAGTTCGTTCCACCCGCTCGCATTTAAACCCATAGGTTTTAAAAGTTTGATTTTCATTCCAATTGCGTGCATGGGCCAGTGTTTCTTCATATAGATCAAGTGTTTAAGAAACAAAAAAGAAATTTCCAAACAGTAATCTAGATTTCATCCACCTAACTAAGATAGTAATAGTGTTTTCGGGTTCCCCAACGACCACTCAATTGCTAGATCTTCACCTTCCTATTAATAGATCACACTCTTGGTTGAGAAGAATGCATCAGCTTCTGATTCTTGGCATCCAAACACAGACAGCACAATGTCAGAGACAAAAGAACACTTCATCCTGTTCCCATTCATGGCGGAAGGCCATATAATCCCTTTCTTGGCTTTAGCCCTTCGACTTGTGGAGAAAAAGGGTTGCACCATAACCTTTATCAACACCCCTGGCAACATCAAGAAAATCAGTGCCAAGCTCCCTCCAAACCCTTATATGCGCCTTGTTGAAATCCCTTTCAACCCCACCGACCATGGCCTCCCTGCAGATGCTGAGAACACCAACTCTCTTCCTTACCATCTTATTCTCAGTCTTTTCGAAGCTTCTGATTCCTTTAAACCCATTATCAGAAAACTCATCCACAACATTTTCCACGAAGAAAATGGTTGTCCTCCACCACATTGTTTTATCTCCGACTTGTATTTTGGGTGGTGTGCCGATATTGCCCACGAGTTTGGCATGTTCCACACCATGTTTTCCACTTCTGGTGCCTTTGGCACGGCTTGTTATTTCTCCATTTGTTTGCACTTTCCGCAGAGGAAAGCGGAATCTGAGGAATTCACATTGCCTGATTTCCCTGAAGCATCTACTATTCACGTATCACAGCTCTCACAAAGTCTTAAGGTGGCTGATGGTAACGATGCTTTTTCACGATACATTACAAAACTGATTCCTCAGTGTCTGAATTCCGATGGATTGTTGATTAATACGGTGGGGGGACTTGACACTATTGGAATGGACTACTTCAGGCGAAAGTTCAACAAGCCGATTTGGGCAGTGGGGCCACTTCTTCTACCTCCATCAGGCGAAAGGCGAGTTGCGAAAGACTCTCAAAACTCTCCAGAGTTTATCACAAGTTGGCTTGATTCGAAACCTCCCAAGTCTGTGTTATACATATCCTTTGGGTCGCAGAATACGATGTCTATTTCCCAGATGATGCAACTGGCCATGGGATTGGATGTTAGTGAAAAGAATTTCATTTGGGTTGTCCGACCACCTATGGAATTTGACATAAATTCAGAATTCAACTTCAAGGAATGGTTGCCAGAGGGATTTGCACAGAAGATTAGAGATCAAAAGAGAGGGCTGATTCTGGATAAATGGGCACCCCAGCAAGAAATCCTATCCCATGAAGCAACTTCCGCCTTCTTAAGTCATTGCGGATGGAATTCAGTGATGGAATGCCTTATCCACGGCATGCCTTTGATTGGGTGGCCAATGGCAACAGAACAGTTCTACAATGCTAAGCATATGGTAGAGCAAGTTGGGGTTTGTGTGGAGGTGGCAAGGGGGAAGACCTGCGAGGTTAAGCATGAAGACATAGCAGCAAAGATTGAGTTGGTGATGAATGAGACCGAGAAAGCTGGGAAAACAATGAGAAGGAAAGCTCTTGAGGCCAGAGAAATTCTTTTTGACGCCATTAAAGATGAGGATGGTTATAAAGGGTCGTCTGTCGAAGCCATGGATGACTTCTTGTGCGCTGCAGAGTTGATGAGTGACAAGACAGAGGGGACCAAACATTTGAAGAGCGATTCAATTTCAAACTATATTTCTTTCGTTTTGATCGTTTAAGGCAGTAAAATAAAATGCCACATTGCAACTCTTGGAAGGTGCGCCTCGAAGAGTTAACGTTAGTATGTTTTAATAATATTTATTTCTTACTGTTGCCTTTACTTTGGGTATTAATTTGGCTTGAAGACTTCGTAGTTGTTAACGTTGGCCGTTTAATTCTGAGTCCGTTAACGTTATTACGGTTAAACTTTTTCTCTTAAATTTTATCTTTCTGGATCTTTATTAATGGTCCAATAATTTATGCAGGTCGGTTTATTCTTATTTTTTAAGTTGGTAATGAATGTTTTTGCGACGTTTCTTAGTATTATCGTCTACCTTCCTTTTTAAATTGGATGGAGGTTGGCATTCAGTGTGTAGTGGTTTTTTAAATGTGGTATTTTTTCTTTTCGGTGTATGAAGGTAGTAATTTTTTTTTGGAAAGAGAAAGATAAACTGTGTATATCTTTTTTGAGAGATTTTTCAGATTATAAAAAGGTGTTATTTGAGTGAAATTTTGAGCTCAACCACATGTGCAGAATTGGTTTGGGCTATACGACGATCAGTTGGGCTGTTGTATCCTGGAGGAGTCAAGTTAAGAGGAGTTTTGCTGCACCGGTTAATTTGAGACTTTGTACACTGCAGAGGGTTTGAATCTTCTTAAAAAGAACGATATTTTCGTACCTCAGTCCAAACTGGTTTCGTCTTAATTTTTATTTCATTGTAATTTTTATTATATTATTATGTATTTCACTAACAGTTAACTGGGTTTATATCTTAATTAAGTACAATTTGGATAGGGAAAGTCTTTCATCTTTTCATCTTATCTCATCATTACATATTTCTTAAATTTTCATATAAAATATAATAAACAATTCAACTTTTTAAATTTTTAAAACAATAATAATATTAAAAAATAATATTCTAACAATATTTTATTCAAATTTCAAATCTCATCTCATCTCAACTCAATATGAAATCCTCACCTAAATCTTGGCCACTTCTACTCGCAATAGCCATACTTTGTTGCATTATCATTTCCCAAATACTATTTAAGCTGTTTGATTTTTATTTTTAAATGCATGCGAGAAGAACTTCCACGAAAATCACATACAAAAATGTTAGAAAAACTCAATCAGAGTATACAGCGGAAGCGATATTACCTCGTTGGAAATATCTCGGATCTAGTGCGGTTGTTCTACGGATTCTCCAGCGTCGTTATTCTTCCACGATCTTCACATCGATGGTGGAGTGTGCTACGTGGTAATACCAGAGCAACACTCACACGTTTCACAGCCTAGATGCCATGACTAAAGAGAACCATTTTAGAGAGAGATCGTTTTTGATGCAAGTGTATATTACAAATGGGGAAGGAGCTATGTAAATAGCCCCTCTAAGCGTAACCCCCGGCTGGCCCTTAATGGCCAGCCATCAAGCCTCATGAAGTGGTTCTAAACCACTTCATAACCTTCAAGAGAAGGTGAAGGGGTGCCCACTATGGGTGTCCCTTTCTTACATCTCCCACTCACACATAGTGGGCAAGACCCCAGGTCTACATCTCTCAATATGTTCTCAATCTTGTTCATACTGGCAAATAGGCCGTGCGACCATCGAGCACAGCTGTAAAAGAAAAAATGGGAGCACTATACCAAATCTCTCCGAGAGAAGACCAGCATAGCAACATCCCTAAAAATGTCTCGTTATACCCCGACTTATTTGGTCACATCAGACTAAGCATCCCTAATCCCTCTCGAGTCAGAATGACTCAGAGCAATGCTCAATCTCCATAAAATATGATGCACTCACAGCTATATTGCAACTCCCGAGAAGCAACATAACTTGCCGGCAATGAGTACACACCATTATCGATGTGTTACCAAATAGTCTTCCCTTCGCTCTCATGTCATTTAGTTTCAGTCCAGTCGCTTTCCCAGCAATGCCTCTTTAGACCGCATCATTCATGGCCATAGATAACATGCCAAAGTAGCAGACACTAAAACATCAACCTCGTGACATAGTCAAAGGTCTCCTAAGGGCATAAATAAATTAAGGTCATCAATTATGACCTACAGAACTCACAAGGTGAGGAAGCAGGGAACCATTCACTCACCTCTACTGTTGGTCACAAAAGCACATGTAGTATGAAATACATGTTACGGTGGAGTTCTCTTTCCAAAGAAAGAGCGTATATCTAATCTCAATGCACCGTACAGATCTTAGTCTAGTCGCTATCTCAGCGCTTAACCCAAGTCCCTCCATTTGCTCGCTATCCAAAGCGCCAAAGAGGATCTCGCATCTGGCTCAACCACAGGCTACATGGATTGTGGGTAACCATGCACGGTCCTTTTAAATATGATGGACCTCATCTTAGCTCCCACTAAGGCGACATATCTTTTGTGTCTTACAACTTATCCCTCATTGGACAAGTACCGAGTGACACACTATCTCATCTTTGCTCGCTACCCATTTGTAGCGCCAAAGGCGATCGCTCGTGTGAGTGAGCCGATCTAAACCTGTATATATACCTTTTTCACCATAATTACTAAATTTATGGTGAATGTCTATGCTTACAAAAAATGCTTCCAATCACCCCACATGATCATAGAACATATTAGTATCATGTGCACAATGAGCAATACCATGAGATAGAGAGATATCACATGGTCAATTATTAAATTACAACTCTCAAGTGATGTTTAATGACCATTTCTCCCTATGCGTATTCTAATGTGTTGTAAATTTTCAAAACATGCTCCTACCAAGAGATTCTGCTTTTACATATAAAAATCTTTTGCACAACCATGAAGTCAGCGACGACTTATCGCAAATCTCATTTAGGTCAAATTCATAATATAAACCTTAGATTCTAATCAGCAAGTCCAACTGCGAATTTTTAAGAATCTACAAGGTGACCACAAATGTCCTTCAGCAAACTTAATTTGCGACTTCAAGATTTCATATAAATCTCTTGTACTCAACAAAAGCATGTAAGATAACCATAATTTATTTTTCATTAAGGGTAAAGCGATTAGGGCATTTGCCCCAAATATAATTATAATAGTCTAGTCATTACTTTTAACGACAATCGCACCACAAACTCACTTAATCAAGTAAGCTATCTTTACCCTCTAACAAAATCTTAACCTCTAACTCCCATGAGCAAATCATAATGGAAACACCAAATAGCATAGGCAAAATTAGATTCTTTGGTATTGTTCATCTCATTAATTGTCTGTGAATTTTGAACAAGAGCTCCTAGACATTGTTTTTCTTGTAAATAGTCTCATAAGACATGAAGTCTGAAGTACTTTTCACATACTCATGCCCATCACCTCGTAGTATGGACACCTCTTATTAGGCGACAATTAATTATTTAAGATAACCAGTTCACAATATCTCTGAAGATGACACTTTTCTAAGACTGTCAACAACGTTCAAAGAACCTCATTTTATTCAATAGGTCATTTAATAAAAAAAACGACTAGGTACATTGGGTATCTTTGAATAGATGGTTCGTTTAGGCCGCATGTAAACAGCACCAGCAGCATTCATTCGCTTTATGCACCAAAATAGTACTAGCAATAATCATGCGCTCAAAGTACTTCATGCCTAAACATGCTAACCATCTAATTCTCCTATGAGAATCAGCTATTTAACACCTTCAAGAAAAGTTTCAATAAATATGCGATCAACAGCTATCTTAAATGCAACTCAATTAGTGCCAAGAGATGGATCTATACCTCTATCAACTCCACTTTTCCTTTATCAATTAGATCAACAACCCCAGGTTGGATCATATAAGTGAAGCGAATCTAAGATTCTATGTTGGGATTCCTACTATGTGAATTCAATACCTTTAGCGGAGCCATATTACAAATATTCTCTTCTAGTCTCTAAACGACGAGAGAATATTGATATAAAGCTACCACGTTTTTTATGAGGATCCTTATATTCTATAACTTTTGGGAGTCACTATCACTAGTGGTACACCTTCACTCAAATGTATACTCACACTAGTTGTTGAATTACTCCCACTATTTTCGGCGATCTTTTATAAAGAAATTTTTGAAAAAAAAAAAAAAGGTAGTGTGGAAACGTAATGAAACGTTCTTTCCAAAAAAAATTTACAAAAAACCACAATTCCTCACCCTCGCCGAAAATACGAGTAATTTTCTTGACTAAAAAAAATGATCAAACTTAAATCCTCTAGAATTCACATTTGCACAAAAAAAGTCACTCAGCCTTTCTCAAAGGCGAATGAACTCAATCTAAGGACGGAAAATCAAAATTAAGGCCGCAACACCATATTACATCAACCCAAGTGTGATATAAAAACTGTTTTGCGCCCTAATTTATTTATAACTCCATTCTCAGCAAGTCATTAAACTGCGAGAAAATTATTCTCATCATATAACTCATACGATTTCGATTTAAAAAAAAATATTTTAACTGAAAAAAATATATATTTTCCTTAAAAAAATTTGGAATCGTATTTATATGATGAAACAATTTTTTATTATCCAAGTCCTTAGTGTGCATGTATAGGAACTTTCACATAGAAAATACTCATATTGCCTTTTCTCTTTGACTATTCTAAACCAAGGAGAGGGATCTCATTAGCGAGAAAAACTTCAATTTCTCAAACTTCACACCCATCATCCTAAGCCTCCACGGCACATTTTAGTATATCATCTCTCCACCCGAGAAATAATATCACTCAGTCAAAGAGTAACCATCAAACTTTTAAACCTCTTAGGAATTCTCACTAACACCACTATTTTCAATGAGTCTTAAATCAAATTAGGTATAGACTTCATTAATATCGCATTAAAAGCGCTAATAAAAACATCGTTTTTGTGCAACAAATGCAGTATGTGACGTTTTAGCTGCTAACTAGCGATATATCCTTATTTCTCGCATACTCAATATTTTTCATATTCTCCAATCCACTATAGGAGAGAAAAGGAAAAATTTTACGAGAAATTATCTTAGCCGAAAACCTATCTTGCATCAGTGCAACCACGAGCAAAATTTTTTAGTTAAGGCTTAAATAAGTCGTACCTAATTATTTAGACTTTTTTGCCACAGTTACCATGCAAACCTCCAAGGTGCTTGGTATTACATTACTCTCAAGGGTTGCTCCAAAGTTTATATATCTGTAAGAACCTATTTGTTCTCGCTAGAGAGAAATAAAACTTGAGCAAGATTACCAGTGCTAATACCAGATAAAGGTGCACTGATAAAACTTTTAAAAAATGAATGTGCCAATCAAGAATGTCCTCAACAATCTTGCACACTCAAATTTTAATATCCTTACTTGTCAGACATACTAGCAAGTAGAGAGGATATATTTTTTATCTGTGAATTAATCCAAGTTGCTTCAAGATTATAATGCTCAACCTCAAATATAGTAGCAATTTAATCTTTGCATAAAAAATAACGAGCAACTTTTGATATTACTCACAAGATTCTCAAAGGCAAAATAGTGGTTTAGCTCTTATTTGACAGTTGATCCCATCAACTTCTATAAAAATTGTAGTGCATGCGTCCCACGCACACTTCCAATTTTATTCTAGACCTTTGAAAGGTTCACAATAATGATGGTCTAAGACTATCTGATACTGATAATAATTTTTATTTGTTTCCAACTATTGCTCATGGAGGAGATTAATGAGACGATTATATCGCATAAATAATCTCTAGGCTTTCTTCTTGGTTATCTCAAAGTTACTAAACTATGCGCATATAATTGCACACACATCTAAGAAATTTGCCTCGTTAATCTAAATTAGAAGAAAAATAATTAATACACGTCGCAAGATAGAAAATTCGCTAAGCTTCCTAATCATCTCTTGCGCCTCAATGTGTAATTATTAATTTCTAACTTAATTTTCGCGCAAATTTATATCGTATAGGAGATTAATTCCAAATCAATCTCAACCATACTCCCACTAGGATAAGTAATCTACCAAGTTAGTCACATGTAAAAATAATTTCTTCCCAGATCGAAGAAATCAATTTCAGCCAATCATAATCATGGACTAATTAAACTCAGGCTACTTAATCCTTTATTTTATCACATTTTAAACTATTTGAAGACTAATTCTTAAAAAAATAGCCTAACAATACAAATGATAAAATAAGCTTACAATTACATGCAATCACAATACATGTACAAAAAATAAAATCAATCACATTTTATTCAAATAATTATTATTCACCAAAAAATAATAATCTAGGCAATTTATAATATAAAAATAAAAAGCCTAACAAATGTGACAAGATTTATCTCATCATCTCATGGCATGCATATATTCAATGATAATAATCATGCAAACAATATTTAAAAAAATATTCATGTGCCATAACAATATGCTAATTTAAACAAAATTAGCTAACACACCAAAAAAAAAAGTTCTAGCCCAATGGTTGAGCTTATAGCCCTTGTGTGTGAGGTCTTGGGTTCAAAACACCACCCAACCATTTTGCCAAAAAAACACTGACAGCTAATGGGCCGCACCCCCTTGGGCGCCCAGCTGCAGAGCGGGCCGAGGTCATCTAAGCTCACGGCCCAAATCGGCCAGTGGCCCTGTTTTTAAAGAAAATGGCTGGTGCATTTTAAATACAACAACATATATGGACCGGATGTAAAACAAATTTGTTTATAGCCAAAAA
>QEOT01124199.1:0-72709 GCA_003123785.1 Pterocarya stenoptera | reverse complement strand
TTTTTTTTTTTTTTTTTTTTTTTTTTTTTTATAATAAACTGAGAAACAAAAAAAAACAGCCCACCAGTTTTTTTTTTTTTCAGCCCAAGTCCATCACTATTCATCTTCTTCCTCTCACCCGTAACTTCTTCATGAAACGGAAAAAAAAAATTAAAGCAGCACTTGTAATTGCCGTTGATTTGCTGCGTGGCCATTCATCTTGGCACAAAGATACTCGTTCGGCCACTGGTTCTCAACGGCCGCAACACCGTGGGCAGCGAAGCACTGTGGGCTACACTGCACACGTTCGGAGCACGCAACTCTGCGGGAGGCAGAGACTATCGCCCCATCCGTGTGCGCAGCTCCTCAAGCATGCCATGCTCCTCTGCGCGCAGCAGAGCTCGCAGCACCACCATGGTGCGCTGCTCTGCACGCAGCAGAGGACTGTGCCTCCCTTAGCCGGAGCACCTGCAGTGAACATTGCGCAGCGGCTAGAGTACCGCTGCTTTTTACACTACCTAGTGCGCAGCACCACCATGGGCTGCGCTGCTCCGGCCTAGTGAGTGACTTTGGCTATCACGCAGCTTTGTGTGAAGCACGCGACGCCATGGACGGCGCGAGTTCGCTGCGCCATTTTGGTCAGCGCTGCATTGGTGCCTGTCGCACCATAAGCCACCCTGGATGGCAGATCTAGCCGCAAGTGGGTGCTCATTGCACCTCCAGCTGGTTTTGCGTGCAGCTGGGCCACCAGCGACCATGCCGATGGGCTCTCTGCCTTGAGGCAGTGTTTGGCCAGCGCTGCACCGTGGCAGCGTTGCACCAACGTTGGCAGCGCAGCGCCATATGCGTCGCACCCTGATGGTGCTCGCTGTGCCACATTTATCGCACAGCACCTGGGGTTATGCACCTCATGTGTATATTGCCGTAGCAGCGGCAACGCCTTGGGCACGCAATATCCAGACGGTGATCACAGCGCCGTAGGCTACGTTGTTCATGGTCGGAGCGTGATGCACCCAAGGTTTGCACAATGCGCAGCACCCATGCATGCGGTGTGCACTGGTGTCTCTAGCGGCCTATTTCGGAGATACACAACGACCTCTCAAGCAACCATGTTTACCGAGAGAAAATAAATATTTTCTAATCGTGCAGCAAAAATTTAGTGAATGAACTCACAACATGCACGTTAAGAATAAATCGGGAACAACCGATCTGTCTCTGATACCAATGTTAGAAAAACTCAATCAGAGTATACAGCGGAAGCGATATTACCTCGTTGGAAATATCTGGGATCTAGTGCGGTTGTTCCACGGATTCTCCAGCGTCGTTATTCTTCCACGATCTTCACATCGATGGTGGAGTGTGCTACGTGGTAATACCAGAGCAACACTCACACGTTTCACAGCCTAGATGCCATGACTAGAGAGAACCATTTTAGAGAGAGATCGTTTTTGATGCAAGTGTATATTACAAATGGGGAAGGAGCTATATAAATAGCCCCTCTAAGCGTAACCCCCGGCTGGCCCTTAATGGCCAGCCATCAAGCCTCATGAAGTGGTTCTAAACCACTTCATAACCTTCAAGAGAAGGTGAAGGGGTGCCTACTATGGGTGCCCCTTTCTTACAAAAAAACAATCAACATACACTCTCGGAGGCTATTTAATTATCTTCTCCTTTAATTTCTTGGAAAATGGCTTTTTTATCTGAAATTTTGCTATTTTTTTTTATCGCACTATCTATTGTTTCATATTTAAAAAAAAAAAACTTTTATTTAAATTATTAATTTATAATGAGCTCCACAATATCTATGCTTGTCCAAGTGAGTTTCGCAAACAACATTTAGGCTCGGTTTGGATGACCAGTTTTATCTCATCAGGTTTGTATAGATGAGAGAGTTTTGAACATCCAAACAGTTAGTATTTTATTTATAAATTTTCAAACTTATCTCAAACAAATATAAAAAAGTCAAAACTATCTCATCTCATCTCACTCTCCAAACATATTTTTTTTTTACAAACTATCTCATTCCATCTTAACTCAAAAAATCTTACTACTATTCAAAATATCTTATGTCATCTCATCTAAACTGCCTATTCAAACAGGGCCTAAGTATCCAGTAAATATTATGAGGCACGTTTGATATGTTTATCTGTCTCACCGTAGATAGACTGGGAGTGAGATCTCCATCCATAACCCGGAGTGGGAATTTAGAGCAACAATTTTGTTTCTGCATTTTTGACCCGTGATCAATGATGGGTGAATTTCATGCTCGAAGCTCATAGTCATGCAGGTATGGCAATGATGGGATGGCCACCGAAATCCAAGCAGTTTATCCAAATCTAGTTGCTGGAGGAAAAGGTTATAAAGGTGGGAGTTTAGGTGGAGAGGGAAGTTCAAGAGCTATGAGGTTAGAGATGGCAATATGGTTGTAAAAATTGTGTTGGTGATGAAGGAAATGAGATGGAAAGCTAGAGTAGTTAAGAGGAAAATCCACGCGAACAAAAGAGATCCGCGATCAAGTAGGTGTGATGAAAACTAACTCGTGAAAGCTATAACCAAATCAACAACATATTATATATAAATATATATATTTATATATATATATAAAATCTTGCTAAATACACAAAGAGATTATACAAAAGTAAACTTATAAAATAATGTGATTTTATGAAATCCGTTAGATCTACTTTACAATAAAAATAATTTACAATCTGACGTACTATGTCAATTTGTGAATTTAGTTTTATATAATCCATTTGTGTCTAAAATATTTCTCTAAAAAAAATAACATAAAAAAAAAGAACAATAAGATTGAGATCTACTTGGATACACACGCAGACACCGTATGTATATATACATATATGAATAATGATATATACAAATTTAAAATATACAAATTTTGGATAGTTTTTCTTTAAAAAATGGACCCTACCATGAAAGTGTAAAAAACTTACCATTTTTTTTTTCAATGATGAGACCTACTTTTTTTACTAAAAACTTGTGAAAAGTCTTATATGTATTGGACTTGGTAGTATTACTCCTTGTGTGTATATATATAATATATATGAGAAATGTTATAACTATAAAAAGATTTTAGAAAAATAAAATTATAAATTGACATAATTTCATATGATACATTAGATTTACTTTACAATAAAAGTAATTTTATAATCTAATTTATTAATTCAAGACATATCATTTTATAGATTTACTTTTATAAATTTTTTGTACAAAGGAAATAATTCCTCTATATAGATATAATGATTCGAAGGAAAGAGAAGTACGGACAGTCGCACAAATGCAGTCTATATATATATATTTAGGAAAATATTATTTTGTTCACTCTATTTATCTTCTTATTTTGACACTTCATATATTTTTTATTTATTTAATAATTAAGGAATTGACTATTAATATATTGATATATTTTTATATTTTTTAAAAATATTTTAAAATGATAAAAAAATATGAATTAAAAATTTAAAAAAAATGAAAAGAAAATTTTGAACTAATAATAAAGTTGAGCAGTGCACTTTACTCTACCGCATATATATATATTAATGAAAAATGCTTAAGCCATGGAATAATTAAAGTTTTTACGATTTGATTTTTATTTATTTATTTATTTTCGATTAAGAAATTATTTTTTAATAAATTGGTGAATTTTTTTAAATATTTAAAAGAATTTAAAACATACTTAGAAAAACATTAAAAGAAAATGCATTTTACATTTTAACGGAAACTCTCGGGACCACCTGGCCCTAACAGTTTCCTATATTAATATAGACTGCGTCTGTGTCAGGACCTTATATTAATATATTATATATATATTTGGTTCAGATAAAAAAATTCGGTCTGCTTCCAGGAAGAGGAAAGTATCAACAATCCAACAGACAGTTGGGGCCCTCGGTGTCAATTTATATGTTGTCATGGTCTCCTTGCCGTTACTCGAACGAAAGACAGGACGTCTTGGACTTGGAGTCGTCGAAAGGAGCACCAATTCCGTAAGCAGTGGGTGACAACCGTGACATACTTTTGCAGCACCCTTTTCTTCTTTTTGACTTTGGGCTGAGTGGACCATGGAACCGTTGCAAATACCAATTAATCTGGTGCCGCAAATACAGGCTGTTCAACTACTCTGCCTCCGCCAGTAATCAAGATGAGCTTTCGAACTCTCTTCTTCACAGTTACAATATAAATATACTCAAAGCCTCTGCATATATGGTCCTGTGAAAGAGCAGTATAATATGGCACAGAGAAAAGAGAACATTGTTCTCTTCCCTTTCATGATGCAAGGCCATATCATCCCTTTCCTGGCTTTAGCCCTCCACATAGAACAAAGAACGAACCACTCCATTACCTTTGTCAACACCCCTCTCAACATCAAGAAGCTCAGGTACTCTCTCCCTCCTGAATCCTCCATTAACCTTGTTGAGATCCCCTTCTCCAGCTCCGACCATGGTCTCCCACCCAATACCGAGAACACCGACGCCCTTCCCTACCACCTCGTCATTCGCCTCCTAGAAGCTTCTGTCTCTCTCGAACCAGCTTTCAAGAAACTCATCCAGAATCTCATTAAAGAGCAACAAGGCCGTCCCCCGCTTTGCATTATCGTCGATATTTTCTTTGGATGGGCTGCAAACGTTGCCAGAGAGCTAAACGTGTTCCAGGCAATCTTCAGCGGCGCAAGTGGGTGCGGCTTGGCCTACTACTATTCCCTTTGGATGAACCTTCCTCACAGGAAGGTCGATTCCGATGAGTTTTCGTTGCCTGATTTTCCAGAAGCTTCAAGAGTTCATATTACACAGTTGCCAACAAATATACTTGAAGCTGATGGTGGAGATGCTTGGTCAGTCTTTCAGAAGAAGAATCTTTCTGGGTGGATGAAATCTGATGGGATATTGTTCAACACCGTGGAGCAATTTGACCATATTGGATTGTCGTACTTTAGGGACAAACTTGGCCGGCCTGCCTGGTCGATTGGACCGGTCCTGTTATCTGCGGAAAACCGATCACCTTTTGGGAAGGAAGGAGGCATTAGTCCGGATCTTTGTATCGAATGGCTGAGTACAAAACCTCTGAATTCTGTTTTGTACGTATCTTTTGGGTCGATGAATACGATCTCTGCAAAACAGATGATGCAGTTGGCTACGGGGTTGGAGGCTAGTGGCAAGAATTTCATCTGGGTTGTTAGGCCACCGGTTGGGTTTGACATAAACTCGGATTTCAATGCCAAAGAATGGTTGCCAGAAGGATTCGAAGAGAGGACCAAGACTTCAGGAAGGGGATTACTGGTGCCGAAATGGGCACCCCAGGAGGAAATTTTGAGCCACAAGTCTGTTTGTGCATTTTTGACCCATTGTGGGTGGAATTCAGTGCTCGAAGCTCTTAGTCACGGCGTGCCAATGATTGGATGGCCGATGGCAGCGGAGCAATTTTTCAACGTCAAGTTGCTGCAGGAACAAGTTGGAGTTTGTGTGGAGTTAGCTAGGGGGAAGAGCTGTGAGGTTAGACATGAAGATATAGTTTCAAAAATTCAGTTGGTTATGAACGAGACAAAGGAAGGGAATGAAATGAGAAGGAAAGCTTCACAAGTGATGAAGATCATAAGGAATGCCATGAAAGATGAGGAAGGTTTCAGGGGGTCTTCCATCAAAGCAATGGACGACTTTTTCAGTGCTGCAGAATCCAAGAGGCAGCAGACTGAGAGAGAAAATAATGTTGCCGCTTGATTCAAGCAGCACTAGTGCTATCTATATATCGCCATATTTAGCTAATTGCAGTTTGACTACGGTTGAGGTTCAAATATTTACCCCAATGTGTGCAGAGTTTCAATTCTGAGTAGATATCTGAAGCCTTTCACCAGCATAAATGGTTATAATTAAAATTAGGAAGTCTTATTTCCAAATTTACATTTTTTGCATACTGCTTGATTGGCAATTGGGAAATTTGAAGCAGGAACTTTCTATTTTGAATGTAATCTGTGTAAAACAGGCAAACCAGATTAAAGGTAACAGGGATCTTTTCGTAACTGGTGCTTAAGATGATATCTAGTAAAGAACATGGGAAAATGATGCTAGATAACATTGACATTGTTGCAGCATGGGATAGAAAAACAGAGCAGCCTCCAAAGACAGAGCATGCCTCTTTGCTACAAGTTTCGAAGACAGAGACTCAAGGGGCAAAGACCACTTGTTTTGGGTGCTACGAGAGCTGAAAAATCTCTCTTCACTTGAGCTTGGTGACAAGCAAATAGCTTATTCACAACCAACTATAACAATATAATACTAGTTTTGTAGTGCATAACTAATCCATAACATTTTCCCTGAAAAGTGATGATTTCTTATTTATTCTTTAATAAGAAATGCCACTGGGGGCCAACAAAAAAATTATTGAAGTTTAGTGCGTCGATGAAATCCAGAACAGATTTACAAATCAAGAAAGAAGATTTAATAAAAATCCATGAGGATTCCCACTACATGTTTGAAAAGGGTAGGTGAGAGTTTCTTTCTTTTGAAAATCAGGAAATGAAACATACCCTTCATTTGTTTTCACAGATCAGATGAGATTAAAGTTAAAAGTTGAATAAAATATTATTAGAATATATTTTTTAATATTATTTTTATTTTAAGATTTAAAAAAATTGAATTAATTATTTTATTTTACGTATGAATTTGATAAAATTGTAATGATGAGATTAAATAAAATAAATTGTGAAAACAAACGAGGCATAATCAGAATAGTAGTTGGGGTTTTTATATTCATATTGATATAATTAATCACCAAAACTTATTCAAACAGACAAAAATCTTCGGTTTCATAGTCACCAAGAAAATCGAAGTGGTTTTTTTCCTCAACTAGTTTGAAAAAGTCTATCCACAAGTCTGCTTACTGACATACTAAAAGTGAATACATTATTGATGTGAAAATTTATCACATCAATTAACATAAAAAAGTGTTTATATTTTAAAATTTTTATGAATATTTTGGATCCAACAAGAAGTGGCATATTTATATAATATATATTGATTGGTAACTAACCGAACTCGTTGATTTTCTATCATTCTCTTCGTCAAATTAGCATACCCATGAACTTCAACTATCATCTTGTTCTCATCTTCAACATAAAAAAATCTAAATCAATGCAATTAATGCTTTGTATTCTAATCTAATTTCCTTTAAACATAGTCATCAATTGTGAGATGGGAAAGTGATTAATAAAATACAAACAACCCGGCCAATAAAATGGTTTGTTTCAATGACTTTACCGTCCAAACAACCCACCATTTTTGTACCCATATTTCAAAAGAATAAAATAAAAGTCCCTGATTTTGAATTAATTAGCAGCCAATCCATGTACAAGACCCCGAATTATTGCTTTCATGTGCGAACCGGCTCCGTTCGGATATCAAAACCATCTCAATTTATCTCATGTCATCATTATAATTTTATCAAATTTTTACATAAAATATAATAAATAATTTAACTTTTTTAAATTTTAAAAGAATAATACTATTAAAAAATATATTTTAACAATATTTTATTCAACTTTCATATTAACCCATTATCCAAACAACACCCAAGGAATCAGATTTGAAGTTGGTGGAGTAGTACTAAATTACTAATACAAGCTGTCAAGCATATATTCGTCCTTCAATCCCCCCCATCTTTGTTCAAGAAATCAGACCTTTCCGACACAGTGTGGGACAACATATCTTGGATGATAAAATATAATGCAAAAGTGTATGTCTACAGCAATGCCATATGATAAAACCCACTTGACTACAACAATACACGGAATTTTTTGGAAATTGGAGTACCCATGTTGTTTCCAATCAATTATAGAGGAAAAGAATCTGTATAAAGCTCCTAATGGAATAAAAATCTAATTGCATAATATTCTATAATATTATATAGTTATATATGTCTCGAAAGTTTAAATTGAGAAAAATAAATAAATTTAGAATCAACTTTCAACTACACAAAAGAATTACTTCATAACCCAAAGAATTATGAACTAAAAGCCACTCGTGCATCAAAGACCCAAACAAAAACCACTAGGTACGGATAAATAAAAAAAGAAATCGATTCCAAAAAAGGAATGCAAAACGGTGAGAAGCAAGAATGTGACAACCGAACCAGCAAACAGGTCACTTTTTAGGGGAAAGAAAAGGTGGCCATTAATATCAAACAGTTATGGGCGACAAAGAGTAGGTGCTTTCAGATGATGAACAAGATTTTGAAAATGAGAATAATTGCTCAAATCATCAACATGCCAAGTGGGGCAGATCAAAGTCAGCTTTCCATGATCTTGTCAAAAGCATTTCCATAAATACACGAGACACAAACTGCAGGAGTATAGGTCTCATCTTTGGCCAATACTTGGGTTCAGATCTGTTGAAGTTGGAGAACACAGAGAACCAATTGGCGACCATATCTTTATTTTAGGGCACTTCCCCCAACTCCCTGTGGGGCTGATGCCAATTTGACAAATTCTTGCAATAAATTTTGGAATCTGGTTATTTTTTCTGAGCAGGAAATTTATATGAATTAAAAAAATATATAAAACGTTACTAATAATAGAAAACGAAGTCAGATGTATTGATAATCTAAGCCATGTTTATCATTATGTGGTGATAGTAATTGATGTATGCTGGATCATAAATTTTTTGTGGTATTATATTTAAAATTGTGTTTTTAACCACAAAAAATAAGAGCAATAATAAGGATATTAATAGGTGTGTAGACAATACCCGTGTGAGCAATATACCAAGGGAATTGAAAAGTCAAACGTGGCTCACCGTCTGATCCAAGAAGCCGACGGTGTAATTCGGATCGGCGATCGACCTGAGCATGTACTGTTTCTTCCAGCTTTAAACATTTCCAAACATGCAACAGTCCTCAATTTCCAAGGAGTATTCTCTTTGTCCCACAGTAACACCATATATGTATGTCTTACCTATGGCTCATGTCTGCCACTTGATCTTGTGCATTTTAGGAACATGCTTATTTTGTTTCATGAACATGCAAGTCCCTTATAAATTCACCTATATTATAGGGCAGAGGGACTCGGAGTGTATAAAATTCACCATCCGTATAATAATAAAATGACAACAAAACAAAAGGCAAAGATCAGCATCCAATTGAATTGAATGCATTACACGTTGCATTCAATTTTCAAAGTGAAAGAAGGAAATGGTTTGAACCTATTTGCTTTACATGTTGATTTTCGAATTGCCTCTCCTAAATTTGCATGATGTGGGGTACGTACGAAGACCGATGATTCTTACCTATTAAATTGGTGGCTTTCAAAGTCTTTTTCCTCACTGTGAGTGGCAATTTTCTACCACAGATGCTACCAAGAAATTCCCAAGTAATATCATGATCCTCTTCTTTTGTAATGATTTTCACAGTTCTCAAAGGAGGAACAATGGCCATTAATTTGATGGGCAAATTGTATTTCATTATTGTTGTTAATTTGTACTCTTGAGTTTTATTTATTTATTTATTTTTTATATATAGAAAGACTACAAAGTACATCTCCATTTCATTTTTATCCTACTATGATGAGGTAGTATTTCCGATCAAACTTTATTTATTTATTTTTTAAAATAATAGAAAGTGTCAAAGTTATAACAATGTCGTCGCAAACATCATTATAATCTAATATTGATGATTCTTCTACATGGTAATCTAGCTAGGACAAGCAGGATGAGAGGACATGATTTTAAGGTGACATGTAAGGCAATTGATGTTGGAGATCTCTATATATATAAATATGCATTTAGGCTAATTTGGTACCATTATTTATGGTGAGTTTTTTGCATTATATCAATCTCTCATTTTTCTTTGTTGTCTTAGCATAACATTCCACGACAGTTAGAGAGCCTTTAGCCAAACTTGCTAAGAAAAATTAGAAACACCAATATTCCAATTAGCTTTAAACCCAATAATCTCTCTCTCTCATTAAACATGAATAAAAATCAAAGAGAAAGAGCTAGAGTTTATTAAGAGAGAGAAGTCTAGCAATAAGTTGATATGCAGGGTAGGGCCCACCAATTATAAATTCACGTACCTAATTAAATCTTAAGTCTTTTATATATCACACTCAATCAAGAATAGTCGTGATTGATATATATATATTTAAGTCAACCATAATAGAGTCATCCACGTAAGAAAAGAGTTAAAGCGATAGTTTGAACGTATGGTATAGGTTTGAATATGATTTTTTTAATAAGAGTAATTTAATATACAACCGTGAAGTGCTTAAACGCTACATAATTGCTTTAAAAAAGAGTAAGATCCATTATTAAAAAATTAATTATTTTCACGTGGGTTCCATGTTTTATTCATTTTTTTCAAAACGATTACGTGACAGTTGCACAATTTACAGTTGTAAATATAAGAATAGACAACAATATCCCCACTTTATCATGGATTTGACAAAAATGCCCTTATTTCTAAATAAAAAATAGCCCAAGTCAGAAAGTAACGTTTTCTCCATCTCCCTGCATCTGCTGCCATGCATCTTCTCCTCGCGTCCTCCTCCATAGACGACTACAAGTATGCGAACAATGTGTAGTGCTATTCGAGAGATCTCCGAATGAAACATTGTCCCCGCAATATTAATTCTAATATTCTCTTACATTTCATTTTTCATTAAAATTCCACTAATTCCCAAAGCAAGGAGCTTCATGTAGATCAGTGCTTTCTCACGGATGTCATCTTTTATTTAGTAATTGGCAACCATTGCATAAGTATTCCAGCTCACAGAGATGTGGGGTAGGCTCTCCATTTCCTTTAGAACTTTCTATCTTTTGCCATAGGAATCTAAGCTAACTCCATAGCTAAAATTGTCAGGGGAGATACCATCCTTCTTCATTTCTGATAACACAATAGGGACTTTCTCAGGCTGGCCATTGTTTGTATATAGGCACATGATTTTATTGTAGGTGAGGGGACTACAAGCAAATCCCATCTCTTTCATCTTCCCCATGTAGGAGAGGGACTTATCAACGAGGCCTTCTCTGGCATAACAATTTAGAAGAGCCCCATAGATGAATGCAATTTTGTCTTGATCATTCAAGTTGTTAAAGTAGTTATCTGCATAGTCCAGCCCACGAACTCTACCAATAAGATCTAACTGCACAGCCTGATCACCTGGTGAGAATGAGCAAAGTTTCGTGCAACTGACCCACTCAGAAACCTGCAGCAGAAGATTAAGTAATATGGTAAATTGAAACTGCAGTAACTAATACGAATTTCAGAACTCCTAGAGGATCCAGAAAAGACATATGAGGTATAAGGTATCAGATTGGCTGCAGCTTACTTGACCACATACAAAAGTGTCCAATCTGGAGCAAATTTCTTCCTTGATTCAAAGAAACGGCTTCTATAGTGTTATTGAAAAGAAGTAAAATAACCATCCCTACTAAATAATTGGAAAAAAATACATTTAACAAGCTAAAACTTGTCGACATAAAGTCGCATAGTAACAATAGGATCCAGAAAAGACAACAGTCATAAGATATATTTCCAAGCATTCCTCTGTATAAGATCATTGTTGACTTAAGATCAAAATCGAAATGGACTGGAAGGTAAACCAAGACACAAATAGTTAAATACGTGACTTGCAGTCTAGTCCAGGTGAGAAAATCTTACTACAACCATGAGACCACGAGAGAAAGAAGTCCAGTGCAGAGCTAGAAATTAAATCTACATCTAAATATTAAAATTTATCACACACGTATGGTTCACCATCTAGAAGGATGCAAGCCCTATGGGAAATTATCAGTTCACATACGCAAGACAGCTTTAGCCATATTTTGAGCACCAAAAATATTTTTAGCTCTAGCAATTGTTTCAGGAAAAGAATAGAAACGATTAGATGTTTTACAAACATGTTGATACATGTAGCCTTAAATTAAAATTAATCAATTACTTGAACCCAGGTTCTTGAATATTTAAAAAGAAAACACTGGCTTCCCTTCGTTAGATTTTACATCTTCTCACAATGACCAGGGGCGATTACAATAAAAGAGAAGAGAAAATTGATTACACAAATCTTACACCTTCTCACAATGACCATGGGGCAGACTGGGTCCTCTTTTGAGGAAGGGGGAGGCGACGTCAATGGGCCGAGGGAGTTGCGCAGGCGACGGCGAGTTCCTTTGCTCTGCTATGAATTTCACTTAGGAAGGAAGGGATTTCACTTCCTTGGTTCGCTCCATTTCATCTTCACTGAGGAAAAGGAAGGGATATTTTCACTGGAAAAATTCTCAGTGGAAGCCACTATTTGGCAGCATCCACTGCACACCCTAGCAAAATTACCAACTACTCCCTGGAACAAAACTCACTCGTTTTTCTGATTTTCACCCATTTGAATTTTGTCATCCCCATCTCCCAGCTAACCTCATCTCCCCATCCCCAGCCCGTTCCGTCTCACTCTCCCCCCACCCCTCGTCTCGCCTATGCTCCTCCCCTACCCGACCCCCGCATCTTATCCTCTCCACACCCTACCCTCGCATCGCCCAATCTCTCCCCCAACCTTCCATCTGCTCTGACGTTGCAACCATCCCTCTGCCCAGCACCTCACATTCTCTCCCCAACCCTCCCTCTGCCCAGCACCTCCATTGTCTTCGAATATCCCTCTACGCAGCACCCCCTCCAACGGCTAAGGTATTTATTCTTATAAAATTCTTTCAAAAAGGATTATATGAAATTCTAGGGTTTGATTGTGTAACAACCAAAAACCCAGAAAAGCATATAGACTCACTTCGAGGGTGAGAACCTCCAGAGAATAACAGGAAGAAGATGAAATTCCATTAACCAAATGCATAAAAAGAAAAAGATACGTCCAAACGGAAAATAAGTATCTGACAAAGCATAACAAATTCTAGTAAAAAGACAATCCAGCCCTTGGGCAACAACCAATAGCAATTGAAGGAGTGTAACGGCTTTATTGCCTAAATGCCGTTTCTCGAACATTAATCTTTATCTTCACTTTAATGTGCTGGCATAATCCCAGCCCTCTCTCAGATCAATGGTCATAGAACACTCCAGCACCTTCTCCTTTGAACTCTAACTTGGATTACGGCATTTCACTTCGCAAGCTTCTCTTCCACTTCTCTCTTCATGCCGCTGCACACACCCACCCTCACAACCAGCTACGGCCAGATGTATAACAGAGCCCCACCTTTTTAAAACACCTTGCCCACAAGGTGTGGGTAGGAGTTTCTCATCTTGTAGAGCGATTCCCAGGTTGCATCTTCATCCGTTTGCCCCTGCCAACGAATTAGAACCTCAGTCATGGGTAAAGTTCCTTTCTTTTTCATCCTTCGCGCGAGTACAGCTTCTGGTTCGGGGCTTAGAATACCCTGTGCATCTACGGGTGGCAGATGGGCCATTGGTGTCTGGTCTGGGCTTACACGTTTCTTCAGTAAGGAGATGTGAAAAATAGGGTGGATTTGTGATGAAGCTGGTAGATCCACTCTGTAGGCGACCTCACAGACGCATGCAATCACCTGAAAGGGCCCGTAGAATCTAGGAGACAGTTTGGCATTTCTTCGTTGGGCTAGGGATTTCTGACGGAACGGTTGTAGTTTCACAAAAGCCCAATCTCCAATATTCAAAGTTTTCTCCTTTCCTTTCAAGTCTGCATATTTCTTCATTCTATCTTGTGATTTTTGCAGGTTGTGACGCAGCAGCTGCATAATTTGATCTCGGGACTGAAGTGAGGAATCCACAGCTTCAATAGAGGAGGCGCCTGGCAGGTAGTTTACTAACTTGGGATGGGGGTAGCCATAGAGAGCTTGGAATGGGGTGAACTGAGTTGAGGCATGTTTGGTGGTGTTATACCACCATTCGGCCAAGGGAATCCAAAGAGCCCAGTCTTTGGGACGATCACCCACAAAGCAGCGTAGGTAGTTTTCCAAAGCCTTGTTAACAGCTTCAGTCTGGCCGTCGGTTTGTGGGTGATAAGCTGTGCTATAAGCAAGTTTAACTCCCTGTTGTTTAAACAACTCCCCCCAAAACTTGCTGGTGAAACTCTTGTCCCTGTCCGACACAATAGAGTTAGGTAGGCCATGGAAACGGAAAATGTGTTTGATGAAAAGTTGGGCTAAGGTGGTTGCTGTATAGGGGTGGGATAATGGAATGAAATGACTGTATTTAGTTAAACGATCCACCACAACCCAAACACAGTTGTATCTCTGAGATAGGGGTAACCCTTCAACAAAATCCATGGTTATTTTAGTCCATGGTGCAGAAGGGACGTCAACGNTCCCCCCAAAACTTGCTGGTGAAACTCTTGTCCCTGTCCGACACAATAGAGTTAGGTAGGCCATGGAGACGGAAAATGTGTTTGATGAAAAGTTGGGCTAAGGTGGTTGCTGTATAGGGGTGGGATAATGGAATGAAATGACTGTATTTAGTTAAACGATCCACCACAACCCAAACACAGTCGTATCTCTGAGATAGGGGTAACCCTTCAACAAAATCCATGGTTATTTTAGTCCATGGTGCAGAAGGGACGTCAAGGGGTTGTAATAGGCCACTGGGTAAGGTGTTATCTGGTTTCACACACTGACAAACATCACACTGTCGAATAAACTCCTTAACATCAGCCTTGAGTCCTTGCCAGAAGAATTCCCTCCGCACCCTGTGTAAGGTCTTGTCAAACCCTGAATGACCTCCTGTTGGACTGTTGTGAAGGGCCTCCAAGAGTTTCAGCTTGAAGGGTTTAGAGTTGGGTATGCAAAGCCTACTTTTATAGTACAAGAGCCCATTCCTTAGAGTGTAATGGGAGGTTAATGCCCCTTGAGTCAGCTGCTGCAGCAGCTGCTGAATATCTGTATCTACAGAATAAAGTCCCTTCAACTCATCAACTAAGTCTAGAGTAGGGATTGAGATCATAGTTAGGACCATAGCTGCTGGATTACCCTCCTCAAATCTTCGTGACAGAGCATTAGCTGCTCGATTATCCTTACCCCTTTTATATTCAATCATAAAATCATAACCCATTAGCTTGGAAATCCATCGCTGCTGCATAGGTGTACCCACACGTTGGTCCAGCAAGAACTTTAAACTCTGCTGGTCCGTTTTAACCACAAACTGAGCTCCTAACAAGTAGGGCCTCCACCTTTGCACTGCAGAAACCAGTGCAAACAACTCCTTCTCATAGGTGGATAGTAACAAAGTCCTGCCTTTTAGAGCCTGGCTGTAAAAGGCAATGGGATGGCCTTGTTGCAATAAAACAGCACCCACTGCTCTTCCCGAGGCGTCACACTCTATATAGAAAGGTAGTGAGAAATTAGGTAGTGCCAACACCGGCGGTTTCATAACTGCATCTTTCAACTGCATAAATGCTTCCTGAAATTGATGTAATAGATGCTGGATTTGTGCAGATGGAAGCAGGTCAATGGCTGTTGTGGGACCTTCCAAAAGATGCAACACCACCCCTTTGTGCTCCAAACTATTGCTGGCAGGTAATTTACCTTTCTCAATTAATTTGGAATTAATCAATCCCTTGAGTGTTACTGTTTCTCCTGCCACATCAAACTGCATTGTTAATTCTTGGAAATTCCACAAAATAGGGCCTATAGTTTGTAACCAAGCCACACCCAATACCATGTCACAACCAGTTAAGCTTAATATATAAGCTTCTGGTTCAATATGTAGGCCCTGTATCAACATAGGCACTTTCGGAACCCAACCCTCACTACTCACTGAATCACCATTTGCCACTTTCACTTGCACCTTCACAGAGTCTTCTAGAGGTAACACAGTTTTGCTTAGCACTTCCGGGTTTAAGAAATTGTGTGTACTACCTGAGTCAACAAGTACCACAATCCAGCAATTCCCAACCTTAGCCTTAATGCACATAGTTCTTGGGTTCACTGAGCCAGTAATGGCATGCAAGGATATTTCCGGATTATCCTTGGAATCACCAAAATCCACCAATACACTCTCTGACTCCACAACTTCCTTCTCCTTTGCTATGTTCTCAGGCATGGGATCCTCATAAATTTCTTCAATCAAATATAATTTTGGCTTTTGACATTTATGGCCTGGACTCCACTTAGATTCACAATAGTAACAAAGTCATTTTTCTCTTCTCTCACGCATCTGGTTTTGGTTAATTTTCTGGACTGGTAGGGTTCTTTGTGATGGTTTGGGAAATTCAAGGGGTTTAAAGGGTGGCTTGAGTAGTCCAGGTTCAGGAGTAGGGGTAAAAAACTTGGGAGCTCTTTTGGTGAGGTTAACTGTTTCTTCTTGGATTTTGGCGAGACTATAGGCAGTAAGGAGATTGTGGGGGTTAAACATGCGAACAGGAAGGTGGATTTCATCACGAAGTCCGTTGAGGAAAAAACTCAATTTATAAATCTCGGAAAGGCCCCTTAAACTGTTTGAAAGGTTTTCAAACTGAGACTTATACTCCTCAACAGAACCTGTTTGTTTTAGTCTAGTTAAGGTTTCCATCGGATCATCATAACAACTAGGACCAAAACGAATCAACAACGCTTTTACAAACGAATCCCAATCACCTAACACTCCCGACTCATCAAGGTCCTGAAACCATGTGAGTGCTTTCCCTTGCATATGAAAGGAGACTAATCTAAGACGCTGCTGTGGTAAGGTATTATGGAAGGAAAAGAACTGTGATACATTATACAACCAGCCATTAGGGTCTTCCCCATTAAAGCTGGGGAAATCCAATCGGACTGAGCGTGTCATTATATCACTAGCAGGCACTAAAGGAAGTTCAGAATTATTTTGGTTACCTGATGATGAATCCTCACGGTATTGTTGCTTATTTTTTCTTTGCAGCTCCACTGTCAACGTAGCCATCTGTTGTTGGACGGCCTTCATTTCAGCTTCCAGGGATTTGTACTGTGTTTCTGTATTTTTGAATTGTGTTTCGGTAGATTTCTTAAGGGAATTTAATCCCTCTTGCAGTTGTGTAATGCGAGTACCCTCAGCCATTAGAGTAATAGTTGAAGAATTGTGAATGTAATGGAGAATCGAAGGCTCTGGATACCACTTGTAACAACCAAGAACCCAGAAAAGCAGATAGACTCACTTCGAGGGTGAGAACCTCTAGAGAATAACAGGAAGAAGATGAAATTCCATTAACCAAATGCATAAAAAGAAAAAGATACGTCCAAACGGAAAATAAGTATCTGACAAAGCATAACAAATTCTAGTAAAAAGACAATCCAGCCCTTGGGCAACAACCAATAGCAATTGAAGGAGTGTAACGGCTTTATTGCCTAAATGCCGCTTCTCGAACATTAATCTTTATCTTCACTTTAATGTGCTGGCATAATCCCAGCCCTCCCTCAGATCAATGGTCACATAACACTCCAGCACCTTCTCCTTTGAACTCTAACTTGGATTACGGCATTTCACTTCGCAAGCTTCTCTTCCACTTCTCTCTTCATGCCGCTGCACACACCCACCCTCACAACCAGCTACGGCCAGATGTGTAACAGATTGTATGATAGCTTATGTTTAATATTGCATTCACTGTTACCACCATTGTTAGAGAAATGTTTATTACATTTAGCCTCTGCCCTAGTTGCCCCTGTTACCACCATTGTCTCTGTCTAGTGATAGATAGATAATGACTCTTTTCTCATGTTTTGAGAAAAAAAGATTTTGGTTGATAGTAACTCTAAACATGCTGATATTTTAAAATGATTGACAGGATAAACATTTTTGGCATATTGGTTTTTGAAAATTTTGATGTTTTAGGATGTTGGCAGATTCTTATAATTTGTACACATTTTTAAAAAAAATTTCTCTTATATATATCATTATGTGGAAGGCACCATGTAGTTGTGGTTCTGATAAACCTTCTAGGCATATTGAATAGATTCGAAGAGTCTAGAAGTGCTACTTCATGATTAGGATCTCTTGGGTACCTCAGTAATGCAATTAATTGACAAAAGTGTGAAGTATATTCATGCCTAACATTGTGTGTCAGTCCATATTTTACCATCGAAGCCCCTGAAACTTGTGTACGTGCTTCTTTTTCACGATTATAATTTTACCCTCAAAATGTCAGCTAGCTGCTACGAGTGTATGTCGATGAAATGTGAGACTTGATTAATACATTTTTCTACTTCTTTTTCACGATTATAATTTCTGCTTCGTGTGTATGATGAGTGGCATGATTAATACATTTTTTTTAGTTTCCTTGCTTGTGACACAAACAGCCACATTGATATTTAATTGTCCATTCTCAGCATTTTCAAAAGGCCATGGGAGGCATGTAACATTGCAGTAAAAAATGCATTTTCAATTCTGTAGTTATATTTTGGGAGCTTGCTCCCAAAATGGAAGAAAAGCTTCCACTAGATTTTGATGAAGATGCATATAATTTTGTTTGATTGTACTTATCAAAAATAATTTTGTTTGATTTGTGTTGGTGATTTAGCTAAGAGCTGCAAGGTTTGGAGGTCTTGGTGGTGGACCATTTGACTAGATAAGGCTCTTATAAGCCTGTAGTTATGTTATGTTTGGAAGATGTGGGATGATGTATTGCTTCGCGAGCATGAAGTTCGTAAAATGGAAGATGAAGTAAGAGAGAGACAACCCTACGAAATGAAAAGCAAAAATTATTGTGTTTATACTGGATTGTCACAATTGTAATAGTTTTGACTTCGTTTTGATAAACTGTATGTAAATAGCACCTTGGAGTATATTGTTTTTTAATAGATCAATTGTAATGGTAATCCCCCTATGTAGATTCATTAAATTAACTTTTGAAATGAAAAGTTGTGTAATGAAAACAGCTTGTGCGTATCTCATGAATGATTTCAGTTTTGATTCCATTTTTGTTAATGGTGCAACATTAAGCTTGAGTGTGATTTTGTTAATGGTGCAACATTAAGCTTGAGTGTGAGTGTTGCTGCAGCAGCCAAAGTCATTTTTTTTAAGCAATAACAAGATTAATAGTTCTGCATGGATGTTGATATTGGTTGACACGAGTATATAAGTCATGTTATACTGTTGAATAACAAGCCCTCAATTATCTATTTATCATAAGAAGGAAAGGAAATCCAACTCCAACATTGAACCAAATTGGTGAATTCTTAATAATTAAACTGAGAATGGAAGTGAACATTTTTTTCACATCTCGCGGTGAACAATCTGTTAACAGAAACAATAACTGAGAATGGAAGTGAACATATTTCACTACAAAGACAGAATTCTTGATAATGTCCAAAATAGAGATATGAGCATATCCTGAGAGTAGCACATACTTCTACATTATCATGGAAGACACACAACTCAACAAAAACCCCAATCTAAGCCTGCTTATATTCAGGATCTGTAGATGCTCCAATTTGCATGATTTTGTGAGTCAAAATTTGTAAATTGCTAAAGTGAGTCATATTCTATAACAAGGTTATAGTCCAACTGGTTTGTAGACTTTATGCTTAGCAGATGCAATTACAACTGTTTGCCCAACTTCAAGTCCATTTAGACCAGCATGGATATTTATAGAGTTTGTGCAGAAAATCGCCAAAAGCCCCATATATAGCTTGTATATCCATCCTGTGACATCAGAAGATAATGGTAAGGCAGACTAGAAGGTTAAACAACTAAAATAACGCTAACAACTAGGATTTCAAATGTGACAAGAATCTGCAAAGTCAGGCAAAAACTGCTTAATACAGTTAAACAGCAACAACATTTTCTTCCCTTGGGAATGGAGGAGATAAGTCACTGTTTAAAATCCATGCAAATGATGTATCTAATTGCTGAAGTTTGGTGCCTTATCATGAATGTATTTCAAGTAGTCTAGTGGCAGAATTTTCTATTCTATCTCCAACCCAGTTTGTTTGTTTGTTTGTTTGTCAAACTTTGAGAGAAGGGGAGGGAGAGAGAGAGAGAGAGATAATTGTAATAATTTTTATGGTAAGTTTCTCTATAACAGAAATCATACCTAGATCAAGAACCTCCAGGCCAACGTATGGAATGAGAGGCTTGGTATAACAATAGTTGTATGCCCAGCATAAGCCATCAACAAAGGAAGAGTAGCAAATGATGGCATCAATAATTTCCTGCTCTTCAAAGATTTCAAGGAAACACATAAGAAATTGAATCTAGCAATAGTTCAAAAAGAATGCAGAAGAAACAAATGCTTACAGTTACAGAGTAGAAGATATAGATGATTGGATACTCACACTCTCCAGGGACATCAAGGACATCATCGACAAATCCAAGTAATGTAATGAAGCAGATGGATGCCAATGCTGCATTGTACTCAACAAGCCATTGCATCATTGATGTGGTAAACACATTTTTGTGGTTGAAGCATTTCAAAATCAATAGATGTTAGATTAAGGGCACCATGAGCTTAAAGCCTCATATCACACGTTTCCCTAGAGATTCTGTGTTTTTCTAGTGAGCCTCCTATAGGTCACTCAAGGGGACCGCAATGGTCTCTACCTGAATATTCAGGATATTCAGGAGGCATAATTGGTTACAGCTCAAACAAAACCAAAATTATCTTTCTTTATAGTTATGGACTAAGAACTTTCCAAGAGATAGTGAACTTAAATTGGAATCGGATGTGAAGTTAGAATACTGAAATAAGATGGCCAAGACCAAGAAAACAATTCCAACAACAATACCCAATGGCTCAGGCCTGCAACAATTTCGAAATACTAAAATCAAGTTTAATAAGAGAAGTTAAACAGATAATTATGATATAGAGCTAAATGAATGAATGAAGAGGCAAAAAGAAAGTAAAATGAGAGAACAAATAGAAGATAACACTAACTACATAGTAATTTCTTTCTATTAATATAGAAGATATAGAAGAATCTGCTGCACCAACAACAGCTACTGCAGAGGCACCGTAGACAGTTTATAGCATTGTACATTCTGTTATTTCTCTCAAGTTTTGTAACTGCATTTGATTCCTTTTATTCTTGGACTATTGTACAGAATATGGGTATAAATACCCTTGATATTGTAATCTGAATGATCATTAAATACAAAAGAATATTACATTCTATTATGGTATCACAGAGCCCACGACTAACAGTCCTCTGATCCATGGCGTCTTCTTCCTCCCTTCCCTCTCCAAACTCCTCAGCCATGTCCTCCTTCTCACACTTAGTCACTACAAAGCTCACAAATGATAATTTTCCATTATGGAGTGTACAGATCTCTGCCTATCTAAGAGGCCAGGATCTCTATCAATACGTTGATGGCACTCTAAAAACTCCTCCTGCCTTCATTGAGTCTCAACCAAATCCAGCTTATGCCTCCTGGAAAAGAAATGACCAGTTAGTTCTCAGTATACTGTTCTCATCTCTCTCAGACTCAGTACTTGGACATGTGCTCTCAAGCCAAACTGCTCGTGAGCTTTGGAGGTCTCTCTCCTCACTGTTGGCCTCTCACTCTCAAGCCAAACAGTTTCAAGTGCGACTTCAGCTTGCAAACCTGAATAGAGGTAATCAAAACATCACTGACTATTTCGGTAAAGTTCGATCTCTAGCTGACATTCTTGCTGCCTCTGGTAAGCCCTTACCTGATGCTGAATTTGTCACATATCTCCTCACTGGACTAGGAGACACATATGATGCTTTTGTTACTTCTATAACAACACGGGTAGAACCCATTACATCTCATGAGTTGTTTCAGTTACTCCTTGTCCATGAGAGTCGACTTGCTCACAGCACACGGAGTACTATCTCCCAGCAACCTTCTATCAACTTTACCCACACTGGTGGGCGCGGCTCCACTCAATATCGTGGTGGACGCAATGGACGAAATGGGAGAGGTAGATCTGGTTATCCAAACAGAGGAGGTCGTAGTTTTTCACCTGCTACACAACCAAATCCCTCTAACTCACAGAGTCATCAACGTCCAACTTGTCAAGTATGCCAAAAAACAGGTCACGTAGCTCTACAATGCAGGCACCGTTTTGATCATAGCTATCAATTTGCTGCACCAACTTCCTTCTCAGCAAACTGCAGTCAGTCTACCCCCTTCCCAGATCCTACCTGGTATCCCGATTTGGGAGCAACCCACCATATAACCCACAACTTCAACAACTTGAATCTTGCCTCCGAGCCCTACTGTGGTAATGAACAAATCCTAGTAGGAGATGGTTCAGGACTCTGCATTCAGAATACGGGTGAAACTTCCTTATCTTCTTCTTCTTCTCCCTCTTCTTTTCATCTTAAAAATCTGCTGCATGTTCCTAAAATTACAAAGAATCTCACCTCCGTTTCAAAATTTTGCAAGGATAATTCATGCTTTTTCGAGTTTCATGATTCTTTCTTCTCTGTGAAGGACACATCGACGGGGACGATCCTCCTCACAGGGCCAATCCGTAACGGCCTATACGTTTTTCCTTCCGAGCCAGACTTCTCCACCATCATCTCGTCTCCATCTGCCAACATAGGTGAAAAAGCATCCATCGCTCAGTGGCACCGTCGACTGGGTCATCCACATCACTCAGCCCTCTCACGTATCTTGCGCACCAACTGCTTGAAAGTTCCTTCCAATGACTCCAGCTTTCAGTGCACCGAGTGTCCCTTAGCCAAAAATCATCAACAGCCGTTTATTTCTCATTCGGCCCATTCAAATAAACCATTAGATTTAGTTTGTGCTGATGTTTGGGGCCCGGCCCATTTTGTTTCTAGACAAGGCTACAAATACTATGTTTCTTTTGTGGATCAATATACACGGTTTACTTGGTTTTATCCCTTAAAATTGAAATCTGATGTCCTTAATGTCTTTTCCAATTTTTTGCCACTGGTTGAGCGCCTTTTTAATACAAAGCTCATCACTCTTCAAACTGATGGAGGTGGTGAATTTCAATCACTCACACCAATATGTCAAAAACTTGGAATTCATCATCGGTTCTCGTGTCCACATACTCATCAACAAAATGGACTTGTGGAACGAAAACACCGACATATAGTTGAAACTGGGCTTGCTCTTTTGGCCCAAGCTTCACTTCCTTTTTCTTATTGGGCCGATGCCTTTGATACGGCAGTCTATCTAATTAATCTCTTACCTTCTCCAACAATTGACAACAAAACACCATTCTCTCAAGTGTATAATCATGATCCAGATTATCATTTTTTAAAAGTATTTGGGTGTGAGTGCTTTCCTAATCTTCGTCCTTACAATCAGCATAAACTAAATTTCCGCTCCATCTCTTGTCTATTTCTTGGATATAGCTCAATTCACAAGGGGTACAAATGTTTGGATTTAAAGACCAATCGGCTGTACATCTCCCGCGACGTCATATTTCATGAAACCCAATTTCCGTATTCCACTCATCAGCCCACTTCACCGCCTAACTCTCACTCGTCTTCTCCTTCATATGTCAACTTACCCATTCTCAATCCTCAGCCCTCAATTTTAGGCCCAGGTCCAACCATCATCCCATCTACTTCTCAAAGCCTGTCTCGTCCTCTTTCCCCAATTTCATCTCCTTCACAATCTGCAATCCCTAACTCTTCTTCCCGTAACTCATCTGAGCTTCCTCCTCTCATCCCACCGGTTCGCCTATCATCACAAGAGCACAAACAAACTCTACTCGCCCACGTATTCGAATGGATGGCACTGTTCCTTATCCCTCTAGGTACTGTCTTACTACCACAGTCATACCCGAAAACCCCAACAGCTACGCCATCGCCTCTAAGCATCCCGAATGGCATGAAGCCATGAACAAGGAGTACCAAGCCCTACTACAAAACCAAACCTGGTCCCTGGTTCCTCCTAACCCATCCGTTAATGTACTTGGTTGCAGATGGATCTATCGCACTAAACTACATGCAGATGGGTCTATTGAGCGGAGGAAGGCACGACTTGTAGCTAAAGGCTACCATCAGCAGCAAGGACTCGATTTCAACGAGACTTTCAGTCCCGTAGTCAAGGCACCTACTATTCGACTGATTATCTCAATTGCTGTTGCTCGTGGATGGACCCTGCGACAGATTGATATACAGAATGCGTTCCTGCATGGAACACTCACAGATAAGGTATATATGCATCAGCCTCAAGGATTTATTGATTCTCAATATCCTCAATATGTTTGCAAACTGCAAAAAGCTATTTATGGTTTGAAACAAGCTCCACGGGCATGGTTTGCCCAGTTAAGCTCATGGTTACTTGATTATGGCTTTCGGGCCTCTCAGGCTGATGCATCTCTTTTTGTACTTAGTAAAGGTGATCTGCGTATATATGTTCTGGTTTATGTTGATGATTTCATAATCACTGCATCTGAAGCCTCTGCTGTTGATAATTTTATTTATGACTTGAGCTTGGCATTCCCGGTTAAAGACCTAGGTGCACTATCCTACTTTCTAGGTTTAGAAATAACTCACTTGAGCACTGGCTTGTTACTCTCTCAGAGAAAATACATTAAGGATCTCCTCACTAGGAGTAAAATGTTACATGCAAAACCTGTTACCTCACCCATGGCAGCAAACCTTAAATTTTCAAAATTTGACTCACCCAGTTTTGAGGATGATACTCTGTTCAGAAGTATTGTTGGAGGGTTGCAATACTTGTCCCTCACTAGACCCGATATACCCTATGCGGTTAACAAGGTGTGTCAATTCATGCACACGCCAAAAGTACCACATTGGACTGCAGTAAAACGCATACTGCGTTACTTGAAAGCAACAATCAACCAGGGTTTGCTCTTCTCTTATCACTCTTCATTTACATTACAAGCTTATTCCGATGCGGATTGGGCTGGATGCCCGGATGACAGAAAATCTACGGGTGGTTTTTGTACTTTCTTGGGTAAACATCTCATCTCTTGGAGCTCTAAGAAGCAGAGCACAGTTGCACGGTCCAGCACTGAAGCTGAGTACAAATCAGTGGCCTCAGCAGCTGCTGAACTCATATGGCTCCAGACTCTCATTTCTGAACTTGGTCTACCACTTAGTCAAGCTCCAACATTATGGTGTGACAACATTGGAGCCACTTACTTGGCTGCCAACCCAATCTATCACTCACGAACAAAACACATGGATATTGATTTCCATTTTGTCCGAGATCGTATTGCTGCAAAAACACTAAACATCTCTTTCATCAGCTCCAAAGATCAACTAGCTGACATATTTACCAAACCTTTGGTAGCCGACAGATTCTCTAGACTAAGGACGAGTCTCAATGTTGCTGATACACCCTTGAACTCGAGGGGGCGTATTAATATAGAAGATATAGAAGAATCTGCTGCACCAACAACAGCTACTGCAGAGGCACCGTAGACAGTTTATAGCATTGTACATTCTGTTATTTCTCTCAAGTTTTGTAACTGCATTTGATTCCTTTTATTCTTGGACTATTGTACAGAATATGGGTATAAATACCCTTGATATTGTAATCTGAATGATCATTAAATACAAAAGAATATTACATTCTATTACTTTCCATTGAGTTTAGCATTTTCCTACGACAAATTTTGGTGTAAAAGTTTTGCCTCTATGGGTTAACTTTCATAATCACCCACTATTTCTAATAATAAGAAAAACTATGCAATTACAAATTGATTGATTATTCATGGCATCTTAAATTTACGCTAGCAACTACCCAAACTCTTAATAGTTGAACATAATTAGAATTGTTCCCTCAAACTTTTCTTTTTCGGTTGATAAAAAAGGAGAAACAAAGACAGGAATACAAAACTGATTCTAGGATCATTGTCAAATTAAAGAACTCGAACAGACATATTAAATCCAAATCAAAAAATGGGTGAGGAATCTCATATAATTTCCTTCACAAATAACTTTGGGATATAGTACAATATCAGCTCAAAAAACTATATTGAAAAGATTCAACCGCACTTCACATTAATAATGATGGAAAAGTGATACAAACCACTAATGTTATTTTTTTACAAGTAAAATCAGTAATATTATTGAAAAAATAACAGAAAGGAAAAAAATTGACACTTCATTAAACTATTGCAAAGGAAGTTAAGAATCCAACGGAAGCCCTATTCATAAATTCGACTAGAATGAAAATTTAAAACCTACCCATCCGAAAAATCCAGTAAAAAAATCAATCTACAACGCATCCAGCTAACAAAGTGAACTTACAACGAAAATCTAACATCCTCCCGGATTAAAAAAAAAAAAAAAACACACGAAAATAGGAACCCAAAAGCGGAAAGCACTCACACTTTGAGAGTGCCTCCATAGGTACCCCTCTTGTTAGTGTCGTAGCCAAAAAGATTGCGCCTGAGGACGTATTTGGAAGCCACGGGGATCATCTTACGAGTGACGAAGAACCCAGCGAGGCTGACCCTCGCATTTACGAGGATTGACTTCTTGAGGTCCCTTTCAATCTTGTAGTGGTGGAAGATGAGGTACAAGTATGGGCTCAAAAGTAGGAGGGAGAGCTTCAGAATGAAGCTTGACTTTGAATTTAGTGGCGCAGTTGGAGGCTCCGTTGGAGTGGGGTCTTGAGATTTGTGTCCTGTGGTGGATGCGTCCGCTAAAGCTCTCTTGCGAGCTGCCATGGTGGGCTTCTCCCTTTCTGTGAAACAACGCGACGCGTCGCGGGCTATGGAGGAGGTTTTTCGCAGGGCAAATTTGAATGGGAAAGAAAACTCATTTCCTGAAGATCCAAACTAAACGCACGTTTTGTTAAAAAAAAAAAAAAAGCAGCGGCCACGTCGTGTGTGGATTATGTGCATAGCTACAGTAGTTTCTGTATAGTTTTACTCTTTTCACTGCTGTTGAAGAAGGAAGGGATTTCATTGCTACGTGAAACGCTCCGTTTCATCAATAAAGGAAACGGTGGCGTTTAATTTAGGCTTGCAAAGCAGTCCATAGGCATAGACTGCAATAAGAATTATTCTTAAAAAATTAATTATTTTTACGTGGATTTTATGTTTTATTCATTTTTTTTTTAAATGATTACGTGATAATTGTAAATATCTTTTCTCAAGAAAGAAAGGGGAAGACGCCGGGTAGCCAATTTGCTTTACACATTGATTTTCAAATTGCCTCTGAATGTATTATATATGTACATGCAGATGTGGCCCTGTGGGGGTACGAAGGCTATATAATATGGTTCTCGCCTCCCTATGATCTCCAAAATATCCTTCCTTATTAGAGCTTCTCCATTCGTTGGGTGATCCCTGCTAACTTTGCACTTTCTTCTTATTATATAATTTAATTTAAACCGTTCTTTTATAAATATTATAGATCATTATAACTTAGAAAACTTAGCTCGGTTTGAATAAACAAACCTATCTCATCTCATTTCATGTCATCTCATTATTATAACTTTTCTAAACTTTCACACAAAATATAATAAACAATTCAATATTTTCAAATTCTAAAATAATAATAATATTAAAAATTATATTATAACAATATTTTACTCAATTATATCATCTCATCTAAAGTGCGTAACCAAACGAGGCCTAAGGCTGGGTTTGGATAGATAGTTCAAATGAGATGAGATGTTTTGAATAGTAGTTGAATAAAATATTGTTAGATATAATTAGTATTATTTTTATTTTGAAATTTGAAAAAGTTGAATTGTTTATTATATTTTTGTATGAAATTTAGAAATATTGTAATGATGAAATGAGACAGATTGAGATTAGATAAAGAGGTTTGCGTATCCAAATCCAGCCTAATTAGACTAAACTCTTATACTATAAGTCTATAACTATATCAGTAATTTAGTATAAGTATAACCATAGTCTATATTAGACTATTAGTATTAGAATAAATATTAGTATTAATTATAGCTATATAATATATTAGACTATATAATAAACTAATAGTATTAATATTATACTATTAGTATAGATATATATGAGTATTAGTTATAGTGATTTATATACTAATTTATATATAGACTTAAAGTATATTACTAATAGTAATATAGTATTAGACTATAGTATTATTATAAATATTAGTATTAATTATAGTAATTAGAATAACTATATATTAGTATTTGTTAATTGTTATAGTGAGTTTAATTTATTATAACTATATTATTGATAGACTATAGTGATAGCATTAGTATAGTAATTTAGTATTAGTATCATTATTTTATATGTGATTGTTTAGTATAGTGATTTATATACTAATTTATACATAGACTTAAAGTATATTACTAATAGTAATATAGTATTAGACTATTAGTACTAGGTCATGAAATGTAATAATATTAAGAATTTATAAGGCCATCAAAAGTTAGTAACAATATTTGAGTGATTTTCTTTCTTTTTGGGTTCTTACTTCTTATGATAAATGTTATTAATAATTTAATATATACATTTTATGTTTAAAGCATATGATCAATTAAATATTCATCTTTAAAATTAAACTTTTATTTTATAAATTACAATAACATTATCTTATAGATAATTATATTAATAACATATGATCAAACAAATTACAAATATTCATATTTAAAATTAACATTTTATGTTCTAATTTATAAATTATAATATGAATACTCTATGATCAAACAATGCTAATATATATATGATCAAACAATACTAATATATATAATGTTTGATATACTGATATATGATATATAATTAAATATAAAAATTTCATATATAATTATATAGTATATATAAAACTTATATATTATATAAAATATTTTCTATAATATATTAATATATTAAAATTAATTTTTTTTTCAACTAGTCCGATTCAGTCTGGAAAATTACGGAACCGAAACCGGACTGGGTCCGGCTGGTTTTCCTTATACAAGAACCAGTCTCGGACCAATTGGTCCGGTTCGGTCCGGATTTTCACTTTTCCGGTTTGGGGTGGTGTTATCATTTCATTTAATCAAGAGGAATCACTTGCTTCAAATTTGAGCATACTTGGAAGAACCGTTTGTGAGCCTTGATCCAATCAAGGCATGGATTTTGGTGCAGTTTATGGAATGCGAGGGCGCGCGGTTTGGATTGAGAGGTGAGTTAAGATGGTTTGTGAATAGTAGAATAAGATATTTTATGAATATTATTTTTTAATAGTATTATTATTTTAAAATTTGAAAAAGTTGAATTTTTTATTATATTTTGTGTAGGAATTTGAGAAAGTTGTTTTAGGATTTGAAAAAATTGAATTGTTTATTATATTTTGGTGTGAGAATTTGAAAAATTTGTTTTGAGACTTGAAAAAAAATTATTATTTTTTGTGTGGGAATTTAGAAAAGTTGTAATGATGAAGATGAGATGAGTTGAGATGGATTGAGGAGAATTGTGAAACCAAACGGCCCTCTTGAAGGGGACATGCTAAAGGTTAGCCTTAATTAATTCACCGATTTTTCATAATACTCATAAAACGCATGCAAGTTTCATGTAAGAGAGGTGCTAGGAGCCGGACGGGTGCCTTTCACTATTTTACACCCACCACTAATAATAAGACACGTAGGGATTCTAACAAAATTAACAATACAATTGCATGCAATGAATCTTCTTTACTTTTGTCACCCCCCTCCCCAAACCCGATCTCTGTTCAACTTTCTCTTTCTCTTTCTCTCTCTCTCTCTCCTCCCTCCCATCATCGCTCCCTTTCTCCCTAGCGTCAACCACACGGTCACAATCATTGCTATCAACCACAAAAATAAGCCCGAGTGTTTTGAAAATAATCTCTCCATAAAGGTTGAATCTTGTCCTGGCCAACATCCCAAACAGTAAAGGTAATGTTCTCATATTCCAATATCTCTTGAAGCCAATGGTGGGAATGGTGGTCACAATCTCTCGAAGCTTGAGTTTGTACAGGATGGTGGTCTTACCAGCAGCATCAAGACCCACCATAAGAATTTGCATCTCCTTCTTGGCAAAAAGACGACTGAAAAGCTTGTGAAAGACAACCCCTTTTTTTTCTCAGATGGTGAATACAGAGGAAGTCAAGTTGGGCAGATCTGGGAGAGACATGGAGATGGGAAATGAATCGAAAGATACGAAGTTATAATGAGAGCAAATATTATCTAATTCACCTCCATAGTTCTGAGTTTCGAATCAACCACCATTTAAGAAAATCATTGACGCTAATCCTGAGTACATATCACACTTCCTGTTCATCGCCGATGGGCACGGATCCATGATACAAATCTACTTTGGCACCATTCCAAGGTTCAGACCTAACCTCTAACGTCTTGAGAACGACTAGGAGAGAGCTTGAAGAATAGAGAGAGAGAGAGAGAGAGAGAGAGAGAGAGAGAGAGAGAGAGAGAGAGAGAGAGAGAGAGAGAGAGAGAGAGAGAGAGCGCTTTTGAGAGGGACTGATGGGGAAGAAAAAGCGTGAGAACGACGATTTGTAACGTTGGTCAAATGAGTTTTATCAGGTGTATTTGTGTCTACAATTAGGATATTAAAAAGCAAACGTGGCTTCCTATTATTGGAGGGTGTAAAATGGAGAAAAACACATGTTTGGTTTGAAGCTTTTCTCTTCATGTAAAGTGTGTTCTTCCCAAGTATGCAAGTTTCATGTATACGTGCCACTCACGGTGAGGAAGAAGATCACTTTGAAATCCAACAAATTAATGGCATAGGACTCAAAAAGTCAACTTTGACACATTAGTTGGGGATTAAACTATTAGTAATAATTTTGATATTATTACTAAACGGCGCCATTGCACCTCCAATCTCCCAAATCCTAAGACGGTAAAACCCGCCCCTCTCTTCCTCACTTTCTAACTCTACCTCTTAGTCTCTGCTTCATGAATCACAGCCCTCTCATGGCCTCTTTGCATCTTTGCACTCACGAGTCACACAACCCCTCGGCCCCTCTCAACGTTGCGTTGCCCTCTTTGTCTCTCATGCAGCCGACAACCCCTCTCTCATGTCTCTCTGCTTCGACGATAATTTTTTCTTGAGGATCTTTATTTGTCTAACGTCCCTAAGGCTAAAACAAGAACAAACGATGCCCCTCTCTTCCTCACTCTTGTCTCCGCCTCTGGTCTATGTCTCTCTACCTCACTATCTAAGTCTCTACACAGACTGCACCTCCCCTTACCGGCCCCGTGAGCTCATGGCATCGCTTGTGAGAACTTAGCCACGGCCCACAGCTTGCCATGCATAGAACTTCAGCCTCAACTCACTCTCGTCGTCGAACCTCCCCTCACGTCCCTCTATCTTCGATTCCTCATGGTAAATTTTCTCTATTTTTTTTTCATTTCACTTATTTAAGTTATTTGAAACCTGATATAAATCATTAGGGTTTTGTGATTGTGTTTGTATTATTAGGATTTTGTGGTTGTGTTTGTGAAATTAGTAAATTACTTTGAAATATGGTAGATGGTGTTTGTGATTGTGTTTGAAACCTGATATGTTCAAAACAAACCTGTTCATTTACATTCAAATTAGGATTATTCTCTTTCTTTCTTTCGAACCACTAGCAAATTTCATTAATAAGATAAATTATAAGAGAGATATATACAAGAGAACTTCAGTACAGACTTCATCATATATAGTTGGGTGGATAGCATTATTATTTTCTTGTTTTATAGTTGAAATGATTCTCATAACAAGTGATGTGTTGTAAAACTGACCCCACACTGCATATATATATATATAAATATATATTTATATATGGGTTGGATACATAGATATGAGGTGTGTTTGATTTGGGCCAACTTGATCTACCATCACGGAAATAATGCAATTTGGTTGACAAACTTATATTTTAAAAAATTTGGAAAACCGGACCAGATTAGAAATCGATAAAATCAGAAGTACTGTTTTAGGAGGGTAACCAGTGCATAATCAGTTTTAAAAAATGTAAAACTGGTACATACCGATTCGATCCTAAATTTTGTCCAAAACCATATTGGACCGGACCGGTTACACGCCTATTAATATAGGTTTATATTCTCTACTTCCAACATAATGGTTGTCCGCTTAGACCTGTTTCCGTGTATATGACATTAATATAATCTTTCAGATACCAATCTTTTAATAATGTCACTGTCTTTCGCATGGATGGTGCTAGCGGCGTACCGCTAGTTATAAATTTTTTTTTAAAATTTTTTAAAAATATTTTTTTAACATTCTTAATCATTAAGAAAAAAATAAAAAAATATTTAATTTTACTAATAATCAATTCCTTAACCATTAAGTAAAAATTAAAAGAATTAAAATGCATGAGCAGTAAATTTGAGGGACTCCACTAGCATTTTCCCTTTTATATACCCAGATTTTTAAAATTTGTTTTAATTTTTAAATCATATACAAATAACATTGTAACAATTTAAAATTGTTCCTATAGTTAGTGCTAAAATTTATTATTATTATTTTTTTGAAGGGGTCAAACTTTATTAATTAAATGTCTTGAATGCTGCGTTAAAATAGTATTTGTATAGTTGATAAATGGATGATAAAATTCTAATATTTTGATTTCTTTTCCAGGTTAGTATTTGTTTAAATGATATTTAAAACTAGACACATGACAATATACGTGGTAATATCAACTTTTTTAAAAATTAATTCTTTTAAAAAAAAAACTGGACATAATAAATGTTGTAAATTTGTAATGCCAATAATATTAAAATTGATTTTCTTTAATCAACACACACAGTAAAAGTTGTAACATAGAATAAAAGTTCTAATATTTGTATAAAGGATAAATGGCTGATGAAATTCTAATATTTTGATCTCTTTTCCAAATTTTTGAACAGATTCAGGAACGTATCAAGCAATGTTGTATTAATATGGTGTTTGTATAAAGGATAGACGGGTGATGGAATTCTAATGTTTTTTTTATAAGTCTATCTATGTACAGTCCCCTATTTACAGTGACTGTGTACTCTACGGATCGGTGTATTTTTTGTAATTTGTAAAATTATTTTTATGTAATTAATTTGTAGTTAAAATATTTCTCTTTCAGTGTAAATACAAACTAGAGCTGAATCTGAATTTCAAACTTAATTTCTCTTGTTTCTCCTCTATTTGAGCTTTGTTCACCGGCTTGTAATGATCTTCTCCTCTACTATCGTACATTAAAATTCTCAGAAGAAAGTCTGGGGACTCCGAACATTGTTCTATTAAAAATTTTATGTGCAGTCATTTTTACATATTTCTTTACGTATTTTTTTACACACAAGCTGCCGTGATTGGCTGTGTCAGTTTTTTCTTCAATATAAAATAAATGCTGAGTTCTGCAATGTTAATGAAATGTGGAAGGAGTACACGTAATTGACTGTATATTAATAGTAATTAGCTTTAAAATCAACCACTCACTCTCGTACTAGAATTAGAGACTACACAAGAATCTACAAATCATAACGCAAATCTTGTCACCCCAATCTTCTTCTGTAATTAGTGTGTGCTAATGCTGAACGTACTGCATCTCTCGTGGTCAACAATAAGACAAACGAAAACAAGCATTCATCTTGGCAAGAAATGATCGCCAGCCTATAAATATATAATTTGAGAAGTATTATAGTCACAAAAAAATTTTATAAAAATAAATTCATAAATTGATATGGTTTCATGCGAGACGTTAGATATATTTACAATAAAAATAATTTTATAATCATATCATGTATCACATCAAGTGACGTCAATTTATGAATTTATTTTTATAAAATTATTTTATGGCTAAAACATATCTCATCTAATTTATCTTGTATTATATAATACTCCTATTTATAGACTCCTCTCAACTGCACCTTTTACAAAATTACCCGTACGCTTAAAGCTAAAAAGATTTTAGAGAAATCTGGTCTATAAAATTATATAAATATATTTTATCACTCTTATTCCTTGATTTTGAATGCAGTGGGCGTGAATTAAACTCTTGCATCATTCGTCAAATGTAGATCAGCCTCGTTTTCTTTAGAAAAACACGATATCGAGGGCATTTTTAAATATTACTGCGAAAAGGTCACGACTCTGTACGTCTGAGCACTAAGAGCATTCACAATAGTTTATATATCTTTATATTTACATAATATCTCTTTAAATTGATCTACATTAGATTATGTGTCTTCAAAATTTTACATAGCTATGAATAGTGATATTCACTCTCCAAATATTATTTTACTGTTTTTTTTTTCGTCGCCTATCTATTAAAATTAACTTTGTAGAATTTGTATTAAGATGATTTTGATATATGAAATTTGTATTAAGTTGATTACATAAAGTGTTTTTTAGTACATATTAATATTTATTGATAAAATTAGTCATTTTGATATATGAAATTGATAATATTTAGATATATGTAATTAGTATTTTTGAGCACATAGTACTAATTGTAAAATATATAAAAATAATAATTTTAAGAATAAAATAAAAAAATTTTTTTTTATTATTATTTGATTCAAAGATGCATAATCTAATGTGAAAATTTTTCTTGATATGCAAAATTAATCTTCAAAAGATGTGATTTTGAAGATGTATATAAAGAAACCAATGCTAGTGCTCTAACATTGGATTATGCATATTAAAAAATATGATAATTATGAACAGTATTTCTTTAAATATGAAGATACACTGTTCACTCTCTAAATTTTATTTTACTATTTTTTTCTCTCTCCTCCCCCCGCTCTCTCTCTCGACACCAATGAAAAGAAATTTGAACGAAAAAAAAAATTTTAGAAAACAAAAAATTTTTGTTATTATTTGACTCAAAGATGTATAATCAAATATGATAGTTTTTCTTGATATGTAAAATAATTTTTAAAAGATATGATTTTGTATCTAATCCTAGTTCTTTGCTTTGATTGCCATGTTCACTTAGGTATGCATTTTGGATTTAGTACTTAGCTAATAATCTACAACCTTTTGTATCCCTCTCAGGCTCGCAGGAATTATTGAAAGATGAGAAAAAAGAAAATAAAAGACATCATGTTCTAAATGAAACTCATGACTAAGTTGGATGGTGGATTTTTTGAGTAATACTATATATACACCATATTTTCATCACACGTTCATTTCATTATATAAGATATGACATATTTATCACTATTGGATGATAAAGAATCATCTTGAGATAAAAATAGGATAATAGTGTGGTGTATAGAATTTTTCAGATTTTCTAGTGCTAAAAAAGAGAAGAAAAATCGAGTAATCCTAAGATAATTCAAGAAGAAAAATGACAAATACAAATTACACAATCATGTTTTAAAATGAAGGGTTTTTTTTTGTAAAATATCTTATAAAAATAACATCATTTTACAAAAACACTCTTACTTTAAAACATGTCATATTGTAAAACGTGTTGCGTGAATATCATTATTCTTTTAAAAAACATAGCGCCAAATGATCATGAGGATTCAACGGTCGACGACAAATACATCATAATCTAAACATGTGATTGGTCTGAAGTTATTTATAAGAGAATTGAAGAGGCCATAAAAAAGGATAAGGTTCATGAGGAGATCCCAACAATGCTGGCGGAGACATCAGTAAACTTAGGAATCTCACTTGGAAAGAACAAACTATTATCCATTTTTTCTAGGTCCAACCGTCGGGACATAATATGTTAATTTGAGAAGACATCCTTAGCCAAAGTAGTACGGATTAAATTTAAGAAAAATGTTATCATATGCATGTGCGTCCATCATGTTGAGGGTGGGGTTAACTTAGGAATTAGATCATAATGGATGGATGATATGTGCATCAAAGCCAAAACAATGCACATATAGGAACTCTACAAATCAATATTTATTGTATCATTCATCATGCATCACCAAATCACATAGAATTTATATGATTCTTATGCAGTAAAACTTGTAGTATGTTTAATTCTTTCCTTTCGGTAAAACAAGGAATAATGATGAGCAAAAATCAACAAAAAATTATCTATTTCCCATTCTAGTATTAGTATATATATATATATATAGGAAACAAAATGGTCATATTTTGAGTATAAAATAAATGAAATTGAATAATATTTGTCGACTTGGGATATAATAAAATGAAAATTTTACATGAAGTCTTACACCCCGTACCTCCACTTAACCAATATGTGATTAGTCATTTTTATCATTCTATCTTAATACTTAAATATGTTTGTGTTTAAATAGAAGACAAACGATAAATCACATATTGGTTAAGCGAATGTGTGTAATGTAAGACTTTCTTGTATCATTTCTCTAATAAAATTTTAAAGCAAAGAGTTGTTCTTCATCTTTAATTGAACAATAATAGGCTTGCAACTTGAAATAACTATAAAGTACATATTTACTTATTTTTCCATTTTCTCTACATGATCTTTGTATGTTCATTTGAAGGAAAGTAACTGAAGACTCTTCAAACTCAACAAGCCCTTTCTTGTTTATTAGTAATTTACATGCAAATCCAAGAGGTAACTTAAAAAATAGTACACATCCTAAAAAAGTATAGAATAAATAATATTTTTATTTAAGATAAATACTCTTTAAAGATTCTACGGGTGGGTTTGCATATACAAAACATCTCATCTCATCTCAAGATTATAATTTTTCAAATTTTCATACAAAAATATAATAAATAATTCAACTTTTTCAAATTCTAAAATAAACATAATATTAAAAAATTATATTCTAATAATATTTTATTTAATTTTTAACAAAACATCTCATCTGAACTATCTATCCGAACCCTTCCGTCATACACCATTATGCATAATACATGTTCCAAACCAAACTTATATATATCGTAATTATTATGTTTTAATAGAAAATACTATAATTACAATTTTTTTTTTCTAAAAATATTTTTAAGTTGATATAACGCACTGAGAGAAGCCTCGTGGGTCCCAACGAGGAGTATTGAAATACGATGCACCAGATTTCGCCCGAGGTGGTGTCGACGTGTCGTTGTATCAACTATCGTGAATGGCTGCCTCCGAGGTGGTTTTGTCCCTTTTTGACACCAACTAGCACCTTTGGCCGCCCTCTCTCTCTCTCTCTCTCTTTGAAATTTCCAGCTACTTTCTGTGGCACAAGTCGCATCCCTCTTTTGGATTCATCTTTTTTCTTCCTCTCTTATATATTGTCAACTCTTCAACAGGAGAAAGGATATCGAAAAGCCAACTTGCGGGATTGCGAATTCATTTTCAACTCTGGGATTGCTAAAAACATGAGATGATTGAAGGAAGTTGGAGATATTGGTGCTGAAATTTGGTAAGGGTTATTTTTGTTGCTTTAATTTTGCAATTACCAATCATAATCTTGTGGATTTTATGCCTATCATGCATTTTTTTTTCCTTTTCAATTATCTGCGGAGTGGTTGATTAACTGTTGGTTCTGTTTTTGGGATTATCTACTTGTAATAACGTAGAATTTGCGTTTTTTATTTGAGGTACCATGGAACTATTTTATTTCTATCTTCTAAAAAGATTCAGTTCATGGAAATTTTGATAGGAGGTTTAAAAATCTGGTATGGGATTTATGGCCTTGTGTATTTGTTTCTTATATATGTTCTGAGGCCTTTGATTAAATTTCTATAGGTAGTGGCTTTTTTTTTTTTCCTTTCGGACGAAGGTAGCGGCTGTTGGAGATAATAAGAAAGATTTATTTTGTATGGAATAAAGCCAGAGGATTGTTCGACCGCATATTTGGGAGCTCTTTGGATTTTATCAATAATCATGCCTGTTTGGCTGCCGAGAAACGCTAAGAATACAAGAGAAGTCAACATTTTGGGGATTTGATTGTGGGTTGGTTTGATACCCGTAGAAGTTAACCTTGAGCGTTTATGGAGCCTGATTCAACCGTTTGTTCTAGTCCGAGAGAAGGTTTTATATCTTGGTGAAACTGTTGTAAGATTGTAAATTTGGTTTTCTTTTCTTTTCTTTTTTCTCAGTAGCCAAGTAAGGGCTTCTGTAATTTGACTCAATGGAGCAGCACCTTATGATGGTTGATGACACCTCGGGCGACAGTTCAGATATAGAAGTTGACGACATAAGGTGTGAAAACATAGCAGAGAAAGATGTTAGTGATGAAGAGATTGAAGCAGAAGAATTGGAGAAGCGGATGTGGAAAGATCGTGTCAGACTCAGAAGGATTAAGGAAAGACAAAAACTTGCAGTGCAGCAAGCTGCAGACAAGCAGAAGCCAAAGTCGACCACTGATCTGGCTCAGCGGAAGAAGATGTCTAGAGCACAAGATGGCATTCTCAAGTATATGCTGAAGCTGATGGAAGTGTGCAAAGCTCGTGGATTTGTGTATGGTATCATTCCTGAGAAGGGTAAGCCAGTGAGTGGTGCTTCAGATAACATTAGAGCTTGGTGGAAAGAAAAGGTGAAGTTTGATAAGAATGGGCCAGCAGCCATAGCCAAGTATGAAGCTGAGTGCCTTGCCATGAGTGAGGCAGATGATATACGAAATGGGAACTCTCAAAGCATTCTCCAAGATCTGCAAGATGCAACTCTTGGATCGCTTTTATCTTCTTTGATGCAACACTGTGACCCCCCTCAAAGGAAGTTCCCACTAGATAAGGGGCTTGCGCCTCCTTGGTGGCCAACTGGAAATGAAGATTGGTGGGTGAAATTAGCATTGCCCCATGGTCAAAGCCCTCCTTATAAGAAACCACATGATTTAAAGAAGATGTGGAAAGTTGGAGTGTTAACAGCTGTAATAAAGCATATGTCTCCTGATATTGCAAAGATAAGGAGGCACATCCGCAAGTCAAAGTGCTTACAGGATAAGATGACAGCCAAGGAGAGTGCAATATGGTTGGGAGTTTTAAGCAGAGAGGAAGCCCTCATTCAGCAGCCAAGTAGTGATAATGGGACATCTGGTGTAACTGATTTGCGACGAGGTGGCCATGGTGGAAATAAGCGAGCTGCAATTAGTAGTGATAGTGACTACGATGTAGATGGCGTTGGTGATGGTGTTGGTTCTGTTTCATCTAAAGATGGTCGAAGAAATCAACTGACAGATGTAGAAACTTCAGACAATCAACACAATACTACTCCTGTCCAAGATAAAGAAACAGGGGAAAAACGAAATTGGAGAAAAAGAGGCCGTTTCAGATCAAAATTTGCTGATCAATTGCCTGCAACGTCTCACAATGAACATCCACATATTGAGCCAAGAATCACTGTGCCTCATGTAAACCACACCCAAGGCCAGTTAGTTGGATTCCAGACCCATGGCGATCAGCAGGAAGATGATACAATGACAGATTTGAGGCCCCTGGAGAAAAATATTGGCCAACTCCAGTTACCTGCGTCTGAATCGAATAATTTCTCTTCTCTACCTTCTGAAAATGTAGTTTCCACCCAGAGCATGCATGTGGATGGGAGGCCTTTGCTTTATCCTGTGGTGCAAAACACAGAGATGCATCATGGAAATGCCGGCAACTTTTATAGTCCATTGGTGCAATACGGGAACACTCATGACTGGCAGCAGTCGCAGATTAGGCCAGAGGAAGTTGGAGTCCATTCACCAACACCGGATAGAAGAAGTGCAAATGAGATTCCTGTTGGAGATTTGCCCTACTATGTAAAGGACACGTTTAATAACGAGCAACATCAACATATTGATCCGCAGTTTGGCTCTGCCATTGATAGCCTGTCATTGGACTGTGGAGGATTGAACAGCCCCTTCGATTTTGGAATTGATGGCATAAGTCAATTTGATGACCTTTTACGCGACGAAGATTTGATCCAATACTTTGGTGCTTAAGAACCATTACAGTTGAGTGTTGATACTTCAGAGCTTAGATTGTAAGTGATGTTTCTAGCTAACATGCATCTGAATTTAGTACTCGCTTCAAGGATTTTTCCCTGCAACTCTTGATTTGATCCCACTTATAAAAAAAAAAAACTTGTTTTGATCCTATTTATTTATTATTTTCACATTTGGAGGAGGATTGCTACCTAATACTCATCGCCTTGCATCTATCTGGAGAATCCTTCATCCATCAGTGAGGATTTGTGAAGGTGGAAGGGATTTTGTAATTTCATTACAAAATTTACGTCTTGATTAGTAAATAAAATAAGGAAGGAAGAGTATTCGAGGTGAGTACATCAAAGTGGAAAGTAATGGCAAAGGTGTACACGCCTTTCTTACGGGCTTTTCTCTAGCACGAGAAATTGTCTTCGGCCTTCATTTTATTGTCACAATTCATAAACATGTATCAAGAACAAATAGACAAAATTTGAAGTAAAAGAGAATGTTCCTGGAAAACAAAGAACAGGAAGAAGAAAACTGTTAATTCTTGATCATCTGCTCGTTTAGTCCCATTTAGGCGTAGTGATGAGATATGAAATTCTCAAAATTTTTTAATCATTTTATAATTTCATTCTACGCAATTTCAAATTAACTTTTTTATCTACTAATTATTCAAATTACTACAATTTTAAAACTTCAAAATAACACAAAAATTAGTACAATTTTTCTCAAACTTTAAAACAAAAATAATTTTTTAACTTTTAATATTATTATTCAAATTTTTATATATTTTTTTTCAAAATTCAATAAAATATTTTAACTCAAATAATTTTATTATTATTAAAAGAATAGTATTGCTACTATACCCGATGACATTTGACCGAACCATGTGACCAATAGTGCATTAGTTTGTATTAAGAAAGAGTGCCACCGAAAATGTGACCCGAAAATGGTTACCGAATAGTGCATTTCATTTATTTATTTATTTATTATTTTTTTTCATGTATTTTTTAATCATTATAAATATTTTTTAAAAAAATAAAAAATTCACAACATCATTAAAAAACACTTCCTAAATCACTAAGTAAAAAAAAAAAAAGCATTCGGGACACAGCTTCGATATCCAAATTCGGGTCCAAAGCATTTCTGATTAAAAAAAAAGGCGAATGTACTGTCCATCACATACTTATACTTCGATGAAAAGCATCAAATGCATTGGTATATTGGCAAAATTTCCTTCAAAGAATTCACAGGAGCACCGTTAGCAAATTGCCAAGTTAAAAAAAATGATGATAATATATAAATTCAAGATTGAAAAACGACTTCAATATAATCTTAGAGCAGTGTAGCAGGAAACCGGTCTCGAGAAGAATAAATTTTTTATTTTTATTTTTATATTTTTTCATTCATTTTTTTTTATATTTTAATTTTTTTTTTAAAAAAATTTACAATATAACTAAAGAACACCTCTTTAATCATTAAATAAAAAATTTATCGAAATCCAATCAGGACCAAATATCGGTGACTTTTAGCATTTTTTATAATCTGAACGGTCAAGTCTTAAAAAAAAAGGCAGAATGTAATTATTTTTTTTATCATTTGAAGATATAAAATCTCAACATTGATGATTTAGTGAGTTGATTTCATATATTCTATCAATAATAATGAAAAAAAATAATAAATAATAATAATAATTAAGTAAAAAATAATTCAGAACACTCCACTACCCAACGGAGTGGTTGTCCGCGATTCTCTTTAGCCACAGGGCCTACCTCAATCATTCAAGGTAACGGCTACGAATACGAAGAAGCCTCCCATTCACCACCAAAGTTCATGAAATCTGCAATGAAACTTAACCGTATTTCAATTGCGAAAACAGTACTTCATCCGCCAAACCCACCCACCCACCCAAAAAGAAACTATTTTTAATCAGCTGAAGAATTGTTCTAGCGTAAAGAACCTGGAATATGTATATGCCTCAATGATCAAAACCAATGCAAACCAAGATTGTTTCTTACTGAACCAGTTTGTGGGTGCCTGTTTGGCCCTTTCGAAAATAGACTATGCAGTTTCAGCATTTCTACAGATGGAAAATCCAAATGTTTTTGTCTATAATGCGATGATAAGAGCCTTTGCTCATTGTTTTTACCCAGCTCAAGCTTTGGAGTGTTACGTAGATATGTTAAGAGGTGATGTTATGCCAACGAGTTATACGTTCTCGTCGTTGATTAAGGCTTGTAGCTCAGTATCGGCTCTTGGGTTCGGTGAAGCTATACAGTGTCAAGTTTGGAAAAATGGGTTTAGTTCACATGTGTTTGTTCAGACTGCTTTGATTGATTTCTACTCGAATTTGGGTAAAATTGGTACATCGAAAAGGGTGTTTGATGAAATGGTTGAAAGAGATGTTTTCACATGGACCGTGATGGTTTCGGCTCATGTTCGGGCATGGGATTTGAGTTCTGCGAGGACATTGTTTGAGGAGATGCCTATGAGGAATACTGCTACATGGAACACTATAATTGATGGGTACGCAAGAGTAGGGAATGTGGAGTCTGCTGAGTTGCTGTTCAATCAGATGCCCGCAAGGGATATAATCTCGTGGACGACCATGATCACCTGCTATACTCGGAACAGGAGATACAGAGAAGCATTAGCAGTATTCAATGAAATGACAAGCAATGGGATCAGTCCTGATGAAGTGACCATGGCAACTGTCATATCGGCTTGTGCCCATCTTGGAGCGCTTGATTTAGGAAGTGAAATATATCTTTATGTATTGCAGAATGGGTTTGATCTTGATGTTTATATTGGGTCTGCATTGGTTGATATGTATGCCAAGTGTGGGAGCTTAGATAGGTCACTTTTGGTGTTCTTCAAGTTGCGGGAAAAGAACCTGTTTTGTTGGAATTCAGTAATTGAAGGGCTTGTAGTTCACGGATTTGCATATGAAGCACTAAATATGTTTAGTAGGATGGAGAGGGAGAAGATCAAACCAAATGGGGTCACTTTTATCAGTGTTCTGAGCGCCTGCACACATGCAGGACTAGTTGAAGAAGGCCGTAGGAGGTTTCTGAGCATGGGCAGTGATTATTCGATCCCGCATGAAGTTGGACACTATGGATGCATGGTTGATCTACTGAGCAAAGCGGGCTTGCTTAGAGATGCACTAGAGTTGATAAGAAGCATGAAAGTTGAACCCAACTCCGTTATCTGGGGTGCCTTGTTGGGTGGGTGTAAGCTCCATAGGAACTTGGAGATTGCTTATGTTGCTGTTAATGAACTGATGGTTTTAGAGCCAAACAACAGTGGCTATTACAACCTTGTGGTTAATATGTATGCCGAAGTAAATAGATGGGGTGAGGTTGCGAAAATCCGGGCAGCCATGAAATATCTAGGGGTAGAAAAGAGTAGTCCTGGATCCAGTTGGATTGAAATGGGAAGGAAGATTCATCAGTTTGCAGCATCTGATAAAACTCACCCAGCTTATAATGAAATTTATTTGGTGCTGGCTCAGTTGGATGGGCTGCTGAAGCTAGCTGGCTATGTACCTGAATTAACATGGGGGGATTTAGGTTGAGTTCCCTACCCAGATGGGGGAATGTAACATACTAATTCTTTTGGGCTTCTCACTTGATTTCTGTGATAACAAGTGATCAGTCATTGTAGAATATGGAAGAGAACCTGATTTATTTGTGGTAACATATTAAAATCATTCCATGTCAATCAATAGGAATAAATTGGATTTTTGAGAACAATCCTTTGAATGTTCAAAGACAAACATGGAAGAGGTTACAATCCTTGGTTGGCTCTTCCGCTATGCCCTGCTTCATGACATCCTAAACGGTATTTATTCCCTTTATCCGTTCCCATAGACATAGAACCATATCACACACCACATTTTTTTATTTTATTTTTTTATTTTATTAAATATTTATTATATGAATAATGAATAGAAAATTTGAAATAGTTTAAAAAGAATAAACTTTAAAAAAATATTAAAAAATTTAAAAATTTAAAAAAGTGTAGAGTGTGAAGTATGGTGGAGGTTGTGTAACAAAACTTCATAAATTTTGGAGATAAAATTTGTTGCTTCGTGGCAGTCCCCACAAGCTCGTAAGTTCTTTACAACTTGAATTGGGGTTTAAGGTGTTGTGTTCATCAAGCCAAAAGCAATAGCTAACTTCTCGCTATGTTTAGATAGGGCTGTCTCTTTATATTCCTTGATGAGGATATAATAATATAAAATAAGCATATTAATTGAGCAAATAAATAATGAAAATACATGTTATATGCTTATTTATGCATTAATTTGAAGAAAAGACTATTGAAGCCATGTTATAGCAAAAATAGGAAGTGTATATTTATTTTAAGTATATGGACATGTCACCACCTGTACACCCTAGGGATTTTATTTCAAGTCTAACCTAATTCCTCTTTTCTGCCGCACACCTCTATACCATTGCAAATCACAGTGGAGTGAGGAAGCAAGCAACTGCAAGGCAAGGGATGGAATATTCGGTGGTCCAGGCAATGGGGTTGGTTACACACGCAACAGAGGGTGCGGGGAACAAGCATAAAAGGGGGAGAATCAGAAGGAGCAGGGGATATATGAGGGGGTGCGAAAGTTGGAGAATCAGGAGGAGATTTTCAATGTTCTTCTATGTCATTTTTCGATTTCTACATTTCATTAGCAAAATGTTTTTTCAATACTTTATGCCCGAGTAATCTTTCATACCTAAGCTCAGAAACACTGTGATTGGGCTGAGTTTTGATGAGTTTCATTTCTCGTTTCATTCGAATTATTGTATCTACGGATTTACAAATAGTCTTTACATGAGTTTTAAAGTAGGTTTTTAAGTTGATTTCTGATTCATTGTTGACGCAAAGGCACAATGAGTGCTTAGATTGTACATAAAACTCACTTTGATATAGACCGTTTTAAATAGATTGTTTATTAAATTAGTAGAGGCTTTAGCATGATCTGAGTATTGCATCAAATTTACAAATCACAGGGACATGAAAGGGAATGCCAATGACAGAGCTACAGAGACTTGATCAGACTCCACAAGGCTAGGGTCAGGGTAGTAGTGCTTGACATAATCTATGACCCATTGTTTGCTGGAATCCCAGAGGATGAGACCATCATTGGTGTAGGGGTAGTCTTTTTTTTTTTTATAGGGAAATCAGAATTTTATATCATCATGAACTGGAAAAATACATAGACTTTTCAGTCCAAATGAGGTTCTGAATACACGGGGGAACAAAATCCCACCAAACAACTAAATCATCAACATTTCTTGCATATCTAGCAAGTGTGTGTGTTGCAGCATTTGAAAATCTGCTAACATGTTCAATTGTGCACTGCCAAAATCTTTGCATCATCTGTTGGACATCTAAGACCAAATTTCCCAACAAAGAATCCGATGGTTGTAAGTCTTGAACTTCTGTCCCCACTAAGAGAGCATCACTTTCAATGATCAAATTGTGTATTCCAAGTGGTAGACATAATTGTAAGCCTCTAAAAATAGCAAGCAATTCTATATCAGAAGATTCTTGAACTGCTGCCTCTCTATTTTTGCTGTCATGATAACTTCTCCTGCACTGTCCCTGAGTATCACACCAATACCAGCATACCCTTGTTCATGAAAAATGGCTCCATCTTAAAATTTGATATATGGGAATTAGATTATACACATTATTGAAAAGCTATAATATGCCATGCACTGGATTGCCAATAAGTTGCAAAGCAACAAGTTTTCTGTTTGTTGAGTACTTCTACATAGTTGATGTGTATAATCATCTTCTATGATTTGACTTAGGATAGCGTTTTCCTCCAAACTGGTTTGAAAAAATGGCAAGTGTTCTTAGAACGTATGAAAATTTATAAGAAAATTTAAAAACTGTATATGATGTCATGTACTGTCCCTTCATTAAGAAAATATGAGTTTATAAAGTAGTGGGAACCAAGAAGCTGAAAACAGGCAATTTCTATATATAAGTTATGCAACTGAAAATAGCTGTTTAGGACACGTTGCTATATAAGTATAAAACTCATCAATCAAGCACACCATCTGCAAAATCTTCATGTCAGAGCTGCTTTGAAAGAAACAAAACTATATTTTTACATATGCTAATAGATTTATTTTTAAAACTAGAAAAGCCCGCAAGCTCCTGAAATCAAAAACCCATCTTTTTGTAACTTATCAACCTGCTAAGACAGTGCCAAAAGTACTGAACCATAAAAATATGAACTTATCAAACTGCATTCAGATTTCTTAGGATTGGTTGCTCTTCTTAACAGAAATTTCCTCAATTTCAGCAACAGATAAAGGTTGGCCACCTGCTTTCAAATATATTTTGTTGTGAAATTCTGACTTTAACTTTTCTTTCTTAATAAAAAATCACACAGGAATTCTCTAACGAGTAAACATAAGCAAATAGAGTTGCATATAGCTCATTCATTGATATATATATATAAACGTTTTTTTTTTCCATTAATTGTCCTTTTAGTACTGAAACTGAGGTCTATTGAAACGCATGCAATCGAAATAAACCTGCAGACCATACGAAAGAGACTCAACAACATGTTCCTATCAAAGATAATTATAAGTCTCAAATATATAAGTTCCACTAAAAGCAAATAGTTTTTTTATTTTAGATTTTTTCAAAGAGAGATCTACTTCTTTTTCTATAAAGAGACCGCGGGAAGTTTGTCTATTTGATCATTTTATAAATCGTTTTGCTCAAAATATAAATAATCGAATTATATTGATAAATGGTTGGAAAAGCTAATAATACGTACCTAACTTTGAAAGGTGAATGTACAGTCGCTTGCCATCCACTTGTGGTTCATATGGTTGGCTTTTAGAAGAAGCCATTCAAAGCAATTTATAATTAATCCATAAGAAGGGGATGTAAGCAACCTTGCGCCATTCTTTTCCTTTTTTATTTTGCAACTGTTTCTCCAACAGTGGACATATGAAGATCTCTAGAGAAGAAATGGAGGCAGGAAATCCATCTTTTGGCAAGAACTTCAGATTAGGACAAGCATGGATCTCCATCGTCTTCAGAGAGGTGAGGTGTTGAAGGCCCAAGCTGTCCAAAGATGTCAGATTTGAAAATTCAGAAATGGTAAGATGGATTAGAGTAGAAATGGAGTCGAACAATCTCTCTTCTGGTGTGAACTTTAGCCTTGGGAGGTTACCGATATACAATTTTTCAAGAGAGGTGAGGTGTTGAAGGCCCTTCTTGTCTAGAGATGTCATATTCGGAAATCCAGAGATGGTAAGACTGGTCGTAGTCCTGGGCAGCAACGACGGCTCCGGAAAAGACTTCACATCTTCGCATTTGCCACCGATTGACACTTCTTGAAGATAGGGGAGCTTTTGCAGACCCCATGTCGTTCGAGAGGCAACGAGTTTGTCACAATCTACGATGGAAATCGATTTTAAATTTGTAGGCAAGCCCCCTTCACCGAATGATTGCAGCATTGGACAATTACTGATAGATAGTGACTCAAGGGATGGAAGGAATAGGTGCATCTGATCGGGCAACAACCTTAAACTCCCACAATTATTTATCTCAAATGTTTTCAATTTTTGGGCACGCAATCCTCCATCGTTTTCATGTTGTTCTGAATTAGTAAGAGACTCCAGANAATTATAGAGAGAAAGCTCTTCTATCTTAGAGAACGAATGATCAACAATCCAATTCGGAAAGCTTTTACCACCATAATATAGGATACAGAGTCTTTTCAAGTTTGTATGGGGTTGGAGTTTCTCCAATACAGTTATTTGATCACTTTCTGAAATATTGCTACTTGAATCGTCCCATCCCAACTTCAAGTCCTCAAGGTGCTTCTTATCCTTCAATTTTGCACCCAAAGCATCGTCAGGAGATTTGACATTTTGGAGCTTCCTAATAGAGAGCTTCCCCCCAATATCTTCTAGCTTCCCCAACTCCCCAATATTGCTTGATCCGCAATGTTTGTTGACAACAAATATATCCAAAGTCTGTAGACATTTTAGTCTATCCAGATGTAACGGCATCTCCATTATGGCACTTCCAAATAAATGAAGATGATGCAAACTAACGAGTTTATGCATATCTCTAGGCAATACAGTAAGATTCGGACACCACATTAATCTCAATGTTTGCAAATTGCACAATTTACATATAGAATCAGGCAGTTTTCTAATTCGTGTTCCAGACAGATCCAAATATCGTAGATGTCTAATTTTGCCAATTGAATCAGGCAACTCAGTTAAATTTCTATTATCTTCAAAGGAAAGCACTCGTAAGAATCTCCACATGGGCAACGAAACATGTGGGAGTGGTCCCTTCAAAAAAGCATAATCTATTGGGAGAAAAGTGCGCAACCCCTTGGCCTCGTAAAGTGCCTCTAACGTCTTTGGGGAGTTTTCAACAATTGATAAATGGCGAGCCTTGTTCGTAACTGCTTGGAGCGAATTGCCACCCTCCAGTCTAAAGATAAATTGCCCAGATACAAATCTTGCTAAATCGTTGACAAGATCATGCATTCCGAATTTTGAAACATTCACAGTACTTGATTGTTGAAATAATAACGATCTCGATACCAGATCAAATAAGTACTCATGACCGACTTGCTCCATTGTTTTGTCTTTAGATTTTTGCAAGAAACCTTCTGCCATCCACAGTAAGACTAATTCCTCTTCATGGAAAAAAAAATCTTTTGGAAATATCGAACAATAAGCAAAGCATCGCTTTAAATGTGAGGGCAAATATTTATAACTTAATCTTAGAGCAGGAATAATTTCAGTCGACATGTCCCACAACTCGCTCTTTAATTTTTCATTCCAATTATCAGCATCTACGTTAAACGACAAGAGAGCTCCAATTGTCTTGACTGCTAAAGGAAGACCTTCGCATTTTTTCACGATCTGTCTTCCAATTGCTTCTAGCTCTGGATGCATATTGGAGATACTGCCATGAAACGCATGTCTTACAAAAAGTGACCAACATTCTTTTTCTGGTAATGACTTCAGATCGTAAATTTCAGCTTCCATAACCGATGCTACTCGTTTTTCACGTGTGGTTACCAAAACTCTGCTCCCTTGTGCTCCAAATCTGAAGGGAGTACTTAAGGCCTCCCAATTAGTAGGATTATCATTCCAAACATCATCTAAAACAAGTAGAAATTTCTTTCCTGTCAAACTCTCCTTTAGTGTATTTTGAAGCCAATTTAGAGTCTTACCATCACCGTTAGCGGATGAACCTGGTACTCCCTCTAGAATTGCTTTTGTTACCTTAAAGACGTCAAAGTCATCCGAAACACAAGCCCATGCTCTAAGGTCAAAATGTTTATTCACGCTCTCGTCATTGAATACAAGCTGAGCAAGGGTGGTCTTGCCAAGTCCCCCCATACCGACAATAGCAATTACAAGCAACTTATTGCCACTTACATCATCTGGGCACAAGGAATTAATTATTTCCTTCTTATCATCTTCTCTACCACAAATACCAGATTCTTCAACCAAAGAAGTTGTGGGCAATCTTTCGGATGGTTTCCCTTGAACGCCTTCTTTTAGACCCATATGTTTCTTTTGACTTAGAAGATCGTTCAATCTGTCAAGCACTTGTTTTATCTTTGGTTCTATTTTCTTGACAAAGGGTACTTTAAGAGAATTAGAGATGGCTTTTCGTACCTTGCTTGTAGTGGTACTATGAAATTCAGCATCCAACTTGCAGCGCATGGCTTCGGTGTCAATCTCATCCAAGATGTCCTCTGCCTCATAGATAGCATCTTTCAACTTATCGAGCCAGTTTTTCACGTTGTCATTTGCCACTTGTTTTTCCTCTGCATCTTCAAACACAGCATTCACAGATAGCAAAGCTGTCTCCAGTTTTTCCAAGAGTGCTTGGTCTAGTTTTTGTCCTCGAAAAAAGTCAATAAATTCACGAGATGCCACCCTTTCAAAAAACGCTTGGAGGAGTGGGGAGACAAATATGCCTGCAAGCTCAGCCATGGTTTCTGCTTTGTAATGGAGGAATCAAAGGAAATGAAGCGAAAGTGATGAAGAATAGTGGAGAGAAATAAGATTACAAGCCCTGATGATCTTTTGTTCGACGCTAAAACAGAAGTGAAGAAATTAATGAGAAGTTAATAAAATAAATAAATTAATGAGATCAGGGTGTGTTAGTGGAGGCCAACTCATTCATTCACGTACGTTATTCGCAAATCACCTTACCCAATACAAGCATGTGGCCGACAGTCAACATCATGTTTTGGAGCAAAGGAATCAAACAAAAAAGGGAAAGCAACCAAAGGAAAGACGACATGCAAACAGGTGGGACCATCATTCAACATGCCATCTGCCATTCCATGCAATAATGTAGTTTGTTTTTTAAATTCATTCCAAGCTTGACTTCCGTTAGCTGAATTTCCGCATGCCATCTACCATTCCATGCCAATTTTGAAACCGCATGAACCTATCTAGATCATGTTGGAGATATTTGCTAGTTTTAGTTGACTCATAGTTATATTTATACAATCACTGAGTGGGTGCCACTGCCGCCAATTCTAGTCGTATCAATCCTTCTTTGAAAATCACAATCTAGATGATCAAATATGGAAATTCTAGATGATTTTGCAACATTTATGATCCTTCTCATTTTTTTTGACACAGGAAGGTGTTGGGATTACGAAGGAAAGGGGTTTAGGTGCATACAGGTTCTCAATCTCATGGTCCCGAGTATCAAGTAAGATAATGATATGAACTGACCTGTTATAAGAATTCAGAAAAATGAGAAGGAAAGAAAGGGGAAAAAGAAGAAAAAGTGAATATAAAAATATGCATCATCAAGTTTTTATCATGGTTTGGAATTACACGTGGTAGCATTTATGCTATGTTTGTGTCAGATGGAAAGCTAAGTGGCGGTGCGAACATGGAAGGAATCAAATACTACAACAACCTCATCAATGAACTTATAGCCAAAGGTCCTGATTCAATCCAATCATTCCATCATATATCATCTATTTTTTCAGCTTCTCATAATCTGCCCTTGAGTTCATGATAATTAAATGCCAGGTCTAAAGCCCTTTGTGACACTCTTTCACTTTGATCTTCCCCAATCCTTGGAAGATGATTATGGTGGTTTCTTAAGTCCACTTATTGTGTAAGTGACACACAAAATTATGATTCTCCATCCATCTGAATAGTAGATCACTTGTACATATCACTGGTAACATGATGCTAATTAAAAGAAAAAAACAGAGAATCCATATGACGGATGCTGTTTACTATTCCTATTACTGGAGGCTTGAAATTTTGCCCATGGTTTTTCAAAATTTATTTTCTTTATTGTCATTTCACTGAGACTCCAATGACAGTCTATGAGTACTGAATACAAAATTCGAAATTGTCTTTCTTATTATGATCCTGTCTGTTGTGAAGATAGGATTTTACCTTAGCATAAGGACCTCACCAGCCCTTTCAGAATTGAACTCTATTTGCCTGACTAACCTCATAAAGCATTTTTTAAGTCATATACCTGAAAGAAGCAAAAAATCGCTTTGCATCTCATTATATAAAATTTCACACTTTCAAGGAATTTGGCGATCGGGTGAAGCACTGTATCACACTGAATGAGCCAGCAAGCTACAGTGTAGGTGGTTATGCATCTGGGGCTATACTGGAAAAATTAAAGCCTACAGGCAAATTAAAGTATCAGGTTCAACATTTATATGAAGTTAAAACATGTTTTGCAATGCATACAATATCATGAGTATGAATTATATATAGATGATGGAAAATAATTATATAGTGTACCAGTTGTAGTAAGGACTAACTTAGCTATAACTGAAATTGTTTTTCATTAAGAGTAAACAAAATATTGTTGGTAGAGTAGTAAAAGAAAATTTGACCATAGACATGAATGTGGACTCAACCAAAGTCTGAAAATGTTCAGGACAGACAAAAAGGCACTATAGGTATATCGCTCTAGATAGGCTGGATGGTGTCATATTCTAAAGTGAGACATCATCGTAATGCTATGCTACGGGCTCTTAATTTCAGAATTGGACGGTAAGTACTGCTTGAATGTTCATTTTGCATGTATACCATTTCAGGGTTGGATGCTCTGAGATGTCTTGTGATGACATGTCTTGGCCTAGGGTTGATCATTCGACTCGAAGCGTTTAATAATGCTATCGTACTGCTGCTAGGAGGTGATGTTCTGTGAGTGGCCCTTTTGGATCCGTGAGTTTTCTTACGGGTGCCTTGGTGTTGTTGCTGCTGGTGTGATATGGTGGTCCAAATCAATGCTTCTTGTTGCCCACCTACTATGAACGGGTAGCTGACTTCATGTCACACCTGCACCGTCTTGAACCGAAGCTGAGAAGGGTCCTTTTCGTCGTGTTAGACCTAACCAAATCATGCTGTGTNCTCGAGATAGTCTGGATGGTGTCATATTCTAAAGTGAGACATCATCGTAATGCTATGCTACGGGCTCTTAATTTCAGAATTGGACGGTAAGTACTGCTTGAATGTTCATTTTGCATGTATACCATTTCAGGGTTGGATGTTCTGAGATGTCTTGTGATGACATGTCTTGGCCTAGGGTTGATCATTCGACTCGAAGCGTTTAATAATGCTATCGTACTGCCGCTAGGAGGTGATGTTCTGTGAGTGGCCCTTTTGGATCAGTGAGTTTTCTTACGGGTGCCTTGGTGTTGTTGCTGCTGGTGTGATATGGTGGTCCAAATCAATGCTTCTTGTTGCCCACATACTATGAACGGGTAGCTGACTTCATATCACACCTGCACCGTCTTGAACCGAAGCTGAGAAGGGTCCTTTTCGTCGTGTTAGACCTAACCAAATCATGCTGTGTGTTGTGTTTTGTGGATCTGAGGTGGGTGCAGTGTTGTAGCTTGTGAGTTTGTGTTTTATGTGGTGGTTTGTCTCCCACATGATGTTGTGTGCCTTTTGATGGGTTGGTGGATATGGCATATTGCACAAATTTGTCTCTAACAGTACCAGTGTGCAGGCTTCTCTGAAATGGTGGTTCTAACCATCGGGTTCATTTGTTATAGATCTGGCTGAAGTGCAAAGCTTTGCCTGTACTTATGGTTGTGGAGTTGTTCATGGTGGTGACATGGAAACACATCAACGGGGGACTGTCAGTGAAAACCATGTGGGTGATTTTGTGTGTGCTGGTTTTTCCTCTATATGTGATTTTGGAATGCTTTGGAGTTTTGTGATAGTGGCGAGGAAGCTTGTGGATTGTGACTCCTTAATATTTGCATTGGGCTCTTTTATATTATTCTTGACATTTTTTGGCTTAACGTTGACTTACCTTCTCAAAACGCATATTATATCAGCCTATTCTTAAACAGATAGGGATCATGCCATACCAACCATTATCAAAGGAGGTTAAACAAACCAAAAAAACTATTATGAAAATGAAAATAAGCAATGACTGTCCTCTTAGGATTTGATGACAAACCGACATTGTGAAGTATGTGGAATAAAAGCTTTCTAAGTTTTACTGATACAGAAAAAAAAAAGGTTTTTAAGTTTTAACCTGCCTGAAATTTTCTACTACATTGCAGTTGGAGATGTCTATCTTTTGGGAACTATGATGCTGGTTTTTGGAATGGGTCTTTATGAGCTCTTTGTTAGCAATCTTGACACTGTAAACCTTGACTGATTGATACTTTAGAACAATGATTTCTTCATTCCAGAAAACTTGACCGCTTTGGGTAGTAAAAGCATTGGGAAAACTGATCTCTATGGTTCCTGTATTTGGTCATTAAAATTGATTTTGTCATTTCTTTTAGTTGAATCATGTCTAGTAACATGTGATAGCCCGTGATACCCCGTATTTACGTGTATTTTGACTAAGTAATTATTACATTTCTTAAAATTTTGGGCTTTCTTGTTTTAAAATTTAGATGATTTACGTGATATTATTTTAAGATTTTTAACTGTTAATTTAATGTGTTTTTCTTATTATTAATTATTGTTCATTATTTAAATTGCTCTTTATTTTAAATTAGTTTATTGTTGGATTTAATTATTTTATTTTTATTTAGTCACTGTGTTTAAATTAGTTTTATTTAAATTGCTGTTTTGAAATTTTTTTCGTTGGATCAATTTTGTGACCCAAATTGTGAGGATTGGACATTATTTCTTTCCCTCACTTTTTCTTTTTCCCTCTTTTTCTGTTCATTCTCTTTCTTTTTCTCCTTATTTTTCTCCCCTGCCTCCCAGCCCGTGCGACACCCTCCCCATGTTTTCTCTCCATGCGTCTCTCCCCCAGCCCGTCGCCGTCTGGCGTCACCGCCCAGCCCACGACCTCCCCCGCCCTCTGACGAGCTCACCCACCCCAGTCACCACCTCTCACGCTCCCTCTTTCTCTCTCCTAGCCTTGTATAGCCCAAGCGGGTTATAAGTTCACTGAGGCGCCATGCACCGCCCTTTGCCGTCACCGCCCCTCCCATTCTCTTCCCCTCCAGCGCCGCCGTCACACCGCCATTGACTACCACCTTTTCACTACATCACCGGCGGCCTCCCAGCTACATAACCCACCCATCCTCAGCTCTGATCTGCCACCGGTGAAGCCCATCCATCTCCATCTCCGATTTGAACTTTTTGACCTTCAACTGCCGCCCACGCCGCCACCCACGGCCAACGATCTCCACCATTAGCTTCACCGACATCCCTAAGCCCTTCCCTAGCAATCTCTAGTCTTCGTTTGTCCCCGTTCAAAATCTAGCATTTTGAGACCCACGGTCATAGTGCATTTTGCACTGTTTTGTTGTTGTGCTGCCACTTCTAGCGTCTCCGTGACCCTTCGAAAAAGTATATTATAGTGCTGTAAGTATTTTTCAAAGAGATTTTGAGATTTAAATGTATTTTTACACTAACTCATATTTACTGTGATTTGGTTGGTTGTGTCGGACTGAGTCCGAGGAGTAAGGGGGTCGGATTGGAGGATGTTGTTGTTGTGTGTTTGGATTATGCGGGGATTTGTTGGCTGTTGGATATTTGTGTCGTGTCTTGTACATTGCATAATTGTACGCATGTTCATGTTTGTAAATGAAAACTGAGTTTTCGCATGATTGCATACATGTTCATGTATATATATTTGAAAACTGGGTTTTCATGTGAAAGATGATTTTAGGTATGTTTGAAATAAATGGATTGAATGGTTTGAGAGAGAGGATAAAGAGACTGTAGGGATGGTGGTAAGCAGGGATGATGGTATAGTCCTGCCTGTGATTCCCGCCTACAGTGTCCGATAAATGGTTGGTTTATATTTGGACAATTTTCTAGGAAAATGACTGTTATTATTCATGGCGTGTTTTGGGTCAAATGAGATTTTTGGCGTGCGTTGAAAAATAATCATTTTCTGGAAAAATGAGGTTTTGGGTCACATTCATGTTTCGTCATGTGTACAAATATTTGTTGGTTGCATTAATGCATTTACACGCATGTTCATGTTTGTAAATGAAAACTAGATTTTTCGCAATAATTGCATACATGTTCATGTGTATTTTTGGAAACTGAATTTTCATGTGAGAGATGATTTGGAGTCTGATTTTCTACTTATAATGATTTCGATATAGTTATGTTATTTAGTTTTATAAATTATAGTAAGACCCCAATAGTAAATAAGTTAAAATTTAATGTTTTAGTTGGAGTTATTAAGTTGGATATTGATGAGTTTAGAAAGTGATGGTGGTATTTTAGGAATTCTAAGAATTTTAGGTTTTGAGGAATTAAAATAAGTTATTTTAGCATCTGAGGTTTAAATATTGAAATACCTGTTTGATTGGAAATTTACGGGAATTACGTGTTTATGTTATAGGTGACGATTATTTTTTTTGTTCGGCATTTTTAAGGAAAATTTTGAAAAGCGAAGAAGTCTAGATAAGCGGGATTCCTATGCTAGATTTGCATAAAAAGAAATGAACTGAGGTTGGTTTGTAAAAATGTGCATTTTGTTTTAAAAAGAAAAGGTGAAAAAAACCTCAGTATATGTTTTGCATTCATTCTTGAGATATGTATGAAAGAGAAAATAAATGATTTTGACATGAATAGTGTAGACATGAGCAATATTTGACATGTTTCTAAAATATGCAAAAGAGCGAATATGATATCATTGAGGTTTTTATACATGTGATATGAAATGATTTGGATCTATTTTTTATCAAATGGAAATTATATGAATATGTTTAGCACGTGTTTTGATATGATATAGATATGAAAAATCTTTGGCATACTTATCTGTTTTGATTCTGATTCTGAATATGGTTCTGATATGATAATACTGATTCACGTGATATGGTTGGTACCAACATTATATGATATGAGTGCACCCACTTTGGAAACAAAGTAGTCCTTTATGTGTTCTTTCCTGTGTGCACACTCGGGGCTCCAAAATTGAAAAATAAGAAGTTTTACAATATGATACTGTCTGGTTTGGCCATCGAGGATAGCACAACCCTATCATAGGGGTTAAACATGGTATATGATATGATATGATATGAATTAGAACCCGAAATCTCTTTATAATGCAACTAGGCATTAAGATGTCAATTAATTTCCAGTTTAGGTCTCTTTGCAACTTGTTCAGAAACTACCTCGCCCTTTAGTCCTGTAGCCTGCAAAAGGTCAATTGAAGACTATCTTAAGTAGCAAAGTACTCTCAAGCTCCACGAGACACCAAAGGGGTGGTCGTGCGACGCTCACAGAGAGAAGGAGGCTGAGGCGATGGTGACTCTGGGGTGGCTGGAAGTGACCAGTGACGCTACTGGGTCCTCTGGGCAGTGGTGCGACGCAAGAGAGAGAGTTAGACCGAGAACTGAAAATCACGGGGAGAGAGAGATCCCGTCGGGGACTTACCGAAAAGGAGTGGGTTCAACGGGGTTGGGCTGATCGGCGATTTCTGGGCAGTTGGGATAGTGTTCCGACGTCCTTTGTGGTGGATTCCAGCGAGAAAATGCAGGGCTTAGAGAAGGAGTCCAACATCAATCCCAGTTGCTATTCTTGATCTAGATGAAGAAGAAACTTCAAGAAAAGAGAACGTGAAAAAGAAGTTAGAAGTGAAAGCTGCTCTAAATGATAAAGAGAAAATAGGTGCCAATGAATCACATGAACAGAAATCTGTCTAGAGATTATCTTGCCCAATGGACAAGCTTAGGGATGAATTATCTTGAGCAATCTGTCTAGAGACTTGCTTTCAACCGAGCACCACTTCTTGTGGAGATAGGAAGGATCTGAAGTTTTAGTTTGTCGACTAGTGACTGTTTATGGCAAGTATGAGTAGGAATACGAGCATGTTGAATGCGGTGGTTATTGATCGTAAGTTCTTTGAGGTAGTTAGAGTTGGGCGATGGGTGAATATTACAGAGAGGGGCTGGAAGTTGGTGAGAAGTTTGCACTTGGAGTTAAGCTCGGCTTCTTGGTTCACAAGAGCATTGGAGGAATGCTTGAAGGTGGGAAAAAGGGAGTTTTACTCGGCTCACAGAGATGGTGACAGGGGCTTTATAGCCCAGAGGTGTGCTAACTCCCAAGGGGCATTCATGTCGTTGGTGGAATTCAGACAGGGGGTAGGAGAAATAATCTTCTCATTCCTGAAGGGAGAGATGGGAAGGGGTGGAGCAAGCTGGTGGAAGTCTTGAGGGAAGCATGCAGTCGCATGGGAGCTTCATCTCCGACGGTGGTAGTGGCGAAGGCAGCTCAACCCTCGACATCGTACTTGGAGGCCCTCAAAAAGTCGAAGACTTTTGACCCACCCTTTCAATCTGTCAGTTTACGAGGAGGGGTGCCGTTGCAGGATGGAGATGTCGCTGCTTCCGTAGAGGTGCAGAAGAGGGATGGGGATGGTAGTGGACTTGTCGGGTTGAATAAGGAAAATCTTTTATGGATTGTGATGGAAATACAGAGGAAGATAAATGACGTGCAGACTGATTCAAACGTATTAAAATGTTGCGTTGAAGGGGGCATTGGCCAAGAGAATTATCGGGTTGAGGCCCAACAGAATGGGCCCAGAGAGGCCTTAGGCCAGCCAAAACTGAAGAGGCCCGTGTGGAGGAGATGCGTAGCATCTGTCGCAGTCCCATCGGCGGGTAAGCCTCAGCCATCGTTGCCGACGAAGGGCCAGGTGGCCCCGGCGAAGGTGGCGACACCGCCGGCAAAGGCTACATTGCCTGAAGCTGATCTGGCGAGAGATGACGTCCGAGAAGAGATTCGGGATCCTGCCCTGTGTTCGAGAGGCGCCGGTATTTCTACGGCCACAGAACCGACGGCATTTCCTTTGCCGTTAGTAGGGCGACGGACTCTGAGGCCTCTTCCTGTGAGGAGATGGCTGAGAAGGGGGCGAGTTCAGAGACCTCGCGGGAAGGATGCCCGGTGGAGATGGTGGTGCTACCGCCACTGGGTGACGCCGATCCTGTTTCAGGCAGTCAGAAAGTGCCAATAATCATGATGGGAGGGTCTCCTCCCTAGTCGGAGATCCAGAGTCAACCCGAGGACCATCTTGACTCCATCGTGGTGAGGAATCTCGGCTCTGAAGCTCTTCTAGGGGCTGAGGAGACAGGGATGGAGGTGGTTCCGGAGACCCAATCTGGTTGTGAGGTATTGATGGTCCTTGAGACCCAATCTCCCACTAGTACTGCTGTGGTTGAATGGGAGGGTAGAAATCTTTTGGGTGAGGAAGGAATGGGGGCAATTTCTAATCTGCAGTGGGCTTCGAGTGAAGAGGAGCCTATTCTGTTGAATCGGTTGCTACCAAATGAATTAAAAGCTTCGGATTGGCTGTTCCAAAAGGTGAAAGAATTGCAACACTGGATAGGAATGGAATGTGTTGGTTATGAAGAGCAGTTTCTAGCTTTACTTACTGCGATTGAAGCGGATTATACATAGTCAAAGAAATCAGCGTCGAAAATACAGCGGGAGCTCAACTGCCTAAATTGTTCATTGAAGTATGAAGGAAGCTCAAGTCGCAAAAGATCCAAAGGGAAGGGCTCGCCATTTCTTTATGAAGCCAAAAATTATGACTTGGAACGTTCGCGGGTTAAATGAGGTAAATAAGCGATTGTGTATAAAAAATTTGTTGCAAGAATGGAGGGTGGATATAGTATGCTTACAAGAAACTAAGCTGAAAAGCATTTCTAGAAGGATCATTCGAAGTGTTTGGAGTTGTACTTAATCAGATTGGGCCTATCTAGCATCGAATGGGGCCTCGGGTGGTATCTTACTGATGTGGGATAAAAGATTTGTTGAGAAAATGGAGGAGTTTGTGGGGGAGTATACAGTACCATGCTCTTTTAAGAGTGTGGAAGATAATTTTGTTTGGGCTTTTGCAGGAGTATACGGTCCAAATGTGGACAATGATAGACGGTTCTTATGGGAAGAACTTGCTGGATTACATAGTTGGTGGGAGATTCCTTGGTGTATAGGAGGGGACTTTAATGTCACCAGATTCCCTAGTGAACGATCTGGTGAGAGTAGGATGCGTCTAGCAATGATAGAGTTTTCAAATTATATCTTTGGCTTAAACTTGATGGATATTTCTCTACTGGGGGGTTCCTTTACTTGGTCGAATAATCAGACATGGTCCTGGTTGGATAGATTCCTAATCTCATCGGAATGGGAGGGGCACTTTCCGGAGGTATGCCAAAAGAGGTTGCCATGTCTATGCTTGGATCATTTTCCCCTTTTGTTGGATTGTGGTGATATTCGTAGCGGGTGTCGTTACTTCAAGTTTGAAAACATGTGGCTGAAAAGTGAAGGTTTTATGGATAAGGTTAGGCAATGGTGGTCTTCTTACCAGGTCCATGGTAATCCCTTTTACATCCTAGCCTGTAAGTTGAAAGCGTTGAAAAATGACCTTAAGTTGTGGAATTCACAATCCTTTGGAGATATAGGGGAGCGAAAAAAATCCATGGTGGAGGAGTTGCAACAGTTTAAGCAGATACTTGAGGATAGAGCTCTTTTACCAGAAGAGCTATCGCGCAAGACAGAGTTGGTTTCAGAATTAGAAAGAGTACTATCCTTTGAGGAGATTTCATGGCGCCAGAAGTCGAGAGCTTTGTGGTTGAAAGAGGGGGATCGGAGTACTAAGTTCTTCCACAGAGTTGCTAACTCATAGAAGAACAAATACCATTGATATGCTGAACATTAATGGTATGGAGTGTAAGGAGGCCCCTTTGATTAGTGACCATGTGGTGGAGTTCTATGAACAACTGTTTACAGAAGGTGAGGGATGGAGGCCAAAGCTGGATGGCCTCACTTTTGACACTATTGAGCCCCAAGAAGCCTCCTCGTTGGAGAGGCCTTTTGAAGAGGGGGAAGTGTTTGATGTGGTTAGACGTATGGGTAAGGATAAAGCTCTAGGCCCAGATGGTTTCTCGATGGGATTTTTTCAAGCTTGTTGGGAGGTGGTGAAAGAGGACATTATGAATGTGTTCCAGGAAGTATCTTTAGTTGGTAAGTTTGAGAAAAGTCTAAATACCACTTTCATTACGTTGATACCAAAGAAGATTGGAGCGGTGGAGGTTAAGGATTTTCGACCCATTAGCCTCGTGAATGGGGTGTATAAAATTATTTTTAAGGTTCTTGCCAACAGATTGGAGACGGTTTTGGGTAAGATCATTTCAAAGCCACAAAATGCATTTGTGAAGGGATGACAAATTTTGGATTTAGTCCTATTAGCCAACGAGGGACTGGATAGCAAATTAAAGGCAGGTTCCATTGGAATTATTTGCAAACTAGATATGGAGAAGGCTTATGATCACGTAAATTGGAATTTTCTCTTGTATTTGTTGGGGAGATGCGGCTTTGGGGGTAGGTGGCGTTATTGGATTAGTTGGTGTATCTCTACAGCCAGATTCTTTATATTGATTAACGGCTGCCCTATCGGTTTTTTTAGCAGCTCTTGGGGTCTAAGGTAGGGAGATCCGCTGTCCCCACTTCTCTTCGTTATTATTATGGAGGCCTTGAGTAGGATGATATTGGCGGTGGTTACACATGATTTTGTGGATGGTTTTTCAATTGGTGACCTAAACAGGGGCATTAGTACTTTGTCTCATTTACTTTTTGCAAATGACACGCTCCTATTCTGTGAGGCAGATAGAAACCAGTTGAGGGCAGTGAAGGCTCTGTTATTATGCTTTGTAGCAGCATCAAGTTTGAAAGTTAATTTTGACAAGTCAGAGCTAGTGCCAGTGGGGAACGTGAGCAACACTAGGCAATTAGCTAGTACTCTTGGGTGCAAGGTAGCTTCTCTCCCCATTACCTATTTGGGATTGCCATTAGGGGCTGCCGCTAGGGCCTCATCCATATGGGATTCAGTCATAGAGAAGATAGGAAGGAAGGCAGTGTGGAAGAGATTGTATCTGTCGAAAGGTGGCCGATTGACTTTTATTAAGAGCACCATTTCGAACTTACTGACGTACTTCTTATCTTTGTTCCAATTGCCTGTCAGGGTCGTGGCTCGGATTGATAAACTGTATCGTAATTTCCTATGGGGCGGGATAGGGGATGAGTTCAAATTCCACCTGGTCAGCTGGGTTAAGGTGTGTAGACCAATCTCGTCAGGTGGCCTGGGTATAAAAAATTTGAGAACATTCAATCAGGCCTTACTTGGGAAGTGGTTATGGAGGTATAGCAAGGAGCCTGAAGCCCTTTGGAAACTGGCGATTGATTGTAAATACGGAAGCATGTGGTGGGGGCTGGTGTACTTAAGAGATATCTGGGGTCAGCGGTGTGGCGGTCTGGAAACACATTAGGAAAGGGTGGGGGGCTTTTAGTAGCCATTCTAAATTGGTGTTAGGGAGGGGTTCATGCATTAAGTTTTGGAGAGACATATGGTGTGGGGATGAGGCTTTAAAGGATGCATTTCCAGTTATTTTCCGATTGGCATGTAACCAGGATGCTTCAGTAGAGGATCTTATGACTTTATCAGGAGACCAAGTGCAGTGGAATGTCACGTTTAGTAGAGCGGCACAAGATTGGGAAGTGGACACCTTTGAGGCTTTTTTCAACCTTCTCTATTCTGTGAAGCCCAATAGACTACAAGGTGATAGGATGTGGTGGACTCCAGCGGGTAAAGGCATTTTCTCAGTTCGATCCTTTTATAAGTCTCTTTCCCAAGTTGAAAACTTTCCATTCCCATGGAGGAGAATTTGGAGAAGTAAGGCGCCCCCTAAAGCGATCTTCTTTACTTGGACAGCGGCATTGGGAAGAATTTTGACTACCAACAATCTGAGGAAGCACCGGATAGTTATACTTGATTGGTGCTGTATGTGTAAGAGATCTGGCGAGACAATGGATCACCTCTTGCTACACTGCAAGATATCTAGAGCCTTGTGGGTGGAAGTCTTTAGCTGGATTGAGCTATCCTTTGTTATGCCTGACTCTGTGGTAGATCTAATGGCCAGCTGGACACTTCCAAGTGGGGTTCAACAAATCAAGGAGGTGTGGAAAATGATCCCAATCTGTATTATGTGGTGTATATGGCAAGAACGCAATGATCGGACTTTCGAAAACAAAGAGCGGTCTCCAGAGGAACTTTGAACTCTATTTTTCAGCACTTTATTCGTATGGGCCATTGCTTTAGATTTTAATGGCCTGAATTTTCATGACTTTTTAGTTTTCCTTACTGCGACCTAGATAGGTCTTAGCTCTTGTATACCATTGTGTACTTGGGTTTTGCCCATCTTTATTAATATATTATTGATTACTTATAAAAAAAAATGATATGATATGATAAAATGAAAACGTTCAGTTATGTTATGCCAAAGAGTTTTTGAATATGAAAATGGTCTTTGAATATGAAATGGATCTTTGAATATTAATAGTTGGTTTTTAAATATGAAAAAAGATCTTTGAATATAAAACATATCTTTGAATATGAACAATTGGTTTTTAAATATAAAAATAGTCTTTGAATATGAAAGGTATCTTTAAAAATAAACAGTTGGTCTTTGGGTATTAAAAGATTGAAACCTCGCTCTAATTTTCTGATAACACGTTTTTGAGATCTGCATATGAAAATCAAATGTTTTGTTTCTACATACCGAACTTTCTAAAAAGGCTCATGTTTACATACTAGTATATGTTCTTTGCTTACTGAGTTGTTGATAATTCATCCCTTGTCTCCATAACATTTTTTAGATGATTTTGATGGTACAGCTGTGGATCAAGACTATAAATCGTGTATAAGGCTACTTGAGCATAGTGGATCATGTACAAAGATGTTATTTTGGTTATTAGAGATTTTATTTGATAGTTCTGTTTTGCTCTGCTAACTTGGTATCTTGAAAAGTTGATAGGTTTATTTTTAGATTAATCTTATTAGAGTAGTTGATATGAAACAGTGAGTTGTATGTGTTATTGAAAACATTGGAGTCTATAACTATATGGTTGAAAAATAATTTTGAGTGACAAAGAGTAACTCTCCTACCCTTCTGGGACCGGGGAGTTACATGACCCATCCCCATCCCCATCAATATATGGGATGTCTAAAACACCCTATGTACTGGTCAATATTTAACTATTGCATCTATTTCGTAATCATATACATGTTTTCTCACATCTTTCGTTCACTTTCAACAGAGGGTGAGTCTGAAATATCAGAAACATTTGAGGCGTTTGATATATCTGCAAATAGTCAACCTCGTGTTATGGAGCTTTTTGAACTTCTGTTGGCTGCCATCCAGTACTGTACTTGACTCTCTATAGTTGATCTCTCCTTAGGTAGAGCTTTATAGTAATTTATATGCTTGTAATGGTGAACATGTTAGCTGAATTAGTTGCATGTTTATTTTCAACTACAAGTACATACAACTCATTGCTGTTTAGCACTAGTGCATGTTTATAGGTATCTACATTCTACTTTGTAGGTATCTAAATTCCTTAATCCTTAATTTATCATGAGAATGCACTTTGACTTTGACAATCAATGCACTAATTCTGCCATCTTTTTATTATGGGGTTCGTGTAATTTTTTCAAACGTTTTTATCTTTTGAAATTCTGCAAATGGATCGTGGTAGTTATCTACTAATTTGTAGAGTTTCATAAATCTTAACTATTATGCTACATTTAAACGGTTCAGATTTTAAAGTCTCAGCATTTATTGAATGCAATATGTGAGAGTGAGATCTATATATAACAAATTTTATAATTGCAAAATCTGTACCATTTAGTTTGAAAATAAATGTTATAATTAAACGTTGTAGGAATAAATGTTATAATCTCTACTGTTCGAATGATTAACTTGTCTTTTACTTCATTGCTAGGATTGATGGGGACAATCCTCACATCCTTCATCGTTTAAAGGATTTCTTGGCTTGATTCATGTAGTGGAGAATGACCCACTTATTTTTGGGTCATGTGATCTATCGGGGAGGAATACATGCATGATGCTCTCTTGCTACAGCAAAAAAGTTCCATGCATGTTTGAAAAAGTGCATGTTTATTCACATGGCTGAGAATGGCATGACTCCTTAGAATTTCTCAATTATTTGCGCCCAAGTTAGATCATGTTACCATAAAAATAAAATGAAAAAAACTTGCTAGCTAGCTATAAGATTTCTTCTGAATTTGATCGAGTATACATCTTGCTCATTGCTTTTTAACTTTTTTTTAATGATTTGACTAAACATATGTAAAAAATACTTTTCACGAAAGTCTAAAAAATTCTTTTCACAGCTTTTAAAATCTACCTACTAACTTGCGCAAATCAATAAAAAAAAAACTATAAAAAACCTTTTATCCAAACAACTTATATATTTCTCCCATGGAGTACCTCTCAAATGCTTCCTTTATGAACGATCTTCAGTCCACCATGGCTCACTTTTCTCCCCAAGATATTCCTCGTCGGGTGAATGATTAGACAATATATCCAAAACAGCCATCACTCTTGTTGCTTGAAGCTGTGAAGGGAAGCATTACAAAAGTGCATGTTCAGGTTTTTTCATGAACTTTTTCCATTCTTCTTCAGTTGGGTCTTCTGTGGGATAGTCTTTGATTGTTAGCCTTAGTGACTAACGAGCTGGTGATAGCCAGAGTCATGGGCAAGGACATGAGCTTTTAGCCAAACTTCTGTTGAATGCCAAGAAGGTGCATAAAGTAGTTGTATTCCCAATGTTGTTGACTGTGGTTTTGCATATTTTTTTCGATTTTATTCAACACCTATTCAAAAAAGCAATTATTTCTGACTATAGGCTTAAAAATCTCCGCAAAAAAGTTTTTCGGGAACTTAAATAGTAGGCATCGCATGACACAAAAAGTTCTCCGAAAATACTTATTTGTGGTGATTTCCAAGTTCTTTTCGGCAACTTAGTGTCACGGCAAAAACTCATTTTTCTTGTAGTTCATCACTACAAGAAATTACATTATTTCCAATGATCAAAGTCGCCGAAAATACTAAGAAAAATTGCATAAATTAAGTACTTCCAGCTAAACTGGGCTGCCCGAACATCGCCGCTATTCCAGAGCCAAGTAAAAAAAATTTCTACCGACTTTTGCGATTGACGAAAACACTTCTCATTTCCGGCGATAAACAAATGCCACAAATAAGAAAATATCACCGTAAATAAGTGTATCAATATTTTAAAATTTGCCGACATAACTTATTTTCGGCAATTATTCCCCACCGGTAATATCCTACTAAACAATTCCAGCGCCTATGAGTTGCCGGAATTATTTACCATGCATTATTGGCAGGGATAACTTTTGCCGCTAATAGAGAATTTCGGCAACGATACGTCGTTGCAAATAGAGATATGATGTTCATATGAGTAACTTATGTGAAGGCCATTTGTTTTCCATCTATATGCCATGCATAGACTAAAATGCATATTAAATTAATAATAAATTCCTTAATCCATAATTGATCATGAGAAGGCACTTCAACTTTGACAATCAATGCACTAATTCTGCCATCTTTTTATTATGGGGTTAGTGTAATTTTTTCAAACGTTTTCATCTTTCGAAATTCTGCAAATGGATCGTGGTAGTTATCTACTAATTTGTAGAGTTTCATAAATCTTAACTATTATGCTACATTTAAACGGTTCAGATTTTAAAGTCTCAGCATTTATTGAATGCAGTATGTGAGAGTGAGATCTATATATAACAAATATTATAATTGCAAAATCTGTACCATTTAGTTTGAAAATAAATGTTATAATTAAACGTTGTAGAAATAAATATTGTAAGAGTCGCTTCATATATCTATACAAGTTCGTACAGAATTCAAGGGTAATATTTTTCCAGCTCTCAATCCTCATATTCTTCAACGAAGTTCTTTTTCTTCTCAACTTCTATCTCTACTGTTTGAATGATTAACTTGTCTTTTACTTCATTGCTTGGATTGATGGGGCCAATCCTCACATCCTTCATCGTTTAAAGGATTTCTTGGCTTGATTCATGTTGTGGAGAATGACCCACTTATTTTTGGGTCATGTGATCTATTGGGGAGGAATACATGATGTTATGGACTGTCCCTTCATTAAGAAAATATGAGTTTCTTTGCATGCTCAAAGGACACTTGAAAAATTTTTAAATGGGTTGGAGGATCGGTTTGGAGGAAAACTCTTTTATTTGATTTTTTATTTTTGAAAATCTAAAAGATTGGCTAATTGGACAGTAGGTACCTGCTAATCAGGTCAGCAGGAAAGAACTCCTGGTCTTATGCACTGGAGATCATAGGCGGCAGAGCAGATTTCCAGGGAATATTTGCCAGTTGCGAATGCTGACTCAATAGTGCCACTTGCATTGATAAGTGCTTCTCGAGCCAAAGCATTGATCTCCTCCATTGTGTAACGAAAATAAGGGTGCAACCGTCTGTAGATTGGAAAAGAGATCGGTCAAATCATTTCCCTCATTAATATAAATCAAATTGAGTTTTGAAGGAAAAACCATAGCAAATAATTAGACTATAAAGTAGTGGGAAATAATATATACCAGAGTCGTGGGCAAGGACATGAGCTTTAGCCAAACTTCCGTTGAATGCCAAGAAGGTGCATAAACTTGCTCTCACTGCGGCTTTCTGTCCATAGCAATAATATGAAAAACAAAAACAAGCAACTGTTGACAGCAGAGAGTGTTAGGAAAGAAACTATGCAATCGAACCATCTCTCTCGACTCTTGGGTTCTTCAAGTTTTCAACGCTTTTCCCTTGATTTCTTAATGAATTATAGCTACAAAACATCCAAAAATGATTGCTAATGGATGCAGCAATACCAAGTATTTGGGAGTGTTGGAGTAGCTATCATTACTTCAAACGTAATAAATCAATTATACTCAAGCATGTCTTTAAGAGAGACAAGAACAAAATCAAGTACTGGCTGAACCATTCACAAGCAAAAAAGTTAGATCGATGATATGGTCAACTAAGGGCAGACATGCAAGAAATTATCCAGCACTAAAGGGAATAGCTTATGGCAACGGTTGGATATATGAAAGTTAGGAAAATGATAGACATACACCACTTTTTACAACGTTTCATACAACTTTGTTTTAAATTAGGAGCATTTTTGTAAAGTAATTTATAAAACGATGGGTGTATATGCCAGCCAAGCTTGTAGAATCTATTAACATATCATGTTAATGACATTCCAGCCTATGATAGTATGAGAATGAGTATCACATCATCCATACTCCCAGAGTAATAGTTTTCCATTGATGATAGTCTACAGATCATGTTAACTCTAGCATATGCGATCAACTAATCATTTGGTTGAGGAAAATCTTGCTTCAATACATATTGCAAACACAACAATACATAATTAAACATGATGAAATGGCAATAAACCTTTATCATTGTTGACAAATAGACAGGAAATAAGTCCAAAGATCATTTTATTATAAGCAAAGGAAGCTCTCTTAACATAAATTTTTCATTTTTTTATTTTAAGGAAAAGAGTTACAAAAATGACTGAAAAGTCTATCGTACCTTCTCTTTATGAAGGATATCTAGAATTTGATTATATGAAAACTCTTGTAGTACATGCCATATGTAGAGACGAAGTATCTTGACTTTTATTAAGAAATCAGAGGCATTACAAGCCTGTCTCAAAGGCTTCAACCAGACGAACTAAAACTGTTCACAGATTTACAGTAAGAAAAGAGTTTATATATTATTATCCTTGTATGCATTTCACCCCTATCTAGATGACAGAAAGTTAAATCCATGTCAGTTACATGACTTGAATATAGATATCGATCATGCAGGCAATTCAGCATAAAACATAATACAGCACCTAACCTGTGTATATCCTGCTTGATCCCACACTAAAACATCAGGGGACACCTTTGTAAAAAACACCATTCTGAAATACAAGAAAAAAATAGAGAAAATAAACCATATCTAGACATCAGACCTCGTGCAGATGGTTCATTGAGTGGGGTGTGAAGTATGGAAGCCAAAGGGCAAGCATGGCATGTATTTAGAAGTATGCCAGCATGAACTTGATAGGGAATCTGCAATGTGACTCAGCTGTAAGATTGTCAATCTTGAAAGAAGATCTACTGATCGAAGCAACTTCAAGGATAAAAAATTATAAAAATATGACATTAAAATTCCTCGAAAATCTTCTCTCTTTAAAGTCTAGAGAGTTCCACTTGTCACTGCAGGAACAGAATCCTGGAGTGGTTTGTTATACCTATAGTGTCACAATTAGCAACGGAAAAAACACGAAAAGAAAATTACATACCATTATGATTAACAGTAATAAACAAATCAAGAAAAGGCCATTTTGACATTTTTTAGAGAGAGACATAAAAAAGATGTTTATAATTCAAAATAATAATGACAAAATTTAAAGATTGAGTTTAATCAAGCAACCAAAATGAGAACCTGGGTTGCCAACACCTCGAATTCCCCACTGCCAACAACAAAAAAGCAGGCACCTTCACCACCCTGCAAAATGTCATAATCATGACACTCCTGCATAATTCCAAAAGTCCAGCCAGAATTATATTTAGAATGCACTCTCCATTTTGCTGAGTAAGTCCCCAAGCAATTCAAGCCAGGGTCCAGTGTCGTGAATGAAATCCCACCCATAGATGTGATGCAACGCACAAGGTGCCAAGGACACCTTATACAGCTTATCATTTTGAAGGCCAATTTCCTTATGCGGGATGTACCATAACATTTGCATGCAATGAAAAATAATAAGTTGTTTGTTAATTTCAGAATATCCAACAAAGGTTTACAGTTGTTTCAAGGTTAATTATTTATTGGTATTTATACATTCACATATCATCATTGATATTGTTATTTTGACCCATATGCATTACCTAGCTGTTGGGAACCATTATCCATATACACCACTAATAATTTGTGAACAAACTTCAGGATTGTGTATAAGAGATTCGAACTCTAAAGCTTTTGAGAAGTAGAGTGCCTAAAGAACTGAAAAATGTTATGATCCTGTAAAAATGCATAAAATGCTCAAATATTATATTTGGGCTCTGACATTGAATTTGAAATAAGCAGCTTGCTCCCAGGCCCCTTTCTCCTCTGAACCCAATACAATTGATATACTACTATGCCTCACCGAATTAAAAGTGCAATATAAAGATGAAGCCATTCCTCTGGTTTACAAGAATTTTCATGAAACTTTTGATCATTAATGAAGTTTAACTTGATTAAAAAATAGTTCTGAAAATTCTCTAAAAACGACTTCCTTTGTTGCAGCTTTAGCTTTTAGCAATCTAGATGGAGAAGATGGAGATGCCCCTAAGTAAGAAACTTGAATGAATCTCACGATAACACCATTTTCTTTGGCAATCTGCACAAGTTAATACAGACGAGTAACAAAAGGATGGAAAATCTATGTCCCACAAAAAAAAAAAAAAGAAATATCATCAAACAGATGATATAGAGAGTTATTTGGCCCACAGGCAGGGGACCCAGCTCCATCCAGATTATTAATTTCTTATTCGGGAAAGTATTCTATGTGGGACAAATGATCTTTAAAAAAACCCAGTCAATTAAACGAAAAAATGTGAAAAAAAAAAACCCAAAGATAAAACTGACAACATGCAAACCCACAGGAAAAAAAACCTCATCGAACATAAAAAAAAATATATATATATATTTTTTCAACAATGTATAAATAACAAAAGCAAAGAATAGAAAACAGACAACTCACGACATGCAAATCCAAAGAAAAAAAAATCAGACTTAGGAATGATTTTGATGTATAGGACTTGTACATAATTATGAGCTGAATTCATATTCAATAAAGCTTAGACTATATGTTTGCTTTATGGGTACCACTATGTATTTTTAAACGCTATTATTTTTTAAACAATTAGTAAAACCTCTCTCAGGATGCCACCTTGTCACCATTTTTCGCAAAACCTCTGTCAAAAGATGGGCTATACATGATTAGAAGATAAATAAGGATGTTTCTTGCCTTGAAAATCTTTTTATTTATCTCAACGATTTACAAAAAACTTGAGAAATAACTACAGACTGTCTCTAGATTTCTCGTAAACGCTGGATCTCTACTATTAACTCCTCTTGTTGATTTTGTATTTGTACTCCCCCTCATTCCAGCTCTTCCATTCGTAGTTGCAGGTTATGTGTGTACCTATCCACAAATTTATTCAACTCCTGGTTTTCTTATTTTAATCTTTTATTCTTCCTACGTTTATTGGCAAGTCTTTGATGCAACTTTGTTATTTGATTTTTAAGCTGATCTACCTCACCCACCCTTACTTGTAACCTCCGAGTTATGGTTGTTATAGCAGCAGCGTATTGAGTACTGAACATTCTAGCTCTTGCAACAACTTCGGCATCAGTTTTGCTAGCGAAGTGCATCTCTGTTCCCACCATGATGTTGAGGGCCTTAGTAGAGAAAAATAATAGTTAAGGCGTAAGGGGTTCCTGATTTAAATCAGAAATATTGTTGGAAGAGTGCTACCTGGCCATGATATCATTTCTAGCAGAAGTTTAGGTCAATGAGCTATGAGAGAGTTTGTTCTGTGAGTTTTCGAATGATGTTTTTGGTCATTTAAATAGAAACCCGGGACATTTAGAAGCTCTGCAAGTGTTAATTTTGGCAGGACCCGGGGCGAGACTTGAGACCTTCAGCTTTTGTCGAGACCCGGGGGAAGGATCGAGGCTCTGCCGCTTTATTTCCGTGAATCCAGACGTCTCGAATTTTATAGCATCTGTCGGTACTACTGTTCCTCCTCAAAGAACTCATTAAGAGAATTGAGGGGAAACCGTTTCCGCTATCGTCGGAGCAAACTATTTGAAACTCGACCAGGTGTGTTAATTAGTGGTTCTCCTAATGGTTATTATCAGAAAAGAATTGCATGACTTTTAGTACACCATATAGAATAGAGAAATGATATATACGAGTATCAAATGTATAAATTTTTCGCAAGTCTTTTATAAAAAATACTCATCACGTAAGTGTAAAAATTTTATCTTTTTAATAGGCCAATATTTTTAGAACAGGCTTTTATATTTTGGATTAGAGCACTCACAATGGTTTTTGTATTATACAAAAAATATAAATTATTTAAAAAATTGCTCTAAAAAGAAGTTTCATCCGATTATGTTAAAAGAATTGTAAAATACAATTAGTTATAGTAACCTACTACATGTAGCCTGTATTGTTCATCCTGTAAATTTTTATTATTATTGATATTTCATTTACTTTCTCATTTTCTTTTATTTTGATTTTATCATGTAAACAAATTTTTTTTTATTGTTCATCATTTAGAGCACATATATTTCATTTTCTTCTAAAAAAATATCGTGGAAATATTTTTAAACCAATTTTTTCATATTTTGATCTTATTTTAATTTTTGTTTGGTTTATATACTTTTATTTTACGTGTATAGGACTGAATTTTTTTACATTGTATATAAAAACAAATTACAAATATAAAAAAATATATGGATATTGTAAATTTATTGGTAGAAATAAAATATTTAAAAAGAATAAAAAAAGATTATTTAAATGATATAGAAAAAAAATAGATATTGATAGATGATATATAATAAAAATTAATATATAAAATAAAATAAATAAATTTTAATAATATATTTTAAAAGATAGAATAAAAAATATATTGCGAGTGTTTTTTAACGTAGAGAATAATATGTCTTCCTATAAAATTTAATAATAATAATAATAAAAAGGCCGCAGCTACTGCTACTGATCACTGAGGATGGCATTTCAGAGTTATCTTCGCTTAGTTCTTCTCTACTCATTCACTAACATCATTGCTTCAACACCAAGCCACTACCATAATCATGCTGTACTCAACAGGAGCAGTTTTCCTGCAGGTTTCATTTTTGGTACGGCATCATCGTCCTACCAGGTTTGTCTTCTCTACTTTTCTGCAGTCCTGTATGATTTTTTGAATCACAATGGAGTTTTGCTTCTAGTTTTGTGACAAGAAAGCATGAATTATTGTGTGTCCATGTGTGTTCTTTTGAATTACAATTACAGTATGAAGGTGCAGCAAAAGAAGGTGGTAGAGGACCATCTATATGGGACACGTTCACCCATAGATATCCAGGTCTTACTCTCTCTCTCTCTCTCTCTCTGTGCCCCAAATATGAAGTTTTGATTTACAATCGAATACATATTAATGGTATTGATTTAAATATCGATTCTCAAAAGAAGAAAAAAAAGGAAAGAAAATCCCTCTTTTCAGAATTGTGACGGGAGTGAATAGCACTGAAGAATTCAAAATTTGTTGTATCATGAATGAAGTTTGTTTGATCAACCATACATATATTGTACTGCTTCCAAAAACCCAGAATCCTCTCTTAGTCTCGCTTTGTTTTAAAAAAAAAAAAAGGTTGTAGAGAATGTTTTATGGCTATCACCATTGATATGGAAAATGGCGTACGAAAATAAGAATTCGCCTTTATCATGGAATTGTTGGAACTAATGTCAGGCTTTTAAATAGGGAGGAGGTATCGGGCCAATCCATTAATTTCAGCAAATCCTCTATTCAGTTGAGCTGGAACATTTCGATTTGCTCCAAACAATCCATCTTCCAACTCCATAATGTTTCTTCCGCCTTTCCAAAAGCTAAAAATGTAGGCGTTCTTTTTAATCTCCTCACATCAAAGGCTGATGCTTTTCAAAGACCGTCTCTCCAGTCGAAAACAAAATCTTGG
>QEOT01124198.1:49221-197880 GCA_003123785.1 Pterocarya stenoptera | reverse complement strand
ACTAATATATAATATAGTTATAAATTTATTAACTTATAATAAATCACTATAATATAGTATAACTAAACTAATATAACCATTAGTATAACTATATAAATATATAATGGTATTAATAGTCTATACTTAATTATAATATAGTATAATTATATATATAATTAATTATATATAAAAAAATATAAAAAAAATTTATATTTTGTCCGGTCCGGTCTGAAAAACTGCCGGACCGTGGACCGGACCAAATGTGGTCGGTCCAAAAAAAAAAGGACCGGACTGGACCGGACCAATACCGGTTCGGTCCGGTCTGGTCCGGTTTTCTCGGTCCGGACCGACCGATGATCACCCCTACAAGCAGATATAAATTATGTGGAACAACCCAACGATTATTTAAATTTTGGCCTCTGACTTTGACAGTTATTCCATTGTTTGAACACCTATATATTGGGAAGCAATCATTTCCAACGGTTGTAGCAAATGCATAATTCTTTAGATAATTACTTTTGTAACAATCATTTTTTTTAATGTAAACATTTGATGGGTTCGAGACTCTACATGGTTCATTTATCATATGCTTGACAACATCGTTATGCAAGTCTAAGTTTGTATTTTTATCAGCTATCTCTGCTGCGACGATCTCATCAAAAGATTCAGACGAATGGACTTTCCAGTTCTTCTGTAAGATAATTAAAAAATGTGTATGTGGAAGACCTCTTTTTTGGTGCTTAATAACGTAGACATATGCTGAGACGTTATCAAATATTTGCCTCTTGAATAATTGATCATTTAATTCTTCTATTTTGCATGAAAGACTCGAGCAACCAAATCAGGTCGATTTTGAATCTCTTCATGCAGACTTAGTTCATTTGTAATTTCTTGCTAGTTTGGATTGCACGTCATTGTTAAGAAAATGTTTGGTTTACCATAATGCTGAACTAAAGTCATTGCTTTCATATTATTTCTTTTTCTCATGTCTCTTGGACCTCCAATAAATGACGAAGGCAATATAATCTATTTTCCAACATTAGAAGTATTTGTTTCCTGAGGCGTAATGGTATCAACAATACCTTTATATAACTCTGATCGAATATGTTGTTGCTTGTTTAAAAAATAATCTAATCTTGACGTCTCAATCTTAACATACATGTCTACTACAAATTGTTACAATAGTTGACCAGAAAGTAGCAAAATTGATCTGCCATTTTCTCTTATTTGCAATTTGTAACAATAATATTCACGGCATGGAACAATTAGATCCTTCATTTCTTTGTTTAGTGCTACAAAAGTTGAATATGAATGAAATGTTACTAAATTGGACGTACATACTAAATGAAATTTTTGAATATTAATACTGCAATCTAACCTCGTCGTTCTATTGCAAGTAATTCTTCTGCAGTCACTGATTGTTGAGGATTAATTGATCGATTTGCTTTGTTATATGTAAATCTGCTTCCTCTATTAACCCTTTCAATCCCTTGATGCCATCCAATATCACCAAAAGGAAATAACAACTGATATTGCAATGGATCATAACACCCAAAATAGTATTGAACTATATGATTTCTACCAGAATGGTTAAAAACAAAAATGTCACGTCCTTTTAGTTAATCTCCATCATCATTTTCTACCCATATTGCTGCAACTTATGGGGATGTAGGGGCATTGAATACACGTTGATTTAGTCCAGCATCTGATCTTATATGAATTATTTGATTTTTCAAATCTGGCAAATCATCAAGAGAGTGAAAAAATAGAATACGGATTGATGCGAAGAATATCGATGAGTTGAGTTACAATTAATGGATCAATTCTATTTGAGTCAGAAATGAAATTTTCTAATTCATGTTCTATATTATAGAAATACAACAGGAGATAAGAAGGACGACCATTTGAAGGAACAAATCATTGATATAGTGGTAGATCTTTCCCAGAGTTCTGAAAGTATAAATTCCTATATTTCTCTTGCAAAGATCTTTATCAAATTTCACTCCAGGATGTAAAAGTGAACTTGTTATTATAAGTTTGAATGTATGTCTTAAAATTCGTAGATTTATTTGTGTTGGAGGTAAACAACGCATAAAACTGATCAGGAACATCATTTGTAGTTAAAGAAATTTTCCTATTAGTACAACAAAAACCAGTTGTTTCATGGTGGAATCGCTTTGCTTTACAATGTATGCAATTAGGTACTAATGGCAGATAATATGCTTCAGATGACACTACCTTCAACAATTGTCTAAATCCAATAGAACCATGATGCGACTGACCTATTTTGTTGAAAAATGAAAATAAGGCAACAAACGCAAACTCGTCATATTGATTTGATGACTGAATTAAAAGAACCAACTAATTTGATATTTGTTTCTTACCCCTACAATGTATCGGTATATTTATTTCATAGCTTGACTCCTCTCGAACAACATATGGATCATATTTATATAATATATTTTGAAATCTCAGAGAACAAGAACAGAATGATGGTTGAATAAAAAATATTGAAAAATGATTAGAGGAGAACCTGCTAGATAAAAAGTTGATTAGAAGATTCGGAGACATTGTTTATGAATGAATTTGTCTCTAAATTAATGACATAGACGTCAACACCAGGAAGAACACATACTTCACGAGACTAATCCTCTTTAATGATATTAATATGAATATCAGAATTTCGTTGTCTCTTTGATACTCTTTGCACAAGACTAAAGTCTTGAATGTTGTCTGTATATTGGACATCATTGTTTGAATATTAAGCAATTGACGTAGTCGTTTGATCCCCAACAGATGTATCGAAATCATCATCACCAAATGATGTGGAATCATTTATACGAATCGAGTTGCTTTTGGATGCTCTTTGTTTAGCATATCTTTCCTTTTGTTTTCAACGGATCTCTTCCTTTTTCTCTTCTGGTAAATCTTTATACAAGATTCTTTTTATAGGTTGTTTTCCATGATCTTCAAAAAATAGTTTACAAATTTCAATTTTATAGAAATTTATATTTTCATTTGTAATTTAAAAAAAAAAAGTTATTTACAGAATCTTACCACTTCTCATTATGTTAATAAAGGAAATGATTGTTTCAATTGTTGGATACTGTTCTACATAAGCAAGATGAAAGAAATAAATACCAATTATTTCCTATGCCCAATTAAATAAATAATCAAATGATAAAATACTATGAAATTGGAATCTAACATAAGCATATTTCAATATCACATACAAAAAATGTTTTGGAAACTATTTGTCAAACTTAATTCCCTATTCCAAGCAACTACCAACTATTTCTCTACTAATGATTTTAAAATATTTCTCTACTAATTTTTTATTTTGATGTTATGATTTTTTAGTTTTTTTTTTAGAAATGCTAGGGAGCCTATTTTGGGCTCCTGTTTATTTTCTTAATTAAGATATTAAACTAAAGTATAAAATTTTTAAAAATTCACAATATTATTAAACAATATTTTCTTAATCACTAAGTAAAAAAAAAACTAAAAAATAAAATAAAATAAAAAATTGGACAAAATAAACGGGAGCCCAAAACGAGCTCCCTATCATTTTTTTTATGGTTGATTTTTGGGAGAAAGGGGATGGTTTGAGTCTTGGGGAAAGAGATCGGTCAATGTGGCATGTGATTTGTGTCAGTCGGTTTCTTATTGTATCTAAATCATTCATATTTACACATTTTAAATTTTTTTAATTATTCTCTTTTAAAATTTTGTATCTTACGATTTATATAGGTTGAGTGTTTGGAGAGGGTTTATATACGTCAATCACATAAACATATAAACGCTGCTTCAAGTTTTATTAATGCATTACTAAATTTCAGGGGAAAAAAATATAAATATATAAATATTGTATATTAATAATATCTTTCTATAGGCATCTTAAAATTTGAATATGCCATTAATATATAGTAATTATATTATATTCATGGTATTTAGATGTTAAACGGTGCCGTTTTGGGCACATCAATTATAAACCTAAGAATTTTTTCTTCTGTTTACTTCTTTTCTTCTCTACGCTGACACATTCATTTCTTCTTGACTATTCTTCTTGTCTTCTTTCCTCTCCTCACACTTTCTTTTCTACTCATCTTCTCCGCCCTCTCTCTTTCTCGTTTTCTCCGCATCTTCTCTCTCTGAAACCAGACTTCTTTCTCTCTGTCTTTTGTCTTTTCTTTGTTTTGTATGTTATTTTCATCTTCATCTTTTGACACTTCTCTCTTTAGGTTTGTTACTTGCAGCATTGGGTTTGTTTTAGTTGGTTCTTTTTTCTGTGGATTGATTGGGTTTTTCAGGTTCTCGTTTTGATTTTTTTTTTTTGGTTTTTGATTTTTTGGGTTTTTGATTTTTTTTCCTTTAGATTTGCATGTCGTGAGTTGTGTGTTTTCTATTCTTTACTTTTGTTATTTAAACGTTTTTGAAAAAATATAACTTTTTTATGTTCGATGGGGTTTTTTTACTTGTGGGTTTGCATGTTGTGAGTTTGGTCTTTGGGTTTTATATACGGTTTTCATTTTTATTTTGTGGAACAAAGTAGATGGGTTTTTGTTTTTTCGGTTTGCATGTTGTTAGTTAGTTTGTTCTTTACTTTAGTGATGTACAAATTTTGAAAGAGTACAAATTTTTACGTTGTTTCAAAGGTTTTTTCTTTTTTTTTTTCGTTGATATTTTTTTACAAATAGCTTGTACCTTATTTGGGTTATTTGATTTACAGATTTGTCAGAAAATGATTTTTTTTTTTAGTTTTGTACTTTATAGATTTTTTAAAAAATATAATTTTTATTCTGTATGTTATTTACTTTTATCTTGTGGATTTGTATGTTGCGAGTTCCCTTTCTTTTGTTTTCGTTAATTAGCAAATTTGTATTTTTTTTGAATTTCTCTGTTCGAATTTTTTTCTTTTTGTTTTGAACTTCTCAATTTTTGTTATCCTTGTTTTAGCAAATTATGGTGATGTGATTTTTAGCATACATACTTGTATTTCTGTGTGTATAATTTATACCCATCAAATCTGAGACCATACTTTCAATTCTGTTTTGTTCCTTTTTTCGTGTTTTCTATTTTGCATGTTCTTCTATTTAGTTTTTTTTTTTATTAAAATGTAATTTAAAAATCAAATTGTAACTTCATCTTCTATTTTTGGTGTTTTCTTTTCAAGTTTTGGGTGAGGGGCTTCGGAGCTTAGCATTTCTTTCTTTCAACTTTGTAAGTATATGTTTTATTAAGTATTCTGTTTTTTCGTTTTGTTGTGGTTTCATGCCTTGATTTATTCATTTATGGTTTAATTGTGTATAATTTTATACCCATTCAACTCAAAAGCTACCTATACATAAAAAAAGAAGTTTACAATAGCATAAAGAACAAAACATGGTAAGCATAGGGTAGTTTAAGATATTTTAAACTAAAAAAGCTTATGGGTTTCAGATTCTTTCTTTCAAAATTTCAGATTTATAATAGTTTAGTTTGATACTTTCAAAATTAGGAAATGTTAGTTATATACATAAGGTGTTTACTTAGATTTTTTTATTAATCTCTAGTAACTTATTGATAGAAAATTGGTGTGAAATATGCAGATCTTGAAGGCGAAACATGATTTTTTTTCTCTAATAGTTAACATAAAACAGATTAATAAAGATACGGATGATTACCTTAAACCCAATAAAATTTGAATACCTCCCAACAACAGAAAGATCAATACAATCTGAAACCAAAATAGAGGAAAATTTTGATTTTGGGATTTAGAAGATAAGATAAACATAAACTATATATTTGAAGAACTAAAAAATGCTGATTAATATAGATCAATACTTTCAACCAGATAAACATAAACCACATATTTGAAGAACTAAAAAATGTTGATTAATATATATCAATACTTTCAACCAGAGTAAATCCATACTTTCAAAATTAGGAAATGTTAGTTATATGAACCAGATGTTTATTTAGATTTCTTTATTAATCTTTAGTAACTTATTGATAGAAAATTGGTGTGAAATATGCAAAGTTTAAGAACTAAAACAGTATATATATTTTTCTCTCTAAGAGAGCGCCTACAGACAGGTCGGGTGTTTTTCTTCAATTTACACCTACAAATTACAAGCTGCCACTTAGGCAATTCAGCAAAATTCATCATACACTTAAAACACAGGTTAAATTCCTTTTTTTTTTTTTTTTTTTTACAGCAAAATATGATCTGTGTAGAGGCTTTTCTTTTCTTGCTTTGAAACAAAGCATAGATGGGAGAACAAGCACTGAGAGATCTGTGTAGAGGGGAGACCCGAGAGTATTTATACATATCTGTCTAGAGGCTTGCTCTGAAAAATCTCCCATATCTGTGTGGCTTGCTCCCCTGTGGCTATCGACGAGAGTTTGACTTTTGGTCAGTCATTTTCGGTCAATCCAGTTCATCCTAAACAATAAACCTTGAGTTTGATTTTTTTTTTCTTATTCTTGTTTGGCTGCTGAGAAAGTTTTATTCTATTGAGCGTATTGATTAGGAAAAAAAAATTGTGGGTTTATTCGAATCATGTCTATTGATAGAACAAACAGAATACAATATATCACAAGATAAATATTTTTAGATGCAAAATAAACAAATAAACAAGTTATAGATCAAGTGGGTTCTAGTGAATTCTAAATCTAGATCGATGGGTTCGAAGAACAATGGGTTTTAGGGAGACGAAAATGGCCTCTGTTGAAGGAGAGAAAATTGGATGTGAGAGGAGAGATGGGAGAAGAGAAAAGGGAGAAGAGAGAAGAGATATGATAGAATGGATGTGGTTCCATTGTAATTTCAATAAGTCCCCTACGTGTTAGAATTCTACTGGCAGGTGTAAAAGTTAAATAGACACCCAACTGGTTTGAAGTTAATCTCTTTCTCTAATAGTCAACATAAAACAGATTAATAAAGATACGGATAATTACCTTAAACCCAGCCAAAGTTGAATACCTCCCAACCATAGAAAGATCAATACAGAGATCTAAATCACTAGTAGCTTCCAACAACACAAAGATGAATACAAACTCAAGGAGAAATAGAGGGGATTTCTTCAGCTATGAATATGTACTTGATGCGTTTATGTGGATTATTCTTTAAATTTTATTCATTTGTATTTGTTTTTTTAATATGTAATTGTCAATTGGAGAATTGTAACGTTAATTAGACAAAATTAATGTCTAATAGAGTAAATACAATGAATGACAAAATGCATGTGCATGCAGATGTATCGACAGGAATTGATAACAGTTAAAATGTTTGATGGACTTAAATACTTGGTTTAGTTTATTGTTAAATTTGATAAATAGGACATCAACATTGCATTGTTTAGAATTAATAATTTCAATGGATTTTTCTCATTTCTCATAATTTGAATGAGTGAAATTTTTTTTATAAATAGGGCAATAAATTATTGTTTTCTAAATCAGAGGATAATTTAAGTTATCAATACAGATGTAGTCGTTTAAAATTATTAATCAAAAAATTATTTTTAAATGGGCGTAAAACAACCAATAAATTCTTGTTTTGAAATTATCAATCAAAATGCAGTATTTAATGAAGTTTAATTCAAATATGATGGTCAATCTGTAACACCTCGTATTTTAGTGTATTTTAACTGAAAGATTATTTTAATTAATTTAAATATTGGTTCTCTTGTTTTAAAACTCATTGGGTTTCTCGTTGGTTTATTTTATTATTTTTAAGTTATGAAATTTATTTTGATATGTTTTCTTAATATTAAATATTGTTTTGCATTTAAATTGTTCTTTAATTTAAATTAGTTTTTTGTGGGTTTTTAAATTATTGTGTTGTTGGATTTAATTATTTTATTTTACTTGTCACTGTGTTTAAATTATTTTATTTAAACTTATTATTTTAAAAGTCATTTTCATTGGATCAATCTTGTGACCTAAATTGTGAAGACTGAACCTCATTTCTTTTCCTTCATTTTTTTTTCTCTTTCCCTTCTCCTTTTTTTTTCTTTCTTTTTCTTCTATTTCTTCTGTTTCGACCTTCCCTAGCGCCGCCGTGCGCCACCCATTACCGACACCACCCCTATCTTTCTCTTCCCCTTCGGCCGGTGACCACCTCCCTTTGTTTTCAGCCCCTATCGCGTCGCCGTGAGCCTCCACGCACAATTTCAAGCCGCGGCACCTTTTGTGCTCCAGCACTACCGCCGCGCCACCTTCAGCCATCATATTTTCACCACACCACTCTCGACCTCCTAGCAACTTAAAGCACTCATCCTTAGCCCCGATCTGCCACCGATGAAGCCCATTCATCTCATTTTTCGATTTAGGTATTTTTGTCTTCAACTGTCGCCCACGCCACCACCCAAGGCCAAAGGCTACCACCATTAATTTCACCGACATCCCTAAGCCCTTCTCTAGCAATATCTAGTCTTCGTTTGACCTGTTCAAAATCCACCATTTTTTACCCACGGCCATAGTGCATTTTGCACTATTCCGTTGCTGTGTTGCCGGTCCTAGCATCTCCGTGATCCTTCAAAAATTGCAATATAGCACTGTAAGTATTTTCCCAAACATCTTTTCAGATTTAACTGTATTTTTGCATTAACTCATTTACTGTGAATTGGTTGGATTGGGGGATAAAGTTATGTGATTGGATTGTGCTTTGTTTTGTTGGCGATTGGATATTTGATGTCGTGTCTTGTACATCATATATTTGCACACATGTTCATATTTATAAATGAAAACTGGATTTTCATATAATTGCATTCATGTTCATGTGTTTATTGAAAACTGGATTTTCATGTAAGAAAAACGAAAGAGACTGTAGGGATGGTGGTAAGCAGGGATGGTGGTTGTGTCTCGCCTGCGATTCCTGTCTACGGTGCATGCGGTAGGGATGGTAGTAAGTAGGGATGGTGGTAGAGTCCCGCCTGTGATTTCGGCCTACGGTGCACGCGGTAGGGATGATGGTATAATCCCGCTTACGATTCCCGCCTACAGTGTCCGATAAATGGTTGGATTTTGTGTAAATTATTTTCTGGGAAAATAACGAATTATATTTTTAGGCCAAAATGAGATTTTGGCGTGTGTTGGAAAATATTCATTTTTGAAAAAAATGATGTTTTGAGGCCAAGGCATATTTTATCATATGCATGCATGTTGGTTGCATTAATATACTTTTATCTCGTAGGTTATTTGGATTATTACTTACTTGCGGTACCGTTTTATGATATCATAGATTTTGATGCAGATGAGGAACTGGAGTCTGAGGGATCGATTCCACCGAAGGAATGACATGTGGTTGCTTTATTAAGGATTTATGGGATATTTGTGTAACTTTTGAAACACTTTGTTTTAAAGTAGATTTGTATTAAACAATTCTGGTATTTAGTTGACTTATTTAGTTTATCCACTGCAACTTTTATGGTGCTCTTGTTGTATTTTACACACACTTGAGCACTTATCGTTGGAATGCGTGACCCCTGTTATCATTATCCCGACGTCACGATTCTCGCATTTTCGTACGTGGGAGTTGGGGCGTCACACAATCCATAATAAATTCTATACGCCTGTTACATTCACAGAGCACGGATGGATTTAGACAAACAACGTTAACTTTAACGGAAAAACAACAGAAACCGTTAAAACAAAATTTGCCATTTGATAGCCACTTTATATATAAAGATATTTTGTCTACATCTTAATATCCTTATATATAGTAAATTTATCAATGAAAGGTCTTTTTAACATTTGAGTGGTTGAGATAGGCTAATAAAATAAATTGAAATGATGAAGTTACTTAATAGAATACAAAGAGGACACTTCAAAAAACTATATAGGTAATAGATTAACAATTCAAGGGTGGATAATCCATTAACAATACATTACATCAAAATCAATTTATGAATCGTGTCTTGTTGAAAAACCACACCAATAATTATTGTTGGCAGGTTTTGCCCAAAAAGTGAGTAAATACGAGATTCATATAAGAAAAATTAATTTTTTAATAGTAGACCATTCTCTTTTTCAAAACAATTGCACTACGTTTGCGCACTCCATGACTATATGTAGCATTACTCTTGCCCAAATGTAGTCTTTTTTCTAACTATTGTTATTATTATGTGTTTGTTTATTTTGATGAACTTTGTTGGGTTGTGATCTTAATTTGATTGGATATTTGGATATATGCCCCTTCTTCTCATTTGGTTGAGTTGCAAGGGAAGGGACACCCTTGTCCCTTGGTGGGTAGATCCCCTTCAATGCATAGTGGGATGTACAACATTTGATTGAGTTTTTCTGCATGAAAAAAGGCCATCTCCCTTATACGTGGGTGGGTGGAGATTAAGTTTTGTTCATTCAAAATAAATATGATCAATATAGTCCATGAAAATTGGATAGTTTCGCATTCAGCTATGTAGTACATGTGCACTCTCATGATGGCTAAGACCAATAGTCCCAAATCCACAACTTGTTTTTTCGACCAAGCCCATTATCGCAGTCTTGTTGGTGCTCTTCAATATTTTACGCTTACTCGCCTAACCTTGCGTATAGTATCAACTTTGTGTCTCAATTTATGCACTCTCCTACTGATGCTCATTTTAAAATGGTTAAACATATTCTTCGATATGTGAAAGGTACGGTTAATTTTGGACTTAATTTCACCTCCAACTCTACACTTTATGTTTATGTCTTTTCTTATGCAGATTGGGCTGATTGCCCTTTCACCTGATGCTCCACAACAGGTTATTGTGTCTTTCTCGGCAATAACTGCATCTCTTGGTCTGCAAAAAAGCAGCACACTGTCTCTCGCTCAAGTATTGAAGTTGAGTATCGAGCTATGGCCCAAACTACTGTTGAACTCACATGGATTTCTTTTCTTCTTCGTGATCTTGACATCAAGCTCCATACACCACATTTATTGCTTTGTGATAATCTTAGTGTACTTTACATGACTGTTAACCCAATTTTTCATGCTCGAAGCAAACATATTAAGATCGACTACCACCATATACGTGAATGTGTTGCTCTTGGTCTTCTTCGTACTCGTAATGTACCGGCCTCCCTGCAATTTGCTACTCTTTTTACCAAACCACTTGGGCACCCGTCCCTTTTTCCTCTTTGTACCAAACTTGGCCTCGTATCTTAGAACAGTTTGCGGGGGCGTATTAACAACAAACAACATTTAGATAAAAACCCACATGCAACAACAAACACCACTACAAAGGAGGACCCACAGTCATGAAGACCCATCAATTAAGGGACTTTTTGCAACGGCTTCCTACGGGTGTTTTCGTACAAATAGCTAATTCACTATTTTGACATTTGTAATAAACTCTATAAATATCAATGGAAGGCTCTCAATACACTCACGGTGTCTGAGGCATTTTATCAAACACCTTAAATACTCACTGTCTTTAGTGTGAAAGCCAAAGAGACAAGTAATGAAAAATCAATAACCACTAAAAGATGAAAAATCATAAAAGGTATGAAGCCTTTCATCTTCAAATATTATTATTTTTTTTTTCTTTTTTGTCTACATCTTAATATCCTTATATATAGTGAATTTATCAATGAAAGGTCTTTTTAACATTTAAGTGGTTGAGATAGGCTAATAAAATAAATCGAAATGATGAAGTTGCTCAATAGAATACAAAAAGGACACTTCAAAAAACTATATAGGTAATAGATTAGCAATTCAAGGGGGGATAATCCATTAACAATACATTACATCAAAATCAATTTATGAATCGTGTCTTGTTCAAAGACCACACCAATAACTATTGTTGATAGGCTTTGCCAAAAAAGTGAGTAAATACAAGACCCACATGAAGAAGAAAAAAAAAACTAATTTTTTTGATAGTGGACCACACTCTTTTTCAAAACGATTGCACGACGCTTGCACATTCCACGACTGTATGTAACATTACTCTTGCCCAAAGGTAGTCTTTTTTCTAACTGTTATTATTATCTGTTTGTTTATTTTGATTAACTTTGTTGGGTTGTGATCTTAATTTGATTGGATATTTGGATATATGCCCCTTCTTCTCATTTGGTTGAGTTGCAAAGGAAGGGCCTCCCTTGTCCCCTGGTGGGTAGATCTCCTTCAATGCATAGTGGGACGTACAACATTTGAATGAGTTTTTCTGCATGAAAAAAGGAGCGTCTCCCTTATATGTGGGTGGGTGGAGATTAGGTTTTGTGCATTCAAACTAAAAATGATCAATATAGTCCATGAAAATTGGACAGTTTCTCATTCAGCTATATAGTACATGTGCTCTTCAAATGACCATAAAAATTCCTCACTGTTTTGGCATATGAGGCCATAATCAAAGAATGCTTAGTGTATCCTGGTGGTAGAGATGCCCATGGAACGAAAGGTCGAAACACAAATCCAAGTCAAGCATGTGGAGAGAGCTGATTGACTCGTTCGGAAATGAGCAGCACAAAAGGCTATCCCAAGTGCAGGAGCGTGTCGAGTAGTAATTAGGAATAAATTCCTAGATCGTCTCCACAGGGAAAGTGCTAAAAATAAACTCGTGAAAAAAGGTGGGAATATTTACGATGGGAAAATAAAAATAAAAAGTGATATGTACAATGGATGAAAGAGTGCAGTGAAAAGAGGTTGATTACTGGTCGTGAACCAGATTCATTTTTTGGTTGGTTTGAGTGTTTTGGATGCAGTGATGAAAATTAAAAAAATTAAAGTGCGAGACAGTGAATTTAAATTGCTGAAAATTAAATGACTGAAATTTAAATGAGCAAGAAAATTAAATGACATAAAAATAAATTGTAAAAAATAAATAACAGAAAATTAAATGACAATAAAATAAAAGTACGGAAATTAAAAGTGCTGAAAAATAAAATTAACTCAGNAGGATTGATGGTAGAGATATCTATAAGTCCAATTAATTATCACAGGGATTTTTCAAGCATTCACTGTATTCGGAAATCACAATGAATCAAGAGAAATATATAGATAATCAAAGTTTCTAATAACAATACCAATCAATTGCAGGAATTAAAAGTGCTAAAAACAAATAAAGGACATAAATTAAAATAAAATAAATAAAATAAAATAAAATAAAAGTGGAGACTACAGATAAAGGAGAACAGTTCGATAACACAAGTGCAGTAAAATAAAAGTGCTAAAAAAATAAATGGCATTAATTTAAAGTGCAGAAAAATAAATAACATAAATTAAAATTAAAAAAAAAAAAATTGGAGACTGAAGATAAAGGAGAACAGTTTGATAACACAGTTGGTCCATTAGGCTCTCAACTGTATCACCAAACTCCCTCACTTCATCTGCATTTTCTCCTAAAATTTCTGCAGACTACTCCTACTTCCTACTGAGCTTCTAACCTCAGCTCCCTCTTTCTTCGTTCATCTCAAGCCTATTTATAGGCTTCAAAAGGGAATAATTGCACTGCATGCACATTGTCTTCTTTATTATTTTTTTTATTCTTTTCTGTTTCTGCTTTCGCTGCCCACGTTCATGTTTCTTTATTTTTTCTTTTTTTTCTTTTCTTTCTTCTGCAGTCGGCCAGCCCAGTGCCAGCGTCTTCCTCTTCTCTTTTCTCTTTTCTTCTTTTCTTTCTGTTTCTTTTTCTTCTTTGTCTCCCACGTGCATCATGCATTGACGCCCAGCATGTGTCTTCTCCCCATTTCTTTTTTTTTTCTTTTCTTTACTGCACTGAAACGCACCAACATGTGCATCTGTTTCCAGCTGCTGCAGTTCCCTTTTTATTTCCTGCAGTTTTTGTTCCGAGTGGGTATGCATGTGCGTGAGTGAATTTCCAGCTTTGAGGTTCTGCTCCAGGCCGTTTCTTCTTCTTTCTTTTTATTTTTTTTTCTTCCCGCGTCGTCCCCAGCTCACGTTCTCCTTCTCTTCTCTTTCTGTTTTTCTTTTTCTTCCTCTTCTTCTTTCTGCAGCGTGCACGTTCGGCCTCCATCTCCTTTTTTTCTTTTCTTTTTTTTTTCTTTTCTTCCGCGTCCAGCTCTGTCGTTCGCTTCTTTTTTCTTTTCTGTTTCGCCGTTCGCAAGCATGCAGCGTTGCTGCTTCGTGGAAGTGGATCACTGGCAACAGCTGCATGGAGGTGGAGGAATGCTGCTGTGCCGTAGGTGACTGAGAAGAGCTGTGGGCAGTGGTTCATGGTCCGAACGAGTGCATGGAGGAAGGGAGCTTCGGTTGTGGCGTTTGGGCTTGACTGGGTGGCGGAGACTTGGTCGCCGGAGTCGTCTGGCGCTGGTGGTGGCTTCATGTGGGCGGAGGACGGCCCACGGTAGCGCGGAGGAGCGCTGTGCTGCGGAGTGCACTGTTCATTGAAACAGACGACCGAAGGTTGAAGATGACTTGTACGACGTGTCGTTTTCGTCTATTGACAAAACGGCACGTCGTTTAGCTTAAACGGTGAAATCAACTCAGTGTAAAACGACATGTCGTTTTGGTTTTAGACAAAACGGCACGTCGTTTATCTCAGACGGCAGAACGACTAATGGGAAAAACGACATGTCGTTTTGGTCTGCCGACCAAACGACATGTCGTTTAGTCAACGCAAAAAATAAAAAAATAAAAGAAAAATAAATTTTAAAAAATAAAATAAAATAAAATAAAAATAAAAATAAAAATAAAATAAGATAAAATAAAATAAAACAAAACAAAATAAAATAAAATAAAATAAAGAAACTAAAATAAATAAAATTAAACAAGAGATGAATAAAATATTAAGAGTGTGTTGTGCATGATAAATTATTGTCCAAATAAATCACAAGTTATAAAATCAAGCATAAACTATGCTTTTAATCAATTTTAATTCACAACTTGGATTTATGCCTCTTAATCCATTTATCCATCTAAAACCAATGATAAAATAATAAACCAATTAAAATTTATTGATTTTAAATAGATAAAATATACAATTATGCAGCTCAATCACTGATCTTGCAACAAGCTCAACCGGAGCTCAAATTATCATTCCAATCTACAACACTGCTAACCTTCTCATAGTACTTCTCAAACATCTCTCCCTTCACATGCTTGGCTCGGATTTACATTTCGGCTTCAGGTTCCGTAGACAACTTTAGCATCACGATGTACAAACATTCTTTGATCGCGACAACATAAGTGATTGCGGATTGAATTATGCTTTGAGTAAAGAGACTTTGAATTGCAAGGTAAGGGTATTAATGATTAAACTCAGGTTGAGCTCTCCCAATATTCCTTTCAATTTTTTTCCACTACTCTTATTTGTTTCCTTGCTAATGACGAGAAACCTCACAAATTTCTTTTGAGTGGAGAGAGACCACAACCCCCTTCATATATAGAGTACTGCCAAAGTGACTCTGCCAAAGAGTAATAACTTATTGACTCTTCAACTTCCTCTAAAACTTCACATCTTTTATGAATTCAATGGTTGTGAAACCAAAAAAGCATGATTTCAAAAGAAAATCTAAAAAGACACCCATTAGGAATGGCAAAGGCTCTACTAAGTTTGTGCCTTTATAAATAATAACAACGAAGTTGTATTTATACCCCCTATTTCTTACTCAATATGTACAAATATACTTACACTTTTCTAGGACATTGGCTTGAACTCTGATGAAATTATCAATTTTGAAAACGGCATTGATAGTTTTGTTCAACTGATGTCGTTAATTTGCTTTCCTTGTCGTAAAGAATCCCTTAATTACTCTGAGTTATGAACTAAATCAGTCCACAAAGTTGAATATATGATCAAAAAGCTAGCTAGGACAAAAAATGGGCATCAGCATAGGAGGAATCATAGTAACTAGCTATAATCATCTGGACTATCATTTACAATCCGAAAAATTCTCTTGTTATAAAAGCTGTGCTGCTAGAAGAAGTGGAAGAGTGTTTTACTAATTTGTTTGGAAAATTAAGATATCTGTAGAAGATTGATATAAAAGGTGGATTGGAAAAATGCTCAGTACTTCTTCAACGCCGTCTCTGTACTTCCCAGTGATCATGCCTTGTCTTTTGACACATCAAAGAACACCTTAGTCTGACATAGGGGACAAGCCTGAGAAAACAAAAAACATTTGTCATGATAAAATTCGAGTTTGCAGCTAAAATCATAGAGTGCTAAATGTTTCTTGTTTTCATCTAGAAAATCTGAGCAGCATACCTTATTGATGTTGAGCCATTTGGTTCCACAAGTAGAATGGTAGACATGTTTGCAAGGAAGTGTCATCTGTTGTTCACCTCTTTTATATTCCATCTGGCAAATCACACATCTATACAGGAACCGAAATGAACCAAATTAGGAGGCTGCAGACATGCATGCAATTGATGATTCTATGACATTTAATGATGCAAAGCTCACTCGAGGCCACCAGTAATGCTTTGTCCCAAACTTTAATACTGCATGAACTAGTGGCTTGTGATAGTTCAACAATGACCAAAAATGCCATGTGTCATTAAAAAAAAAAGACCAAAAATAAACATATCTTATAACGTTAAATGGCAAGAATCAAGATTTCCAAAAGCTGAAAAGATATCAGTTGGTTGCAAAGGAGATAGATATCAGAAGTGCTGCATAAAAATACAGCTCACAAGCCCAAATGTTACCTCTCATCTCCGGACTCCTTTCCTGACATGAAATCACACTCATACTTTGAAATTGGAAGCAAAGAAATCTGTTCTTGAGAAAGACCTCGGCTTTGAGTTTCATCTTCCCTTGCATAAAGATCTTGACTTTGAGTATCAACTTCACCTGTTTCTAGAAGCTAAGAATCTCAAATGTATCCAAGTCAATAGTTTTCAATTATCATCCATGTAAATGGTAATAGTTTCAATTCATATTCACTTGTTGCCAATCTAAAAGCTTTGAACATGTTAACTGCCAGTTTTGAGCATCTTAAAACCCCAAAAAGTAGAAGCTACTCCAGTCTCTGTCTCACTTCATATGAAGTTAGAACCGAAATAGACAAGTATACTCAGAAGCAAATATTAAAGTGGATATTCAAACCATCAAGACATGCAGCAATGCTAACAGAAAAAGAGAGACTCTCATGTACTAACCGAATTGAGCATAGAATCAAGAGTGGGGTTTTCTTGACGAAGGACCTGTAAATTTCAAGGAGAAACTTGAAGAAATGTGTCAGTGTCTATTCGTATATTTACAGAGTTAATTAGTTTCATATTTTTTGCAGTTAAATTATACAAGCAACATACCTGAATAATAGGAGAAGCAAGCGTTCTCTGTGGTCCTACAAAACAAGGGAAGAGAGAAATAAGTTGGTGAAAATTCCAAAGAAAGGTTCATGAAAACATCCAAGCAACCACTGCACAAATCCTTGAAGGTCTGAACCAATCAAAATGATAATATATAAAGTGTGGTGCAGTTCTTCGAATTATGGCAAGAATTTTGACAAGCTTGTTTAATTCAATTCAATGGAGTTTTGTGTTCTTTTTTTAAGAAGGAGAAAGATAGTGGATGATGATTCTCTGTTGATTAGGCCCCATAAAAGGAAACAATTAAGATGCTTTAGACACGAGTGCTTGTTGCAGGATGTAGCTCAAGTGGTATATTCTCAGTTTCTTTTATTCTCTTCCCCCTTCTTCAGCCATTAAGAACAACTATGCAGTAATTTTTATGTCTGACTCTCACTCTCTGTGTACAAGCGCATTAGTCTGTGCATATTGTAATAAGTAGTAGCGGTGACTGCATTTTCTTCCATTTCTGCATCTCCTTCAGCTCTATGCTGGTTCATCATTGATGTAGAAGACCTCATATTTTCGTCAGACTAGTACTCTACATTCCTCATCATCATTGTCCTGCACACGCACATCCGAACAAATTTAGTCTCACAAACAAAAATAGCTTGATGTAATACGTCGATCAATAGTAGATCTAACGTGTTATATCTAGTCACATGATCAGAGTACCTGATCATCTGAAGAACAAATAGAAACAGATTCAAGTAGAAGAAGTCGAACTCTATCAAGCTGATGACGAGGTTGTCTATTAGCATCATACTAACTTGTAAACACTTTCAAATCCTTCCATAAAAATTTTACCTTTCTGCTGAAATATTGTGCTTCTCTCCATCTGACCTCACACAGCATATATATTTAGACCTCTCTCTCTCTCTCTCTCTCTCTCTCTGTGCTTTTTGGCAGACTATGTTTCAATCCATTACGTAAAAGGGGGAGATGTATTTGAACCGTAATAGAGTTCTATTTTGGTAGGAAACGTAAGGCAATCCATATGATGTATTATAGTGTATCTAGATGTCAATAATGTTAGATACAGTATTACGGTGTGCAACTTGTGCAAGCTCGAGGCGCTCTCTTTGAAAAAAAGTAAGATTTATCATTAAAAATTGATTTTTAATCTTTCTTTTTTTTTTTTTTTTTTTATGTAATCCGGATTTACCTATTTTTTTAAAATGGAATGTGTGAGATTTGCAGATATATAATAGAATCGTGCTTCTTCTATCCTAATTTGTCGTATTTTAAACAAGAAAAAATCACCTTCTTATAAAAAAACTATTAGAGCTAACAAATATTATCAATTTATAAGCTAATTGACCGGTGCCATGCTATATCCCAAAAAAGGAAATAAAGTCCAAAAGAACAAGAAACAAAATTTGGCATAAACCCATCATGAACATTAATCCAAAGCCAAGAATCTCCAGCAACCTTTCAAAACTACTAAACAAATTACACTAAAAAAATAATTAAAAAAAAAACAAATTCCAATGTATTTTCTCTAAAGGTAAAATATAAATCTATAAAATTAAATTTAAGAAATATTATTGAATTAATAAAAAAATAAAATTAATTCAATAAGATTTAATAAAATGTTTGAATTTGTTTCACAAACTAGGGGATTGATCTTAACAATAAAATGGTTGAATTTCATGACTGAGCCTTATAAATTCTCAAACTTCATATCAATATCAATTATTTAGTTATATATTAAGATCATTGTTTCATTTAAATATGGTAAATTATATATTCCTGACCTATAAAAGTTAATTTTAGAAATTTTGATTATATGAATTTATAGATATTTGTGATAAACTATATGAATTTGATTATAAAATAAATTAGTTATACTTATAACCGACACATATAACAATAGGAACATAATTATATCTTATTTTCAAATATTTTAGATATTTTCACTGTAAAGTTATAAAATAAAAATAAAAATAAAAAATACGAAGTTAAACTAATTTAGATAAATAATAAATTAGAAGTTATACTAGGTTTATAAGAATTTATACGGGTTCAGCAGAAATCGTAATTATATATATTTTTATATTATATTATATATATTATATACTAAATTGCTAATTAATATAATATAAAAATTTAATTTTATTATTTATAATCTTATAACATAAAATTAATCTCACTAATAAGTTAGATACTACTTATATTATACTAGTATAATTAGACACTAATGAATTAGTAATGGTTAATAATAAATATTAAATTCTAACAATTAACTTTAGTATTAAAAAAATATAATACTAAACTTATGTAGTGTGGTAGACGGTAAACCGCAAAAATTGGATTGGACCGAAACAAGAAAAATGGAAAGTTCTGATTTCAGTAGGGGTGTAATTGGTCCGGTTCAGTCTTATTTTATACATTTTTTAGAACCAAACTGATATACATTGGTTTTGAAATTTTAAGAACACTAGACCGATTCGCTATCAAAATTAGAACTTCCAGTTTTTTTGGTTTTAGTCCATTTTTTTCGATTTTACGAATTATTTATGTTAGTAATAATACGATGTTTACATATATTAAATTTTTAGTCTATTTATATTATAATATAAGTATAATATTTTATAATAATTAACACATACTAGTATAGTATTGAATTTAATTATAGTCTATATAAGTTCTAGACTTTTTATATGAGTATATATGAACAAATGTGTAAAAATGTATTTACAAAAAAAATATATATTATAATTTATTATGCCAAAATGTATTTATCATTGATATATATATAATAAGTTTATATTAATAACTTAATGTTAATGTTTATGTTTAAGATTAAGATTTTATGTTATATTAATTTTATATTATAAGATTAATAAATTTGAATATTAAGTTTAAAATGTCATCTTATATTAATTAACAATCATATAATATATATAATATAAAAAATTATAAATAAATATACTAGTCTTGTTCGGTTTAAACCAGTTTTCAAAATATAAAAATCGGTACCGCACTGGTTTAGAATTGATTTTGATTCATAAGAACCGGTACTGCATTGAACTGCTTACAAACTGGATCGAGCCAGCTCAATTAGTTTTTCAATTTTTTTTACACCCCTAGATTTCAATGGTGAATCAATCGGCATTGATACCTAAATTTTCAAAATCGGTATATATCAACTTGATTCCAGAATTTATCCAAATTCGCAAAATCGAATTGAGTACACTCCTACCAACAATGATAGTAAATAGTTTTAAAAAAATAATGTCAAATACACTTTTCATATTTATTTTACAATTTGCATCAAAATACCTAGCTATTTGGCAACCAAAGGTGTCTTCAAAATTTTCTAACATTTTTCAACTTTCTCCTAAATTTATTCCCAAATATTCCTCATATACAAAAAATAAATTTCTATTTTCAATTTTTCATCAATTATTACTCAAACAAACAAATTAACGCAACCCCGACAAACTTTTAAAAAAAAAATTAATTAAAAAATTATATTCAAACAACTTTTTAACTTTATCAATCAACTCTCACAAACTCCAATATTAACACTAATTTAAAATATTTTTATTCAAATTTCTGGCTCTCCTTTCACAAAACTAATATCAAAAAAATTCCTAAAGTTTTTAAATATTTTCAAACATAACTGTAGAAAATATGCTAAAATCAGCAAATCAGCCAATTTAAGTCACAGTTAAATTCGTACCACATAACCTACAAAACTACTGGCACGAACTGGAACACAGCCGCCACTCCTGAGGCAAAAAGTGTTGGCTTCGAAAGACAAAATATAGTTGGATCAACAATTTCATCCACAAGTCAATCAAAATCCATGTTTGAAAAGCTTAATGTTTCGCACAATTTAAAATCCTATGAAATGATCAACGTAAACAACACAAAGATCATCAAGCCTCCTATCTAATTAACAAGATGGTTTGTACATTAACCCAGAGTTTAGAAGCCAAACTTTGAGTCGGCTAATTAGTCTCTACCTTTGTACAAAGAGCAAAAATGGAAGAAGAGGCTGAAATAAATAACTGGAAACCCTTTAAGAAGCCGTCCGACTTCTCCACTCTTCATCCATATCACATGCACGATATTAAAGCCAAGAATGATTTGCCGCCTGGCATATAAATTGCCAAGAATGCTATCTGTCAACAGATTCACTAGGACTTCATCCCGTTCCATCAGGGTGGGGACCAATCCACAATCCTGGCACCCAACTCCCTCCCCACAGGAGTTCATTGTATCGCAAGACGCCTCTGTGAGGCCTGGTTAGAAGAGATGCTTCCCCATTGCTGGCCTGAACAGTCTCCTTCCTCGCCTCTTCCACCCGTATGCAGATATGATGAGACAGGTAAGACCTCATGATTTTGGTAGTGGTTGCCACCATTTACATAATTCTGAGCTCTAGATGCATCTTGTCTCCCTTCCTGTTGCCCATGAGAGGAATTCCATGTTTCAGCAGAGTCAGTGAGCAAGGGTTCAGAACCAGACGAACTTGCAGACTGTGATGAGAGAGCTGGCCCAGAAGCAGTGCCCTTTTCTTTGGCTTCATGGTTCGCAGCATCAACATTACTTTTCTTTGCAAAACGTCCTCCACTTCCCCTGGCCCTTCTCAAAGCATGCTGGTGTCGAGACTCATGAAGATAAGGCTGTAGAAGATTGGGAAATTAAACAAGGTACCGTATAGATGGAGCTCAAATTCCGCAAGTGATACATGTCGTTCCCCACAGTCTTAACAGTTTCAAGTTAAACTTAATTGTCTCAATAAAAAATTTATCATACATATGCACTTACAAAAACCAAAGCATGCATCTTATATTGAAAGTCCGGCAATATTAAAGTTGTACTTCCCTTTTCATCCCTCCATTTGAAATGTGTGCCCCATATGGAAAGTTCAAAGCACCAATAACACAAGAAGGATTTTGGGAGAACATATCAAAAGACATGTTATCCGAGAAAAATAAATGCCCCTCCTTAAATAGCATATTTATTTCTTGTTATTAAGATACTCTTTTTTTTTTAAAAGTATTATTTAAGATATATATATATTTTTTTTTATATAGGTAAGTATTTTTTTTTTTTTATAGGTTGATAGGTAAGTATTATTGAGGATACTTATTACGAGATGGAAGTAATATCAACTAAAGAAGTATAACATCAAATATTTCAAGCTGAAGCAGAAATTTTATACCTAATAACTAAATTAAGGCACTGATTCATTCTACCTTTCTAACTTTTATCAACTTCTTTTCAAGCTCAGCCTTAGCACGTGCCTGTCTCCGCCTCAGAATACCTTGGTATTGTTTGGCATTCACATAAACAGGCTCTTGTGCCATCTCGAGAGGTAAAGGCATTCTGGCATGAGGCATTCCAAGAAAAGGAGGATAGCCCTGACCATGACAAATACATGTCAGACCATTCCATATTCTAGCAAATTAGTCATGCGAAATATTTGTAAAACAAGCATCTTATTTCTGTGAAGTTTATAACTCCACCAAAAGGAAAACTACATCAATTGACTAAAAGCAAACAACCTTCTAGCAAATAAAATTATTTCTATTATCATTATCACTGTTGTTACAGCATAAGCATAATGAAAAATTGCTCCTCAATAAAAAGGAAACAAAAGTCATGGAAGACCAGAAACAAGAAATACTTTGCATATACTTTCTCATTGCTGCTAAGCCAACCATATATTGGCAGACAAATAAAATGACAAAGAAAACCACCCATGAAGACAGATCTAGCGCTTCGGGCAGGCTGAGTATCTAAATTAGTGCCAAATTCTTGGATGATGGCAGGTTATCATCTAGGGGTTTACCCAGGTTGAGTATCATGACGAACTAACAGAAAATTTCCTTGAACACTGATGACACCAGGATAATTTGCTCCCCTTGGGCCCAAATAAGATCATGATCACCATCTCCATTGCATTTTCCCCAACTGAAGGCATTGAACAGTGTACTTCATGATCTGCCACCATTCCATCCCAGGCCTAGTTTTTTTTTTTTTTTAAGATAACATAGTTCTGTTCATACCGACTCTGCCTAAGGCCAGATGACTCGACTTTTTATTAAAGAAAAGAAGACTTACAACAATCCGAAACTTTAAAATCCTGTGAAAAGTTAAAAAGGAAAGCCTTCAATTTGTGACCAAGTATGCAGGTGTGAATAAAAAATGACCATTTCCTACCCAATCAGATTAATCCTAGCCCCCACTCCCCCAATATATTTATATAAGAAACTTTTTTTAAAAAAAAAAAAAAAAAAAAGGACAAAAGGGCAATGAAAAGAATAGAAAGAGTACTGTAAATTGGTAAAACAACAATTTAAACTCATGTATACCACATGATCAAACAGAAAGGTGTTACACTTGGATTGAATGTATGTTCGAAGTTCACTTACAGATCCACCCAGTGGATATGGGGCCAAAGATTTTAGACAAATGACTTACTGATCTTGAAGTTCCAGCACAGTAAAGATCCAAATAAGCCGTGGATCAAAGAATTACTCGTCAAAATTCTTATCCCAAGAGACAATCCACGGCCCTGTTAGGTCAATATTCCATAAGAAACCCCATGGGATTGGCCCAAGTGGTGAAGGCCTTGGTCTTGGGGTGATACCCCCTTCAAGGTCCAAGGTTCAACACCACATGGATGCAAACAATCTTTTGTGGCCACACCTCCTAGTAAAAAGCTAGCGATTTAACCAGTTCCGTGTAGGGAAACTTCCAAGGGTGCAGTGCACGGGACCAGAATTTACTCTGCAGGGGTGGGTCCGAAGGGCCCTGCCCCTGCCTTGGAGAGGTTCCCCAACATAAAAAAAAAAAATTAAAAAAAAACCCGTAAGAAGACACTACTGGATCAGATAATTAGCTTTTGCTCCGACTATCGACCTTCTACAGTTTCCCAATGCCATGGAAAGAAAAAGATGTGGTCTTTTCTTATCAATTCTAATCCCAATAGATGAAAGTATATTTTATAAATTTCCCAACCCAAAAAGTATTAGCTGAAAAGGATCCTCATACTCTGACCTCAGTTCAAGTATAATAAAAAGACAGAACACCATCTTACATTCTAACCACTATCTATCTTAAGTCCAATTACACACCCAAAGCTTAAAACCTGACACTAATGTAGAGAAAACAACAAGAAAAGAACCAGAGGATACCTCTTTATTGCAGTTTGATTGGATGCCATAAAATCTGAGAGATGAAAATTACTCCCGTATTTGAAGCACTTTAGCAAGAAGAAAAGTACCGAGTTTTCAAAAATCAAACCACTTAATGTAAAATAACTTAAATAGCAGTCGACTTTAAAAGAAATATTTAATCCTTGCAACGTAATATACCTCTTGAGAGCATCATCTCATAAAATAAAAAATTAAAAGGAAGGTTGACAACCATGAAGACAACAGCCAATCACGTATAATCACAAGAGTAAACTTACATAAGGCTGATGCCCATACGCTGCTAACATTCCCCCATGATATGGATCCTGATATGGATTTGATGCACATGCCTGCAAAAGAATTGAAACAAAGTTAGGAATCCCTTCAGCTCCAATATCGCACAAGTTTGAGCTGTCTAATTTTACAAGTTAAACAGGACCCTAAGCCCGAAAGGAATCTTTTGGGTGGGTTCAAAAGGAAACACGCTTACAATTGAGTGGCCAACAAGTTCAAGCTGCGCAGGTTGTGTAAGGCATTCATTATGCATAGATGGCGCAGTTGACGCAACATGCTGCATATTTTGGGGGTGTTGTCCGTAATTTCCGGCTAAAATAGGAAATAAAGCTATTGTTTAGTATCTTGAAGAACTTGTATCCTCCATGGAGGGCAGGAATTGGAGATCTCAATAAGTGTCAAGCTCATACAAAAGCGAGAAAATCATTTTTGTTTATTCATAACATTCGTGAATATAAATTCTGTCTTACAATATTAAAATTTCTTAGTGTCACCATTTGAAGCACCTGATCGTGAAGATGCAGCATTTTGTGATTCTTTGGTGGCATCGTCACCTTCCTCATTCGGTTCATTATTTGACAGTGATTGACCATCGTTAGAATCTGAACCAGCATCTGGGCATTCCAACGAAGACGAATTGGATACATTCCCCCCAGCAGGGGAGATGGGATTGTAACCAATATTACGCCACCAAGGTTCAGTATAGACAGCTGGTGGCTGAATGGCATGTGAACGAGGGTCTAGTCGATTTGGCTTTTCAGACTTCTGCTGCATTCCTTCAAATTCCTTATAAAAGTGTCGGTGCCTTTATTCCTGGTACAACTGTAGATAGAAAATAGTCCCAAGTCAGTAAAATGGGTCCGGAGGGAGTTTTTACATCAACAAGCACACGAGGATCTTAATTAATCTAGCAACATGGCCATCCAGCTAAAAAAGAAAACTCCTTTACCAATGACCCTAAAAATTTTTCCCTGTACCCTTTAAAAAAGACTTCTAAGATATATATATATATATATAAATATATATAGATATATATATATATCTTTACCAAATACTATCAGCAACCAAACAGAGCATAAGACCAAATCCTAACACAAAAACAGCACCATGAATCAACCTCACAACATCAAGTTCAATTTCTTCGATTCCCAGTCACATGAACTCGTGTTGGTTCCCAGAAAACAATCACGCTTCAAATTCTCAAATCCCCCCATTTCCAAAAACAGAGCAAAGCCCAAAGTCCCACATGCAAACAACCTCTAGCTTTCAATTTGATACTTCCATTCCAAATTCCTCAAAAGCCCATCATAAAATCCTCAAAAGGAAACAAAATCATATGAAAAAAAATGAAAATTTTCAACTAAAATCACAGATTCCTGAAAACCCTAAAAACCAAACCCCTAATCGAAGAACTCAATTGCATAAAAAAAGGAGTCAAGAAATTAAAACCCCTAACTAGTTATAGGGAGAATTGGAGAACTTACTTAAACCCTAGAATTTTGGTCCCGGAGAGAATCTGAGAGAATCCGAAAGGGGTCAATCTAATTTCTATGCACCCGGCCTCTCACACACTGAAGCAGCAATACAAGGGCTCTGATTGCGTCACCAACACGGTCCCACGTCGGTTAAAACTGCTTACAGTTCCGACACGTGGAGGAATAGTGACCCGGTACTTATCGATCCGGTTTTCCGTTTCGTCTGCTGTTCGCGACTAGCGTGGGAATTGAGAAGAGACGGTGAGAGCTGGTTACCGGTTGAAAATCAAGGGCGCAGGAGGATTCGAGTCCCGCGTGGGTGAAGTTAGCAGAGGCTTTGGGAAGCAGAAAAAAACACAAGAGCGAGAAAATAATAACAATAATAAATATTAAATTTGTGACCCCACGTGACACGCACTTGACGGGCAAAGCCTGGTAAACGCGTGGCTCTTACGGTGGGACCACTCCAGTAGGGACGTGACAGCAGGATAATCCACGTGTTGCATTACATTTTGTTTTTGATACCTAAAAATAAGTGTACATAAAATTTTTGATACAATATGCAACATTATCACCTTAATGTTGACTATTTTTTAACGATATATTGGATAACATATTTAATTAGCTAAAAGCGAATTAATTAATAAACAAGTGTTATTCTAAAGCAAACTTATCCAAATGCAACAATTAATAGAATTGGACTTAAATTTTCCAGAAGAATTTGCTACGTATACATACATACAACAGTTTTGGAATCTGATTGAACATTTCCAGTTGATATCTTAAAAAAAAATGTTTGCATATAGTTTAAATATTGATTTTTTTAATTTAATAGGTATTTTATCTTTCGTGAGAGTTATCATAATTTAATTTGTGGTTTAAAGAAATTTAAAGATACCTTGCAATTTTTTGGTAGTTTTGAAGTGATTGCCAACAATATTAATAAACTGTTTATTTACAATCAGTTATTTTCAACGAAATGTCTATTTCTAATTACAATGAATCTGTTTCCGTCGCAAAAAAAGAGACACAAATATTCATTTTTCTTGTAGATATAATTTAATTGAGAGTTGATTGTTAATTGGATAATAACTTGAAAAAGATTATGCTATATATAATAGGGAAAAACGACCTTTGTTTTTTTGATAAAAAATACTTCTATCTTTTTTTAAATATATATATATATACATAAACAAAATCAGCATTAATTTGTTAAAGATTTTTAATTGAAAATTATCATCTCATATATATATAAATATATATATATATTTGCCATATTGAAAAAGCTGTTGATAATGATAAGCATAATATATAAGCTCCAATAATAGTTCTTCGATCAATATGGCAAATAATTTTGTATTGTTTTTTTTTCCAATTTTTGCATAGATATGATTCCTTTAAAGGTGTAAATGGGACTCTAATTGGCAGGAGCATGATTACTTAGATCATCAGATTGGCAAAAACATCCATTTCAAATCATGATTTTCTTAAATTTAAAAGTTTTAAATGGGAGAGAAATAAACATATCGATCAAGTTAAACTACCTAGCTATAATTTACCCGAACTTAATTTAGCGGGTTTTGCATTGGTCTAAATAGCCGATACACATTCCCACGAGTCGTGCTCGAGGGTGTGGCACGACAAATCCTCTCGAGAAGGCTAAATGTTTTTTTTTTTATAACTTTTTTTAAGAAAAGTCTAGTTGTAAACGATTCTGCACACTAATAATTGCACCCATTTAATATAATTTATTAAAAAGTAGATTTTATTGAAAGCAGTGTTAATTTGAATTTAGAATATAAAGGCAACAATATTAGTACACAAATTGGTACGCAAACTTGTTTGTACATAACAAAACTCTTTTTTTTAATATCCTTAAATATATTTTTTTAAATCACAACATCATTTAAAAACACTTCCTTAATAATCACCAAGTAAAAAAAAAAAAAAATTGTATCAGGACCCATTGTCGGTAGGTATGGATCCCTAGGATACATAACATTTCCCTTCCCATATATGTATATATGCATGTTTCTATATATCTAGCAAGCTTAGAAGTTAGATTGATGAAACTCCAATTACGGAATGATCTTGCCATAAGATCACCCCTTTACCCTCAAATTAAGTAGTAATATCACACACTCAAAATAAATAATTAAATGATTACTATTGTAGGTTATAAAACGTTTATTACATGTGTTGAGGACGTGTTCCACAGTTTCACACACGCGATCACTTGCAACCAAAGGGTGAAGAGGCTTGGGGGGGTTCGTTGGGACACCTCTGATGTCTAAATCAGCCAGTAATAATATGATTTTTCTAGCCCAATATTCAGATGAGATCATAATTGTACTTGACCCCTATAAATAAAGTTTTGTGATTTCATCGGATCATATTCGATGATCATCTTGCTTGTTATTTGAAATTCAAATTTTAGATATTTAGGGCTTATCTTATCTCCAAATGAGCCAATTACCCTTTCATCTCGAGATACTCAAGCAATTAGTGGTTTGGCTCTATTCAGATTAGACTCGCCGTGAGGCCTTATATTCACTAGTTTACTGAACCATGCCACAGCCCAAGCCCACAATAATACTCAGCTGGCCTTTGAGAGAGGATTAAGCCCCTTCCAACATGAGTTGCAACAATGGCATGGATCGGGCCGGGTTTGATCTTGCTAATTTAAAACGTGCGTGCGTACGTTAGCTCCAAATTATTACTTAACTAGATGGAATGGCTCCTCATATCAAGGAGGAGTAGTCATGAGTAACCACGTGATTATACTAATGTATCCATGCATGCATCATGAAACTGAAGAAACATAAAGCAGAAGAGAAAAAACAATAATAATTGGGCTACAACCATGCATAATCAATATACATGCATATATGGTGATCTAGAAAACCAATACGATTAATATTTGAGAATTTTCATGGGAAGGATCCATTCTTGAAAAAGTTCTGATCATCAAATTAAGTACGATCTGGCCTATATAAATGCATACAAATGCTAAAAATAAACAATATATATATAAAAAAGCTAGCTAGCTACATATGCATAACGAAAATGTGTAAATAATACAGAATACATATTCTTAATTTCTCCATTAATTTGTTCAAGTATAATCGTAAATTCTTATTCGAAAAAACTCACCCAATTTTAAAATGAATATTTTTGCTCATCCGGTCATGATCTTCATAAGCCCTCGTAGATCATGGAGTTATAAGTGTTTATATGATTATTGAGTTTATATATGATTATTCTTAGACTGCATGCAAATATATACAACTACGTATTATCGCTGCATACTTTGTTCATATCTCTTAGAGCAATGCTACGTACAGTTCCTATTTGGGGATTGCATTGCAAACCTTTAAATTTTTTTAAAATTACAATAATATCATTATCAAAATGGTACTTTTTCCATTTAATGAATGGCTCGTACATGGGAACTGCAAATAAAATTTCTCTATCTCTTATATATTTTTGTTGCAAATTTTCGTTGGGAAAGCTCAACTTTGTTCATTTAGTGATATTGATTGATGACATATTATATATATATATATATGTATATATAGGGTGTGTATGAATTAGATAATTGGTTGGGATGAGATCATCAGTTTCTTTATATGTAGATTGGTAGACCGTATGATCGATATGAATAGCTTTCTTTAATTATATTGAATTGAAACTTTAGAACAAATAAGAAGGTCAACACTATTTTGGTCTAAAGTATGATCACGCAGCAATTTCTTTTCGTAAATTAAAGTAGTACTGCATGAAGCCCATGCTAATTTGCTTTAATTGTAGGTGAATTAATTGGCAAAGTTAAACAAATTAATATATATAGTACAAAAGCTGGCACACATTTTACCAATGATCTTTGGGTCTACTTCTGCATGGCTTTGCGCATGCTTTCTTTTAAAAGAGACAGTACGAGGACGCCTAGCTTTCCAAACAAAAATTAAAGAAAAAATTTTCTTTGTTCAAAAACATGAAAAACAATTACAATTTCTTTAATTTCCTTATTTCATCTATATAATTGAAATCTAATTTTATTTCAATTACTGCCATCTTAGTCTAAAATAAATTTCAATAATAATAATAATATAATAATGTTTGTTGAGGATTGAAAAAAATGGTCATATATATTCTTAGGGCACTGGCTCTACTCCCACTGCTAGGACTGGGAGCTCTGGGCTCCCACTAGTTGATTTTAGTTTTTTATTTTTATTTTTTTTATATGTATTTTTTTAACACTTCTAAATATATTTTTTTAAAAAATCATAATATTATTAAAAAATATTTAATCATTAAGTAAAATAAATAAAAATCCAGTGATAGCCCCAACGGGATGATCAGCATTTTCCATATTCTTAAGATGAAAAATAAAATTTCCACTTTAAAAAGCAAAACAAAGCGTAGAAGACAAAAGATAGAGGACGCCTTTTAAGACTAAAAGCCCAATAATTAGTAGTATGCTTTAGAGTCTTAGACCCCCAGCCTAAGGGGAGATACTTAGGAGTTAAGGTCTTTATAAAAATAGCAGAAGTTTTATAGTCATAAAGAAATTTTATAAAGAGAAATTTATAAATTGATATAATTTTATTTAATATGTTAAATCTATATTTTAGAAAAAGTAATTTTATAATCTTACATATATATCACATCAAGTCACGTCAATTTGTAAGTTTACTTTTATGAAATATCTTTGTAGTTAAAATATTTCTGTAAAAAGAAATATATAAATTAATCATGGGATGACTACGAAACCTTAACCCTAATTTTATTAATAAACTCTCAATTATGGTGGATGATCAATACCTTATACAAAGAGGAGTAAGGGGTTACATAAGGAAATCCTAGAAACATGCTTATGAAATTTAATAAAAGCTAATCCAAACTAAAATATACAATCAAACCATGATTTAAAAATACTAAATGTGTTAATGAGGAAATACTTATACAATCTATAGAGAAAAGATCAATCATATGCTTAAGAAGCTCAGAGAGGGAAGAAAAACTGACCGTATTTCCCATAAAGCCAAAAGAACTAAGGCTTTCGATCAAGACATTATCTTCTCTGTAGATATTAAAGATACTAAAAGACCAATCATACGGCTATATATAATCTTAGAGAAGTGCTACTATGCCGCCCATGTTTGACTACTAGGTGTGCCCCTAGTGCAAATTGCACGGCCTTGTTTTTGTTTTTTCTTTCAAATATTTGTTTAAATATCTTTAAACATTTAAAAAAAAAAAACCAATACGCTAATAATCACTTTCTTAACCATTAAGTAAAAATTTTTTAAAAAATAAAATATGAGGGGTCAAATTGAGATGACAAACTTAGATGGCATAGTATCATTTTCTATATTAATTTTAACTAGTGAAATTTTCAACAAACACAATGTCTATAACCGAAAGGGGCACGTATTGATATGTGTATATATATATATGTACGTACATATATTGTAGAAGCAAGTCTAAAAAAATAGAGAATTACTAAACCATGCAGTTCTTAAAAATAAAAGTATAAACCTTGAAAAAAAAAAAAAAACTAATTAAAGCTGCATGCACGAAAATGACTGTGGGCGCAAGTAGTTTGACCCAAAAGCTAAACAAGTCTATGTACGTACCCATTGTGAAAGAACTAAGAAGTGGGGCAACCTCGGATTCTAGAAAAGTTAGCACTGTTCATATTAATTTATCCACTTTATAAGCAAATCGAATTAAGTAAAGTCCTTGTTTGATCATAAGATGTTACATCATATATTGGAATTAAAAAAAAAAAAAAACCCTCTTTTAATTACCTCATGAAGAGACACATCAATATTCCATATATATGCTATTAATTTATTATACTAAATATAATGGACATCATTTATTTTATCTACCTCGTTCCATGCATGCATGCATGTTTCATCCTCTACCATTCTTTTATTTGATCATGATCTCTCACTCTCACACGTGTGTGTAAATATAAATATATTCACAAACTTCTAAAAACCTTCCTATTTTCAATTAAATTAATCACATTATATAGACAAAAATCTTCATATAGATCCCCATGCTAACTCCTTCTGCCATATATCCCAAATGAAGTTAATATTAAATAATTAAAATAATAGTTATTTTTTCTTTAGAAAAATAAAGCTTATAAAATCAGTAATGACAGAGATAACTCTTTTTAATTTAATTGGATCAGAACAAAGTTGTAAATTTAGGTATTTTTGTAATTAAAAGAATTAGTTGTAAAGTAGTTATATATTATAACATCAGTTTCATTATTAAAACAAAGTTGTAAATATATTCTATTTATATCTTTAGGGTCGAATCATGCTTGTAATTTACTAATTTCTTGAATTTTAATAAAATCGGATATCATCCTCTAAAAAAAATGGTTAATTTTTTTTTAAAAATATTTTATATATAACTATTTTAATTATAAAAAAAAAGGCACATTAATAATCAAAAGCTAACAAGGTAGAATAAAACTGAAAGGCAATATTCCGTAGTTTATATATAAGAGAAATGTTTTAGTTGACATGACTTGATATGATATATCAAATTATAAAATTATTTTGATTATAAAGTAGATTTAACATATGAAATCATTCTAATTTATAAATTTTTTTTTATAGTATTTTTTTGTAACTATATAAACTTTTTATTATATAATTTAAAATAAATGATTAAATAGACAAATCTCGAATAAGCCTTTCTAAGAAAGTAAATCTCATTTTAAAAAAATATAAATTTTTATTTATTTATAATAGAATCCACATTTTTACCCCAAATAAAAACAACAAATAACTTATCTATTTAGAAGTCCGACATTACTCCTAACTTGGAATATAGTTGGTGGTATCCAATGACCCACAAGTCACAACAACTAATTTAGGAGTGCCCAAATCAATATTTTCAGAAGAGGAAGTACAAAAGTGCCAAAGTCGGTATATAAAAATAATTGAGGAGAAATTCCTCGAGATTCTCTAAGGTGAGAGAATAATCAGAAGCCGCACGGGAGTCCCTTCATTGGATTCTCTTGTGGATGCTCTACAAAGCTTGGACACTCAGACACCCACAGATCTGACAACATGATCTCACCTAAACCAATATATATACACTTATTAAACAAACAAACAAACCAAACACACTACGTACGTACAGTTCCTCTTTTGTGTTCCCTCCCACTCCAAAGTAAAAGTTAGGAGGCCCGGGAACTACTCTCTCATGAACTAATTCACCTGCAATATCTTTGCTGTTAAACTCAAAGCCTTTGGCTCTTGGCCAAAATCCCAAGAAAAGTTTATCTGCAAAACTACTGCAAGTTGCCAGCCTCGAGATTACATTATTATTCTTGCACTCCAAACACAGTAAATGGAATGGTGGCAGACCTTTTCTGGAAGTCTTTTATGGATCAGTACTACAAGAGAACATATATGCATTTTCATTCCATTTCAGATCATAATGTGGGGTTAGATGATCAACTGTTTAAGGGTCCCTCGTTTTGACAAATCAATACAAGCTACTAATTTGAGTGCTGTCATTAATTCCTGCCATGTGATTAGTGGGATTTTTACAGGTCACTTTCACATCACAAAATTGCCAAAAATTCAACTCGAGCATGAGATTCTCATCCCTCATGCATTAAACACGAAAATGATGCATTAAACCACATACACAAGGATATTTAAACCTTTGGTTCTGAAGGAATCATATAAGTACAGAATCATCAAGTACTCATGCAACTGAAGAAGAGAGAGTGAGATGAGAAGACAGAAGGGACGTTTATGTGCCTTTACTATCTCAGGCTGATTGAGCAAACAAAAGCTGATATATATATAATTGCAAGCTAAACAGATTCACAAACCTCAAATCCAACCATTACATTGCACTCACCAAACTAGAGGTCAGCAAAAGGGATGAGCAAAAAAACTAAATGGGAAAGTAGGTATAAGGGCTAAATTTAGTGGGACAACACCACCTAAATTTAGTGATTAGTATACCCTACAAATTTGAAACCCGACTAAAACAGTAGCAAAGGGGGAAACAAAGCTAACAACTGCTTTCCTAAGATGATCACCCAATCAAAATCCCAACTTCTCACACTATACTTCAATGATCAGATGAGAAAACACAAATTAAAACTAAAAGAAGTTCATTCGGAAAGACCATTTTTTTTTTTTAAATTGGTGAAATGATCCTTACATATTCTATGAAACACTGATCTGCATGTACCGTCAAACCGAAATATCTCGAAGTGCAAAGAAGAAGAAGAGCTCTAAGTCTGGAGGAGCGAAGAAGGCAATCGGTGTTCTTTGCAAGGAGCAATTCGAAACTACTCTTTGCTTCTTGGGTGCTGGTGGGCATGTTGAAATCTCTGGTATCCGGAATCTCTGAGCTTTTGGAGTGGAGCAGCCGCTTGAGGGGACTTCAACAGCCTCGAAATCTATTTCTCTGATCTTTGGAAAATCACTGGAGCTTGTGGTACTGGAAGAGTTAGGAGGCAAACTTCTTGATGCTTCTTGATTCTTGGAGTGTACAATCCGCTTCTTGAAATTGTTTCTTCTTCTTGCCTTTCTGGTTGGCCTTGCTTTTGTTTGACCAGAAGGAGCCATTTGAAACAGAATGAGAAAAGCTTCTCTGCTAGATTTTCACAGTTGTAGAGAAGTGGATCAGAGAGTATAATCAGAGTGTACTGAATCCGGCCGGCAAGAGTAAGAAGGTATAAGAACCTTTTACTAAAGTTTAGAGAGAAGGAAGATTTCTAAAACAGAAACCAACACTAGAAAACCCTATTGGAGAACGTTAATTAAAGCTACTAAATTTGACTGAAAAGTGGTAAAAAAGCGTAGTAACCAGCAACCATCCTTTAGAAAAGAACACTTTCAAGTTTCAACCACAACCCACTTCAGGAAACACCCACTATTAATATATAGAGAGAGAGAGAGAGAGAGACTGCACTTTCGAATTCCCAAAGCCCAAAATGAGGTTTTCTAGAAGGAGATTAACACACAAAATTTTGTGAGCAAACCCACGGCATGAGATCAAGAACACGTGGTTTATTTATTTCTACCCTAACCAACAAGGAGAAGTACCAGGACCAGCAGCTAGCACTGTAACCTAGCTAAGATCATCAAAACCCTGCATAAACCTTGAGAAAATAACGACTAATGGCAGTCTCTAATTTCTGAAAACCTAACAAAAAATCCTAGATAGTTTAAAGAAAAGAACATAACTTTACGTATAGCCTAAATAACCTATATATCATGAGGCAATGACCCACTTCAGCATATAAGGCCCCGGAAAAACCCTAATTCAATCCTATAATTAAGGAGAGAGAAAGAGACAGAGAGAGATTGATTTAACAGTTGAGCGCTTGTTATGCCTTTTATTAATGGGGATAATTAGGGCAGGTCTGCCCGCTGCCCTAAACAAGTAATTAATCAATGCCCAGAGCCACAGAGAGAGAGAGATGTCAGTTCAAACTGCTATGGATCCTAGGGATTATAATTGGTTAGGAATAATTAGGCCATGGCCTTTGCCCGCTACCCGTTGAACAGCTAAAAGTAATTAAGATATATAATCTCAATTTCCCTTTTGTTTTTAACAAAAAAATAAATAATGCTTCGCACTTTTGTAATAAAAAAATAATTATTTCGCTCTTTTGGGTTAAGACATAGGGATTAATAATTTTGTCAGATAAATAATTTATATAAAGCAAACCGATTAAGCATAATCTTAGAGGGAAAGACATCATGAGAAGGAATATATATATTAAATGAGTATTATTATGTACAAATTTTAAATAGATGAGTATCGTGTGAGTCTTTTGACAATAAATAATAATATCGGACTCTTACAAGACTGTAATTAGAATGAGTACAATCTAAATTCCTTAACGAGAATCCATTAGACACATGCGTTATCTTTCAACAAAGTGTCGCTCCAGTCAAACTCCCCACCTAACAATGTCTTCCGTCCGGATTGGTCTGCCGAAATGTATAAAAAAAATATCAAACTAAAAAATAATAGATTTTTAAAATTTTTTCATGATGGATTTACTTTTTTATAAAAAAAATTGTATGTACAAGACTTGTATGTTTAAGAGTTATACAAATTATTACGCATTAGAGGTATACATATAAATGTATTATAGGGTTAGGAATTAAGCAGGGCGGGAATATATGCCATGCAGTTGCCCGAGGAACGTCGGTTAATATTTAGTTAAGATTCTCATAAATTTATTTATAAAAAGTCTTTGTAATTATCAGATTTAATCAAGAAGCTAAAAAAATAAAGAAGAGAGACAAAGAATTAATCTTTGCATCATCCTACACACCACACACCATAATTTTTTTTATTTATTTTTATTTATTTCTCTTATTAAATGTGTATTATGTGGATGAAGAATAAAAAAATATAAATGTTTCAAGAAGAGTAAAATAAAAAAAAATTGAAAAAAAATTGAATAAAAATAAAAAACACATTAGTGTGTGGTGTGTAGGATGATGCATAGCAATGTTCAGAGACAAAAGTCATGCATGCCAAGTCACGTGTCCGTGCGAAATTATTTATATTTGATCTTAGGATAAAACATTATTAATTAATTAATTAGTTTGATGGGTTTGGTCTGATCCCTGCCCTCGTTTCTCCCTTTATTTTAACCTTTTGTTAGAAAACTGCAGACAATCTTCATGGGATTCCGAAAGTTTCACTATTCATGCACGTGGTTCTGTGATCCACAGGTTGACAATAACGACGCTCTTCATCGGATAAATTTAAAATAGGTCAATGTTAGATCAGCTTCATCCAACATTTTTGTTCTGTACTTGCATCATCTTCTTCTTTTTTTTATTTTGTCAATTGATTCAACAAGTATGACAGCATGGTCACCAACTTGTCAAAGCACTCTGAACTTGCACTGAAAGTTTAGCACAAAGTTGACCCTTTAGATTGGAACGTTAGGTAATAGATGCAGTGCAAAGTGTATAATCCGCACAATCATTTTAAAAAAATAAAATAAAATTCATCGTAAAATAATTTTTTTTTTTTTTTAATATAGATCTCAAATTTATTCATTTTTTTCAAAATGATTATACAAGACGTATACACTCTAACACTGCAAATATCATTTTTATAGAGTTATAAAGTGCTGCTAAACAGCTTACCACAAGAAATTGCATTTTAAATGAACAGGATAACAAAAATAAAGACCTGCTCAACAGCTGGGCTTACCAAAATGCATTTGAAATGAGGAATATATTTTAAAAATATAAGCAGTTGCTAAACAGCCGAGTTCAACTAAACACATTTTAAACGAGGAATAATATAATAAATCCATCCATCTATAAGGGGGCCCTTTCATGGATATTAGAGCTAGAAGGACACCCATTGGAGCACTGGAAATTGGCTCTTGAGGTTCTCAAAACAGAATTTGAATTCAAAATTTTAAAAGCAACCATCAGACTTCTCTAAACAATATTATAAATTGATGAGGATTGTATCATAAATAGTAACAACCATGATGGCATCAGGATTGTCCATACCTGTGATATCATAAGATAAGCTATTAATAGACTACTCCTCGCAAGCCATGAAACTATAACTAACCCCTCCAGGTTATGCATAATAAGAACGTATTAACAGTGAAAAAATGAATTATTAAACAAAATATGCAAGCTTGGCCTTGAAGGAACAGAACTACGAATAGCAAAACATCTCATACCTAAACCAACTGGTAGACATATATGCCAAGAAGGTATAGCCAAGTTGCCAAAACAAATGGTCCATGCAAAACACTATGAAATGCTAGAACAATATGACCATTTAAATATGATCATACCATACATCAAGGTTAATTCATCCATAGCCCATTTGAAGCAATAATCCACCCATTTGTAAAGCCAAGGTCAAATACTAATTAACAAGCAAAATTGAAATATTTGGCACAAAAGCTTCTAATATTCAATTCCATACACAAATTGAAAATACTGTCAGAAAAAAACGATGTGAAGGTATCTTCTGACCTGAAAAGGTGATAGTAATGCAAAGTTAAAGTTCAGATCGTAAAAACACACACGTCCAGTAACAAGTTTTGAGAGGCTTCTCTCAACATAGGAAATTAAAGAAAAGGTCCAATACAAAGTCACCTCCCTCTGGAAACTGCTTCCTCCAATTCCCCCTGCGAGGAAGGGAACAATTCTATATATCGACTCCCAAGAGTCATCCTATCTTTAACCATTGCTGCTTTTGAATCTTCTGCATTTGCAAACTCCACAAATGCTTCCCCAGTAGGCCTTCCCTCCGAGTTCATTGTAATATGTATTGCTTCTTCTGACAAAACAAAATCTTTAAAGAACTCCATTATATCATCCTTACCAGCAGAAAATGGCAATCCCCGCAACCTCAGTACACCCGTGTGTTCAGCTGAGTCCTTCCCCTCATCATAAGATTTAGCCCTTTGGACCCTTCGATGTGGTGAACCACCCCGAGTATCTGAAACTTCCTTCGCTATTGCCTTATAGTATTCCTGCCTCTTACTCCTGAAAACCTCAACATACCTCCTGCCCAAGTTCTGCCTATTCCTTTGAAGCGCAAAATCAACTTGAAGAGGATATCCCAAGACACAAAAAGCTTCCCCGGTGAACTTGCCACTGTTGTGGACAAAAAGAATATCAACTATGTCCAAACCATGGAAGAACTCAGCCACATCAGTTTCTGTGCAATCAAATGGAAGACCGCGAATTCGGACAACAGGGAAGGGTGGAGATGGATTGACATAGGTATAAGGAGATGCATTGTACATAAAACTTGGACCAGGGGAAGTCCCATAGAATGAAGGTCCCTGATCAACTACCCGTTGACGTTTTGCACCCATTTCACGCCCATCCCCACCATCAGCAAATTTACTGCCAGTTACAATATCCATGTAGACAGCAGAAAAGAAAACTTGTCAAGGATTCATTCACAAACTACAAAGAAATCAAAATTACTTAGCTCTACTGTGTTGCCAATGAACTATGCTACAAATGGCACTTCCCTCCCTAAAATGGGGTGTTGAGTGAAAGGCTGTGGCGCCCAATCCCATGGGGGTGTGAGTTACAAGGTACAAACGCATATCAGGAATGTGAACTTCAAATAGGAATATTAGAAGATTCATTTGTTCTTACATACATTACAAGATAAACCTATCAAAAAACATACATTACAAGATACAAATGTATCATCTGGAATGGGAACTTCAAAGAAAATTATATTGGACATCAGGATTGATGATCGATAAGTTCAAATTTAGGATTTCATAAAAAGCCACCATGTCAATTTTTTGCAAGCATTTGTTTTAAGCCAATTCAATGACGATGATAGCTAGATACATAAATTCAACATCACGAGAAAATCTGAAAATCTTGTAAGAGAGCCCAAGTTGCACCCTGGAAAATGGGGTTAGTTTTGTTCTTGGGGCGTGGGGAGGATGAAAATGAAAATACTCACACAAGTATTCGATTATTTTTATGCTTTGCCCAATAAAATCCATCTTCAAGCATTTCCATTCTTTTGCCTCATCTTCCTGAGAACCAGACGATAATGTTTAACCTTATCCATTCCCATAACCATAAGCTGTTAAATGTTGGGAATTTGGACTTTCCCGCACATCAACCAATTACTGGCTCAACAAATTATTTGAGTGTTTGTGCGGGAATCTGCATGCTGACCTAGTTCTCAGATTAATTATCACCATTCTCTTTTAGGCAATTTAAGGTCTAAGCAACCATATGCTCGGGTCAGGTGCATGGTGTCCCAGGAGGATGCTTTTCAATTAACATTCTAAACCTTAACGGCTTACATTTCCAGTAGCTAGGTTCAGTCCCTAGCTTATTTCTACTATATTTTGGTATCTTCCTTCACCATGAAAAGCAGTCCCAACATATTATTGCTGTCCAAATGCAAATTAGGTTGAGAGGGGAGGACTCTAAACATTATCAAAGCCAGCTTTCATGCCTGAAAGTGCATTCCATGTAGCTATGATTAGTGTGCACCAGAAATAAAAGTTACAGTAGCTCACCAATGGTCAGTAAGGAAAATAATTGTTTTTAGTTACATGTATTTGAGATATTTGAAAACAAACATTGCAATACTCCACCACATATTTCCAAGTTAAGTTTTTCTAGAATCCCACACAAATGGATGGATAACAATTCACTACTCCTAAAGCATGGTGCTCCCCCTGGGGGTGCGCAAACAGCTTGGTCCCTCATGCATTTAACGTCCTATTGCCTCCTTCTGACAAAAAAATTCGAGATACCATAATCCTATGAAGGATTATGACCTTAGATTAGCCTATGGTACACCAAAGCCATTATTGAAAAATGTGCTGACGTCTGTGTTGTGGTAGATGAGAAATTCGCTCATTGCAGATTCATGATCAGTTTCACATGGCTTGTAGGGCTCTTTTTTCTCTTTTGGGTATAAGTATCATTATCTGAACTATAACCCAAAAAAAAGGAAAAATAAAAGTATCAGCACCTATTTTGTAAGGCTGGCTATCACCAAAGAACATTGAGATAGCATGCGACCATTGCTTTCCTGAATCTAACTTGATGGGATAATGATATGGCATCCTTAGAATATATAACTCACACCCTCACATTCCAAAGGAAGATCTGTCATTTGATTTAGAAACCAGTGGCTTCCCCACTAAGTTGTTTTAGAACATAAACACGGCATCAAAGGGGCAACTCCTGAAAATCTAGAAAAGGGAGATGACTGCATCATATCTTGCTGAACTTCAAGTATTTAAAGTAAATGCATTCATCTATGCTGAACTGCGAGCATAAGAACCATGGAGAGCAATTACAAACATACAAATTATGCATATACTTGAACAATGCACCTCCTGTCCAAATTTTTAAGTAAATGAAAGTAAAGTTATTTTATAGAGCATATAAAACAACGACGTTTTAAACAATCAAAAAGCATCATCTTCAGCACAATGTTGGCTGTTAAAGAGGATTTAAAAAAAAAAAATCCCTTTTCATCGTTTTCATCATTTCCATCTTAAGAATAAAATAGTAGTAGTCAATTCTACTACTACATGTTTATCATCTCAACCTATCACCTCGCACACACAAATACCCAGTTCTACAACTTCTTCAGTTCAAAACAAATACCCAGAAAGGAAAAAAAAAACAATTCGAGCTATGGATATACATAATTAAGAAAGATAAATAGAAACAAAAAGATTAATTAAGGAGACTCGTTACAAAACCCAACTCACATAGGAAATCAGAGTTTGTGTACACCAAAAATCTAAATCTAAAACTAATCGAAGAAGTGCCTTACCCTCTGTAGAACATGTTGTTCGATATGCGCCGGAGAGAAAGCCCAGTTGGATCTTTTTCCCCCCTATTAGAACGCTCCAATTCTAATCCGTGTGTCGTTGAGTTTTGGAGATTCGGCAAAAATGGGGGCTGCGATTATACATATAGAGGAGGGAGACCGTGTTGAACGGCGCAGGGGAAAGTAGGAGCTAGACGATGTCGTTTCTTTATCATCTCAGGGCAATTATATTTTACCCCAACCCACAATTCTTTTGCAAATTCAAAATTGACCTTCAAGCTTCCAGAAATATATTGATGCTCTACTCCCAATCAAGACAGGCTCCGCTCTTAAAAACATGGGCCGTCTGATTTTTTTGGTCTAAGAATACACGTTGATTAAAGAGTCTGTTTTTTAACACATCATGTTTGCACATTGGGCCTCTTAAATAAGTGACATTCCATTTTGGATATTGAATAGCTCAAATGTTGGCTAAACATTTTACATTATTTTTTTATTATTGTAGTAAAAACGTATTATATTATAATACGGGACTTCATAATTGATTGAGAAAATACATGACTTTATTCATATATATTTCATAATTGAACATCATTAGATATTATTCTAGGTTTTAACCGTTAGATTAAAGTCTTTATTAGATCAAAAGCTAAACTAGCTAAGATGACATTTCTAGCTAAGTTTTATTTACAAATTTAGAAAGCAAAGCCAATACTTTAAAGCAAGTTTATAGCTTTTTTTTGCTCAAAATATTCAGATAACTGACAGTTGAAAGAAAAGCACATGATTCACTATACCGCGTCGGCAAGGAGGTTGCATATGCGAGGAAACAGATGAATTTTTCATTTAAAACTATCTCACCTACTACCCAACCAAGTCACAATAGAAAAGATGTCAACGGTGGCTCATGTACAACAATCTGAGCCACCACCCTAATCAAATTGGGATAATTTTGTGCACGTATTTTAGTCATAATCATGGCTATAGGAACCATACCTCAATTCGAAAAACTCTTTTCAGCACGCACATTGTGGTCATCACGCTAAGCCTGGTTGTCGTGGTCATCATCATGAAAAATTGCCTTGGTGAGAAATTACATATTAGGCCTTTTAGAGCAATGACATTCAGTTATACAAATTGCCTTGCATGGGATTACTTAAATATTGGCCAACTTATTACATTATTTTTTACATTACTGTAGCTAAAACATATTACATCGTAGTATGTGGCTTTATAATGTTTTGGGAAAATACGTGACTTTATTCATGTATATTCAATAATTGAACACCATTAGATTTTAATCTAGATTTTAACCATCAGATTTTAATCGTTGTTCGATCAGAAGATGATTATATAAAAGTTACCTTTAAAATAAATGATATTAAATAAAAAATATATTTAGATAAAATTAAAATTATAACTATTGGACTTTAAAACTATGACTATTAGATATGCTAAATAATGAAATCATAACAAATAAATAAAATATATTTTAATGATTTCACCAAACAAAATCTAATATGTGATGTATATGAAGTGCATTAGATAAACAAGCTAAGATGAAATTTATAGCTAAACTTTATTTACAAATCTAGAAAGCAATATGTTCTAAAGTAAGCTTATAGCTTTTTTTACTTCAAAATATTAAAATAACTGATAGTTTTAGGGGACACTAACAATTGAAAGGACAACACATAACTCATTCTATAGAATTGTTAAGTAGCTAGGTTTCGTACGAGAAGAGAGAGATGAATTTCTCATCTAGAACTTTTCCCCATACTACCCAACTAAATCGCAATAGCTTGGATGTCAGTTGTGGCTCTTCTACAACAATCCAAACCATTACCCTAATTAGATTGGGACAATATAGTATAGATATTTTGGTGATAATTTTAGCTATGGGTATCTTACCCCAATTCGAGAAATCTCTTTTCGGTACACATATTGTGGTCATCACGCTAAACCTAGTGGTCATAGTCACTATGATGAGAAATTATATTGGTGAGAAATTACATATTGGGCTTCTAAAATGAGTGACATTTAGTTTTGAAAATCGCCTCGCATGTGATTACTCAATTGTTGGCCAACATATTACATTGTTTTTCATATTATTGTAGGTAAAATATATTGGAGTTCTTCTACTCAGCAGTCATACACCATACATTGGATTTTTATTTTTTATCATTTTTATTTTTTTCCCTCAAAAGGTGTGTAGTGTAGGCTGCTGAAAAGAATTATTTAACATATTATATTGTAGTATTTTACTTTATAATTGATTGAAAAAATAGGCGACTTGATTCATATACTTAATAATTAACACCATTAGATATTAATTTAGATTTAAAATCATTGTTAGATGAGAAGATAAAAACTACCAATAAAATAAATGATTTTAAATAAAAAAAAAGTTTGTATAAAATTACAAATATGACTATTAGATGTTAAAAATATGACTATTGGATATGCTCAATAAGGAAATTATTAAAATTATTAAAATTTCTTTTAATGACTTTGTCAAACGTGTGCATAATCTAATATGTGACGTATAGGATGTGCATTACAGTGGTGTTCTTTTACGGACAGTCGGCTATGCATAACCACGGTACAATCGACATGTCAGTTGGTTAAAAAAAAGACAAAAAGAAAAAACAAGAAAAGAAATGCATAGATGCAGATAGAGCTTCGTCTTTGTGGAGCTTCTATACGTAGCCAAGCGAGCTTCTCTTCGTGGGTTGGCAAATCGATCTGTTTAACATGAGTTCTCTTCGTGGGTTAGAGCTTCTCTACGTCTTCATGGAACTTCTCTTTGTGCATAACCGAGCCTCTTTTCATGGGTTGGAAAATCGATCTGTTTACCGTGTGTTCTCTTTGTGGGTTATTCCACATTTCTACAAATAGGCTTTATCTCAACATATTGAAAATCTTTGGAAGGATTTGCACAGATTTGTGCAAAATTGATATGTTCACTTCCTCTATATCAATTGGCAAAGCCATAGTTTCGGTTGGCAAAAATTTCTTTTCAACTTGTTTATGAGTTTTCTTTATTTTTATGTTTGGATTTGTTTATTAACGTCGGTAGGTTGCTTCATTGTTGTGAATATAATCTATTGCATTTTTGTTAAGGAATTATCTATTGTTCAACTATAGTCATTGTGTAAATTGTGAAACAGAGAGATGATGAAACAATGGATGTAATGTGGATATTGGATTCTTGCTATAACAAAATAATATTGAAAAATCAAACGAAGATAATAACTCTCTACGTCACCTACCCAAGGCAATGTGTCATTCACAATTAATGAATTATGTGATTTAGCCTCATTTTAATGACAAAAGGACTTGAGACTGACAGCAACAGGTTATGAATTATATGCAATACCTCTTTTGCAAAAGGATGAAAAAATTTATGCATAAGCCTACACACCACACACCATAACTTTTTTTATTTTTTATTATTTGTTTATCTTATTAAATGTGTATTATATGGATGATGAATAAAAAAATATAAATGTTTCAATAAGACTAAAATAAAAAAAAATTGAAAAAAAATAAAAAAAAATAAAAAAACAGTTTGGTATGTGGTGTGTAGGCTTATGCATAACAATGCTCACAAAAGGATTGGTTGGTGCAGCATATTTGTTATCCTACTATTAATGCCTTGATGGTGGGTTTAGCACTTCCACTAATGACATATATCTTCTAGTGAGTGTAGTCATTGTTTACAACATGGAACTATTTGTGTCTACACCTGAAATTAATAATATAATGGAATCTTGTTAGATTAATCAAAAGCATTATAGAAAATTACCAAAAACAAAATGAACAAAGTCTTCTTTTATTTCTTCTTAAATAAATTCTCATGTTTTGAATAAAACTTTTTGTCATAATAAAGAGTGAAGTATGCATGTATCAGCAAGACAACATCTTGAAAGTTTGAAACCGTTAACAATTAACATGAGGAAATTATTAATTTTGTAATAGGCATAAGTAAAGAAAGAGAAAACAGAAGACTTTCATAATACAAACTTTAATGCTTAGATGGGAAAATTGCATTAATCCATATGGGGGTTATGTTGTATCATTCCATGCTTTATATAGGATTATTGGTATATGGAGGCAACACTCCACCTCTCCAAATCCAAATTTAAAAGTGCATCACTTCCAATTTTACTAAGGCTATAAATAGAAGATCGTGTTATCTTTATTAAATTTGAATCTATAGGATAACTCATGTTGTTGGTTGTTGTACTATTTTTATATATAGTTCTTATTGGGATTGTCACCATGTGAAAATAGGAAGAATACATATCACCCTTAACACCATCTCGCTCAAATCTACCAATCCAAGTATGTTATATTTTTAATTTTTTTTTTTAAATTTGTTGAGTTGATGTTTATTTCTAGAATACAACTTTATGTTAATTATCATTATTGTTTTTATGTTAGGACATACCAAAAACTTGTCCTAACTTTACAAATTACATGTACGATTACTTTGGACTAGTGTTTAAGTGGTCATTGCCTTTTGTGCCATGTCCAGATGCCAACCCATAGCAACATCCAAGTGATGCAAAATAATTATTTTTTTTTAAGCTAAGCTTGCGTATTTTGTACTCTCATTACCCGATGCAAATTAGAAACATTTTTTCTATTTTAAGTTTAGTTTGGATGCCCAGATTAGATACAAACTATCTCATTTGAATTATACACGCGGCTTATTTCGTCTGGGTATCCAAACGATCATCTTCAAGTTTGTATCTCATCTCAAAAGTTTTTCAACAATTGTAGTGAGCAGTAAAAAACACTAACAGTAAACATTAATCAACACTGACAGTGAATAGTGAAAAAGTTTGTATCTCTTTAACAATGAATAGTAAAAAATTGACAATGAATAGTAAAAAGTCTGACAGAGAATAGTGAAAAGTACTCCTTTACTTTCTCATCCCATTTCAAATTTTTTGGCCAACAACAAAAATTGGTGGGACCCATTACAAATATATATATATTTTACAAGATTTAAAGACAATGAACAGTGAAAAGTCTGACAAGGAACAGTAAAAAGTACTCCTTTACTTTCTCATCCCATTTCGAATTTTTCGGCCAACAACAAAAATTGGTGGGACCCACTACAAATATATATATTTTACAAGATTTAAATATGTTTATTAATATTTTTTAATTAATAATAAATACTTCTTCTTTTTTAATATATTCATATTAAATGATTTTCAGTCATTGGTGGGGCACGTCCCTTTATCAAATTCCAAAAACTTAAAAACCATCTCATTTCATTATCCAAATACATACTTTTTTATAAACTATCTCATCTCATCTTAACACAAATATCTCATTACTATTCAAAGTATCTCTTCTCATATCATTTCATCTGCATATCCAAACGGGATCTTAGTTTTTAGCAATAGAATTATTTAAAAATTTAATTGTAGCTTTTTGTACTTTAAGCATAATTTTGATTACCCATTTTTTCTGTTCTTATTGTAATAATAATGTATTGATTACCGAACTGTGCCATATAGCTCAATTTTGGACATTAGTGGAACCCAGCTGTGACAACTAATGATTGAGACTCAAGAAAGTGTTCTAAAATAATTATAACTGGACTAGGTTTTTATTCTTTACATATTTTAACAGTAATATACATATCACATATAATATTTACATATTATTCATTACAGATGCAACTTGAGTTGGATGGAACACAACTAGAGTGTGGATGTGACACAACATAAGTGTAACGAAGTTGTTGAATTGTAATTCCAGAAAATTGATCATTTTTTGTGCCTATTGTATATCCTGCACACATGACAAATTTCTTAGGTTTATCGAATGGAATGTTGAATTTTTTTTTTTAATGTATTTTGAGTAGTATTTATGACCAAAAGTATAATGATATTTTTAGTAGTACTTAAATTTGTTTGTAAGTCTTCTATAGTTGCTTGTAAATCTTCTCTCAAATTTTAAATTTGATTGTAATTTTTTTATAGTTTTTGATGCTGGTATGGATATTGGCAAGAATTGATTGAATCTTTAGGATGTGCTCATGAACACACCCCTTTGGCTATTTGCTACCGTCAATTTGTTTGAAGTGTGATAATATGAAATATTGTGCACTTGTGAATTTAATACTAGGAACAAAGTTTTACCTATTTTAGTTAATGTTATGCATTCTTAAAAAGTCAAGTAGGTTGAAATGATTTATTCAGTGAGAATATTTTAATGAACTGAAAATTAAAATGATCTTTCATTAGGAGTCTTTTTCACTCACTTTAGAGCTTGAAATTTTCTTTAGTAGTTAACTAGTAGTTCAAAAATTTACAGTGGGTTAGTTTTTCTTGAACTAGTACTTGAAAGGTTTCATCTTATGTATGACTTTCTTATACGTGTATATGTATTAAAGTATTTTTATTTTTCTTCTCCTTGCTTACTTTGCCCAAGTACCAAAACTTTAAGGGTAATTCACCATTCTTTATTTCGGGAATAAAGATATCTACTTGAACATGAAACCTATAATCCCTTGAATATGGAAAGTCTTAAAGTCTTTTGCACACTTGAATATAACTCATTTAGTGGGATGCACTCTAAATATATCTCTTAAGATGAATTTTGAAACAGTTTGCCCATGAATTTGGAAATCTTCCATATCTTTTTACACATTTGAACATAACTCATGTAGTGGGATGCACTCTCGTTACTGATTTGAGACACTTGTGTGTAAAACTCTGCATGACTATACTAAGTTCGTATAGTAAGTACTAGATGCATAATACCACCTTATCAATAATACACAATGCTGAAAATTTATCATTAGCAAAAACTCATTGTTAATAATACACACATAGCAAAAGTTTAAACAAACATAAGCTGTAACAAATAAAAAAAAGTTCAGACTAACATAACCTCTAACACATCACCAAGATATATCAAATAACTTAGATGCTATGAAATAACTTAGATACAATCCGAAATCACCTAGATTCTATTAAATAATATGAAACAACAATGACAAAAGCTAATAAACCTGGACTAGTGTGCGTGAATGCCACACTCCAACTTGCTGCTCAAGAAGCACCAACTCTTTCACAATCTTCTCATTTTTATTGGATAGCACAATCTCTTTTCTCGATCTCATCTGCCTTTTTTCAAAGCTCAATCTTCCTCTTTTTGATCGCGTCGAGTATCTTGTGGAGCTCTTCTTCCTTCCTCAACAGTTTATTTTTTCTTTCTAGAATCTCTTACTTTATGTCTTGTTTATTATCTGCCCACATGAAATACTTAAATTTTACACATATAAGAAAAATGTTAGATGTACATAATATTAAGAGTGGGATTATGAACACATATATTAAACATTTTACAAATGTTATAGTTACCTCTATATTGTACTTTGGACATTCTAAGAATGGTCATTCTAAATTTCTTGTAATATTTAAGTATCTGAGTGTGGCTTTAAAATCAAAGAAGCACACTGGTTGAATCAGTGTACGTTTAACAAACGATGAAGAAGACATTGATGATGATGACATTTTAACCAAAACCAAATTCACAATGCCGTTGAAAGTCAAACAACATAAGAAAAAAATAATCTGATTGGAACAGATTTAGCATAGCAAATACAAATAGCATATCAAAACATTGAAATATACAATCAAAGAATCTAAAAAGATTTAAAAAACAGATATTTTTACATATCAAATACACCCAAACCCCCATACAGACTACAGTGCAAATGCTTGGAAATGCCATAAAAATCTAAACCTGATTTTACCATTTCTGATCAGAACCAATTTTGTTTACTATGAACAACAAGTCACGTGAATTGTTCTTTTGAGATATATTTTTATGAAGTTAACACTTTTTAAAATAAAAAAGAAGCAATAATCTCACAGCTTAAATCATTTTCCATACCAATTCAATGACTATTCGTATGAAGGTGAGGCCAAAATCAATACACACCAAATATAAATAGAACAATATTAAAAAATCCATAACAATTCTCACAATCCAAAAATGACTAATTTCAATCCAAGAATCTAAATGTAACTCTATAACAATCCAACTATCCAATAATCTAAACAGAACAATCTAACCTAGGATGCAAAAAACGGATGCAATCGCAACATACAAAAAATGGATGTAATCGAAATCATTCGTTAACCTAGGAAGAAATGACATTAAGGTGACAATCCAAACCAAAAAGAACAAAATTTCTCAACTTCTTATGGGCACTCGCAAAACAACTACATTCTTTCTCAATTCTGCACATTCAAACCTACAAATGAAACAATAAAATCATTAGATGTGACCCATGAAATAAAAATAAAAAAAAGATCGAGCACAATATCGTAACACATACTTTCATTCCTACAAGCCATCATGCTCAACAACGATAACAACCATAGTGCCGAAAAAGATTATTGGTTTTCGTTACTTTTAAGAGCTGACTGAGAGAGCTTACCCAGCTTGCATAAATCTCTACCCATTTTCCCAATGCCCAAACCCAGTGCCCAAAAATCATGTCCAGAATGGGCTAGGTTAGGGTTAGGGTTTTGAGATGAAGGAGAATGAGCTAAGTTAGGATTAAGGTTTTGAGATGAAGAACTATATGGGTCTTGGCAAGAAGGAGAAGATTTGGAGAAGGGGGAAAACAAAGGGTTGAAGAATGGAGAATGAGAACGAAAACACGAAAAGAGGAAAAAGATTCAATTGTGAGAATGACAAGATGCAGAGAAGGAGCATTGGAGAGAAGGGAGTCGCATGATGAAGGAGACTCAGCCTTGGAGAGAAGGGGACAACTGAGAAGGAGAAGATTCATGCGAGGAGAAAGAAAACTCATGGGAGAAGGATAAGAGGAAAAATGAAAGAATAGAGAAGGAAGGGGACAAACGATGGGGTGAAGGAGAAAGGGGTACTATGAAGGAAGGGGTAAAATTGAACCGTTTTGTTAAAAATGAATGAAACGTTTCGTTTCATTTTTCCACATGGTTGGGTTGCGTGGCTCTTTCCTCATTCAAGTACAACAATATTTTTTGAACTCAAAATATGAGTCTATGACCTTCAAAATTTTAAAAATATCATTGAGGCTCTACTTCCAATGTTGAGACAGAATCCTCACTTAAAAACACGGGCCCTTTGATTTTTTTGGGCACAAAACGCGCGTTGGTCAAAGAAGGTCTGTTTTTTAACATATCATGTTTACTCACTGGGCCACTTAAACAAGTGACATTCTATTTTGGATATTGGATTGCTCAAAAGTTGGTTAAACATTTTACATTATTTTTTATATTACTGTAGTAAAAACATATTATATTATAATACGTGGCTTCATAATTGATTGGGAAAATATATGACTTTATTCATATATATTCCATAATTGAACACCATTAAATATTATTGTAGGTTTTAACCTTTAAATTAAATTCATTATTAGATAAAAAAATGATTAGATAAAAATTACCATTAAAATAAATGATATTAAAGAAAAAATATGTTTAGATAAAATTACAAATATGACTATTGGATTTTAAAAATATTACTGTTGGATATGCTAAATAAAGAAATAAAAGTAAATTATTAAAATCTTATTTTAATGTATTGGCCAAATGTGTAAATAATCTAATATGTGATGTATAGGAAGTGCATTACATAAACTAGCTAAGATGACATTTCTAACTAAGTTTTATTTACAAATTTAGAAGCAAAACCAATACTCTAAAGTAAGTTTATAGCTTTTTTTTACTCAAAATATTTAGATAACTGAAAGCTGAAAGGAAAACACATGACACACTATACCGAGTCGGCGAGGAGGTTGCGTATGCGAGGAAACAAATGAAGTTTTCATTTAAAACTATCTCACCTACTACCCAACCAAGCCACAATAACAAAGACATCATGGGTGGCTCTTGTACAACATTTTGATCCACCACCCTAATCAAATTGGAATAATTTTGTGCTCGTATTTTAGCCATAATTACGGCTATAGATATCATCAATTCGGAAAAAACTCTTTTCGGCATGCACATCATGGTCATCAAGCTAAGCCTGATGATCGTGGTCATCATCATGAAAAATTACCTTGGTGAGAAATTAGATATTTGGCCTATTAGATCAATGGCATTGGGTTATGCAAATTGTCTTGCATGAGATTACTCAAATGTTGGCCAACTTATTACATTGTCTTTTACATTACTGAAGCTAAAACATATTATATTGTAATATGTGGCTTCATAATTTTTTGTGAAAATACGTGACTTTATTCATGTATATTCAATAATTGAACACCATTAGATATTAATCTAGATTTTAACCATCAGATTAAAATCGTTGTTAGACAAGATGATTATATATATAGAAGTTACCGTTAAAATAAATGATATTAAATAAAAAAAAATGTTTAGATAAAATTAAAAATATGACTATTGGACTTTAAAACTATGACTATTGGATATGCTAAATAATGAAATAATAACAAATAAATAAAATATTATTTTAATGATTTTGCTAAACAAAATCTAATATGTGATGTATACGAATTCTCCAATTCTAAAAATCTCTTTTCGGCATGCGTGTTGTAATTATCTCGCTAAGCCTAGTGGTAGTGGTCACCGTGATGAGAAATTGCCTTTGTTAGAAGTTACATATTAGTCTTCTTAAAGCTATAACATTCGGTTATGAAAATTGTCTTGTATGAGATTACACAATTGTTGGCCAACATAGTGCATTATTTTTTACATTACTGTTGCTTAAACATATTAGAGTTCTTCTACTCAGATGACATACACCACACATTGAATTTTCGTTTTTTATCTTTTTATTTTATTTCTCTGCATGTGTGTGGTGTAGGCTGCTGAATAGAATTTTCAACATATTATATTGTATTATTTAGCTTTATAAGTGATTTTATTCATACATATATAATAATTGAACACTATTAGATATTAATCTAGACTTTAACCATCCATTTAAAATCGTTGTTAGATCAAATGATGACTAGATAAAAACTACTAATAAAATAAATGATATTAAATAAAAAAAATGTTCATATAAGATTACGTTATATTGGATGTTAAAAATATGTCTGTTGGATAGCTTAATAAGGAAATAATAAAAAATTATTTTAATGATATAGACAACGTGTATATAATCTAATATGTGGCATATATGATACACATTACATAAACTAGCTAAATAGTATATTAAACCAAACGATGTCATTTTTTATTATTTTTGTTTCTAAAATATAAGTGTAAAACGAGACCGTTTAACTCACTTAAGTAATATTTTATATAAGAATAAAATATTATATATATTGGTCGGTTCATTAGTTTGAACACTGCTCAAATTATTGGAACCAAACCAATCAGTATCGATTTCTATTAATTTTGACCCCCTAGCCGATTAGTTTTTCACTGATTTCGGCTAGTTTTGGTCGATTCCAGTGATTCCTGTTATAAGAGTGCATATTGTTTACTACAAATTATATTTCAAATTTGAGTTATTAGAGTGCATATTGTGTACTACAAATTATATTTCAAATTTGAGTTAAGTGATAACATGATAATTTGTGGATGATTTTGTAAAAAAAATGATAAAATTAGAATAAACCGTACTTTTCTTTAAGAGTTCATATTCTTTAAAAATCATGCCAAAAAGTTTAATTATTAATAGATTTGATGTAAGGTATGCTCCCATTTCACTTTTGTTTACTGTTTGTATTGACATAATTATGTGTGTACAACCAAAATATAATGTATAATTTCTAAAATTAGGATCAGAGTAATCATTTTGATTCATGTTTTAAGTTTAAGAACTATCTACAATATTCTCTGACTTAGAGGTTTCTAATCATATTTAAACAAAAGAATTACCATATCATTATCAACGAGTTCAATCATTTAAGAAATAATTATACTATTTACAGGTCAATGTATTGATCAAAATGGGATTTGATTGTTGTTTCTCTTCTATTATGGAATAGATTCAAACACAATAGCTGGAGTCAAGATGGGTTAAGAGTATGTGGCAAAATGCATTTAAGATGGAAGTTGAAATTGATTATCAACTTATTGTCAACTGGTGGTGTAGGGCAAGAGAAGTGTATTGGGAAATAATCATACTTAAAAAAAAAAAAAAAAAAAATCAGCCCACCGTTCTAGCCAGTTAGTGTTCTTTGTCACTTACCCCACTTGTTGAATAAATTCGTTAATATAGGTGGAACATACATAATAAGATCATTTTTATTTATTAATTAAAACATCTAAAAATATAAATAAAAATGAAAAGATCCCTTAGCCCTAATTTGGTAATTTGTGTTGAGTTAATGAACTCTCGAGTTGTAACAAAAATAACCAACTCTATTAAGGGCTTGTTTGGAATTGTTTTAGGAATCTTAAAAAGTGTATAAATAGTCTTAAAAGTTCTCTAATGGAAAAATTAGATTGTTTGGATCCTACATATTAAAATATTTTTTAATATCAAATAAGTTAAAAAGTGTGTTTAAGAAACATTTTTCTAATGTTTTTCCTTAAATATGCTTTTTTGGATAATTCAGAATATAGTTCAAATTTTAAAAAAATTGTCAATAGGTGAAAATACCCATATAACTTTCAGGTAATTACAACTTTCAAGTTTTTACGGATATGGTCATAATCTTTAAACTCAAATGATCGTCATTTCTATTTCTAAACACTTTTTAAATTTGTTTCTAAACAAATGTAACATATTTGAAAGTGCTTTAAACATTTGGTTACCAAACAGTAAATAACTTTTTAATAATGAATTTATTATATAAGCTATAAGTTCTAAGCTTTAAAGTTCTAAGCTATATTTCTTACTGCAATCTCGAACATGCACTAAGTCTGCATCAAATCATATTCTTATAAGGTCACCCTAATTTTCCCTAATTTGAATCATTTAATTCAATGGATCAAACAATTTCAACCCTCTTGCTAATTTTCTATTGGATTCATATCGAATTTTCAAATCGTGTAAAAAGTTTTTTATTCCAATCCCAGTCTACTTTGGAAATTGCTAGAAGTCGCCTAATATAAATCCATATTAAGTGGTTTCAACTCCATGCATGTATTGTAGTAAACGACACAGTCAAAATCGCTTCCTCATTTGTCTCTCCAGGCAATATATCCTGCCACTACCGTTTTCGGTATAACCCCCATTCCTCTGGCACGAGGGGAGGTGGAGAGTCGGCTCCACCCTCCCTCCCCCAGTCTGGCCTTTGTCAGATTTGTCTAAAGTTATTTTTTTCTTTTAGTTTCCCTTCCATAGCATCGAAATGCACTGATCTGTTGTCCATCGGCCTCCTATGACCGCCACGTGCCCCACCATCAGAATCTCCAGCCATTGATTTGTTTGACGGTAGAAGAAAACTGACCAAAAGAGCAGTGATATTGTTAGGGACCTCGGTTTAGTCCTTAAACATTATGTCCTTGCCTTGGTTCTCCTTGTTATGATCGAATGCCTTAGCCTTCTTGCTTGGTCTTTGATCAATAATGGCACGTATGATAGCAATGATGGATTCCTAGATTGATGAAGGTATGGTGTTTAATGATGGAAATGATGATGAGTTCGGGTAATCTAAGTGATGATTTGGTGTGTTTGATGCAAGTGGAACGGCTTGAAAGTGGCCATGTTGGGACTACTTGAATGATATTTAGGGTTGGTATGGTGAAAATAGGCTGGGATTTAGATGGTGGCTAAGGGGAATTTTGAGATTGTGAAGAGTTGGCTTAGAGTTGGAGTGTAAGATGAGATGCTAGGGTTTGAAAGGATGTAGATGAATGAGACTAGGACTCCTAGATTGATGGAGTCTATTTGGGAAAGATAGGAATTTGGTTAAGACAAGAAAAATGAAGATGGATGGTATTTGAATGAGTTTAGGATTGTTCCTTGAGTTTAGGGATTGACTAAGGTAAGATGAAATTTGGATATGGTAAGAGAATGTAAGTCTTTGGTTGGCTTAAAAAATTCTAGGAATTGAGTGATTTTAGGGATGAAGTGATTATAGAAAAATCCTTAGAATTAAGGGATGTGCTAAGGTAAGATAAGGAAGGTCTTCAGTGAGATTGAGTGATTCTAGGGATGTTCGTAGAATTAAGGGATTGGAGATGAAAGATAGGATTTGAATATGGCAAGAGGATGAAGATCTTTGATAAGATGTGGAAAGAGGGAGAGGAGTGAGCTAAGATTCTTAAATGGTAGGAATTAGTTTAGGAATGATTGGGTTTCGGTTTTGGCAATGGAAGAAGGTCTTTGGTTCACTTGAGTGATCTTAGAGATTTAGTGCTTTGAGGGATGGAGGGATTTTAGGGATTGGATTTAGAAGATGGATGAGGATTGCTAAAATGTAAGAATTACCTTGTGGGACTCTAGTGTTTCCAAATATGGTAAGATGTGTGTATGGAATGAGAGGTAATGTGGATTTCGGCTAGGGCAAATGTGGATGGATAGAGGCTAATTTTGGTAAGTGGCAAATATGAAAAATATAGGATCTGCAAGGATGGAGGCTTAGGTTATATTTGATATATGAGAAAGTGCAAGGAAAATATATGAACGACTAGAAAAGATAAGAACAACAATGTCTTTTTGAATTTTTGAATAGAGAATGGAAAACATGCAAAAGATTGACAAATGGATGAAATGAATATTGAATGGACAATAATAAGATAATGATGAAATGAATCAACACCTATTCATGAATTGCAAGGTGATGAATCAAAGATAGATAAATGGACAACACCTATTCATAAATTGCAAGGTGTTAATCTTGTCTTTGGAATTCACGAATTGCTCTAAAAAAGCTTAAGTGCAAAGGCACCGAAAGTGTTCACAAGAACAAACCAAACCGTTCCACAAAGGAAAATGTCAAATGATCTAAAAGATGTAAACTAAATGATTAAAGATTCTATTTATAAAGATTACAAAGTAGAAACTCTCAAAATGTCTATTGAAAAATACTTAAATAAAAATAAATGAAAGTAATAAAATAGTCTTGCAAGGAGCATGGTGGCCTATGGCATGCAATAGCCCATGGATGGGCTAGTGTGGTTCATGGCCCACGACTGGGCTGGTCAAGAGGCTGTCTTGGTATGTCAAGGGCAGAGTCGAGGCGTGGCCTAGAGCCACTTTCCTAGGGATTCTGACAGATATGTCTCACACGCAGCTCACGCTGCGCAAGAGTCTCAGGCACCGTTGTGCTAGGAGAGGTCTTTTGTAGCCATGCGTGGCGCCATCGGGGTCAGCAGCCTAGGATTTATTATATCCGACCTTTATTTTACTGCCAAGGATGGCACGAGCTACACGTGCCTCCACAGCTAGTGGCAGTCTTTCACTGGCGATTCAACTCATTTTTCGGTTGCTACTTTTTTATGTTCCTGCTTTCTCTAACCAAGAATCAAGATAAAGTGGTCGTAAAAATCTACTTCAACCAATCCGGCCCAGCAAAATGCTGAACACATCATTTCATTGCGGCTTCTAGATGTAGTCTTAGTCTATTTACCATACTATGAAAAATCGCTTTAAGCGGCTTCCCCTTGTGGGAAATGGGTGGGAGCCAAACTTCTGACTTTAGATCATTCTTTTTTTATTATTTCGCTTGTGTTGTATTTGTTGATTTCGAGATGATTGTTACTTGCTTAGAAAAAAATAATAATAAAAAGAAACTTCATGCATGTATTATCCCACCATGATCATAGTACGGGAAAAAAAAATTTAATTGTATTCTACCTCAACTTTGAACTTCTCAACTATGGAACAAAATTTTGAATACCGTTTCGATGGAGGCACTAGAATAAAATATTTCAATACCAGTACTATTTTAGGATAGTCTATATAATAAATTGATTATATATGTATAAATCATATTTCAAAATAATATCAATGCAAGTCTTAAAAAGTTAAAATACATTTATAAAACTCAATAATACTTGTAAGTTCTCGATCCAACTACTTAAAAAAATAATTACTCATTTTCATCACAAAAAGGGAAATAGATATTTAATTTTCAATTCTCAAGAAAAGAGGATTAAAAAAAGTTAAACAAATAGTCTTCAGATGTGAGAATTTGAATGAAAATTATGAAAAAGTCAAAATTTTCATTGATTACAAAAAAAAAAAAAAATTTGGCCGGTACCAATGTTTTGAATACCGTACCGGACGCCGTATCGATAAAGGCACTGGAACAAAATGTTTCGATACCGGTACTATTTTGTGTACCATTTCAGGATAGTCAATATATGAATAAATTATATATATAAATTATATTTCAAAATAATAATCTATATATGAATAAATTATATATAAATTATAAATAGCCTAATCTAAATTGGGGGTAAAAAAATGAACTTGTAATTTGAAAAAATGAAAAAAAAAAGATTAAAAGCCTAAATATCGGCCTGTACGATCCGAAATACAAACTAGTATAGGCCGAAATATCGATCGGTACGGCCAGTATTTAGGCCAGTACGATATGTATGTAATACTTGTATCGGACCAGTGGCCGGTACGGCATATACCGGCCGATACGGTACGATATTTGATACGGTACGATATTTAAAACAATGGCCGGTGTACCGAAACTGATTGGTATTGACCGAAACGCACCGATACAGCTAGTATTTGACCCGATGCAAAACACATACATTTTCTGTATCGGTCACTATCCTAATCTGATAAATACCGAGTGTACCAACTAGTACGATACAAAATTTAAAACTTTGCTATGAAATGTTTCATCCTCAAGACGGCAAAACCATTTTTGTTGTGATAAAGGCATAAAATGGAACTTTATCCGGAGATTCATCGATAGGATAAACACACCCATACCCACACACTACATATACATAAACATAGATACATACATATATATTATTTTTTGATAAATACATACATAAATATATATTATGACACGGACACACTTACTCAATAAACAGCAATGCCATCCATCAAAGCAGAAAGGCTTTTCATCCACTCCAATAAAGACCCAACAACTAGAGGAATTAGTGGGGTGGCATCATATCGGGTACTAGATACCTTAAAGCCCCCAATGGCCACAAAAGTAGTTTCCCCATCACATCACATCTTCATAGGATTATAAATTCCCCATCCTCACACCTGATCTTCTCGAAAAAGATTGGAAAGAATCCAAATAAAAATTCTTTCCACCTCCCCAATCAAACATCCCAACCCACCAAGTTACCAACCCACCATTGGGATCCACCTCATTGCAGATTCCCACCAAATACAAAAACAAACAAACAAAAAGAAGAGAAGAAAGGTAAAAGCAGTGGCAATCGAAGATGGCACAAAAAAATAAAAGAAAAATACGATATTGAGACTACAATTTTGACGATAATAAGTGATAATATAAGGTTACATCATCAAAGAACCATATGCCCTACATCCTGTCACCATCTTCTCCCAAAATAATTCATCCATATACGGACCACATCAGCAACACTATTTTTGTTCTTCCTTGTATTTTTTTCCGTCTCCCAACAGACCTAGATACAGCATAAAAATCTCATGGAAAGAAAATAAATACCTTCCCCCTCAAACCCATTACAAAATACAGTATGAAAAAAGGAATAAAAGAAAAGGGGGGGCACCAATCCCAATGCTTCACTTACCAAGGAAACAGGCAACCTTTTATAAAAACAAAATAATTTTAGGGAAAAAAAAGACCTAGTTTATGATAAATATGGGGAGAGAATTAATTAACCAGGGCTTGGTCTTCGCAAAATAACCCAGATTAAGGATTCTCATCCCTTCATGACTTCTGTAATCACAATAAATGGTGACCGAGTAATATTTATCCTGACTTTGTCTTTCCTTTTCCTTCAATTGTTGCTATAACCTGCTTATCTCCCACCTTACCAACCAACTAAAAGAATTAATGATTGAGTTTTAACTACCTCAAGCTCAGTAAAAATGATTTCATTTTCACTAAGCAGCAATCTGATCAATTTGCAACTGCTCGAGCCATGGTCCTGAAACAGTCTGATCACTGGATTCAGTCTGGTGCTTAGAATCAGAACCCTCAACAGACAGTGCTGGGCCAGAAACCGGGGCGGCTACATTTTCTGTGTTTTCAGATGGTAATTCTTTAACCAGAGATTGAACCCATGATACATCAGGCTCCTCTCTGTTACGTCCAATTGAACATGACTTGCGTAACCCTGCTAATTCATCTCCTTGAACAGACCAATCTACTTTCCCATTGTGGGACTCCCATTTTGACCAAGAATGCCTGGGGGAGCCAACAAGGCTGTTAGATCCCAGATCACATGGTAGGTTGGATCCAAGATCCCGCGAGCTGAAGCTGCGCAATTGTAGCTGATGCTTCTCGAGATGAGAAAATGCAGGTACCCGAGAGCCCATTGGGGACAGAGGCTCAATGCTCCAAGGTGAAATCATCCCTGGAGAGGAAACACCAAATGAAGCCTGCAAGTGAGGATGATCAATATTCTGGGCAGGGAGCACATTAGTTTTAATTGGAGATAACATGCTGTTCTGCTGCTGAAATTGATTAAGTGCCGATTTATGTGATGGAGAGAAAACAGCTGAAGACGCATGCTGATCAGAATACCGGGGAGATGAGACCTCCGCGGAGAAGAGCTCATCTAGATTTGAGGGGCTCAAGGTTTTTGAATGGCAAGAAAGATTCCTGGGAGAAATACTGATATGAGCTTGAGACAAACGGGAGAAATCATTCAGGAGCGGCTGTTGTTGCATTTCAAAATCCTGCAAAAACCTTAACTCAGCAGAGATGTCTCTTGCATTGAGAGAAGATCTCAGACGACTCATTTGCAGATTGCTGCCTGGAAGATGCAAGGTGGGGATGTTCTGCTGGGGCCAGGCCATGGACATTTGTGAAACACCATTACCAGAAGGAGACAGAGACGGAGAAAAAGGAGAAAGTGACATAGCAGACCCCACTGAGGGGGAGCTAGGAAACATGTTCAAGGCTGCTGCCATATCCATGACAGTGGCAGCAGAGGTAGCTGATCGAGGAGAAGGTAGTGCGGATCCAGAAGATGCATAGAGCAGTCGCAGTTCCTCATGCCTGTGGGCGAAGAAGCAAACCCTTCGCATGCAGCTCATGCCATCCTTGCAAAGTCGAGTTCTATATTGTGCTGGGTGCAGCCAACACTCAAACACCCCATGAGCATATTCACACAAATCTCCTCGTCTACAAGTTCCCTTTCGAAACTCTGGACATGGCACACAACTGTAATGATACTTCTTCGGGTCTCTTCTCCTGGCATTCTCACCTGGATGAACAAAAGGACACTCAGTCCAATCATGGGAATAAGCTCGAGAACAAGGTCGGATTTTGAATGAGAACATTCGAAACTCATCAGTAGCATAAATGCTACTCTTGAGGTCAGGAAGAGATGGGTCAATCGGGTATTCTTTCTTCTCTGGCAAAGAACCGGCATTTGCACCATTAGGCTTACAATTTACAGGAGACAATATGGAATTTGAGACAAAGGAACCCTTTTCTGGGGATGCCAGGAGGGGCGTAGAATTGGATCTCAAATCAACAGTAGAAACATGTGGATCCTGCTGACAAGCAGTATAATCATTTCTTAAAAGCTCTTCAAGGGCAACCTTCAAATTGGATAGATTCGGTGGAGCAACAATAACATCACATGGACGACGCCCGTAGGCATCAGTAACATTAGGCTCAGCACCAGCACATAAAAGCAACTTCACAACAACCACGGCACCAACAGATCCACCAGAAGCAGCACAGTGAAGTGCAGTGCTTTTATCTGCACTGCTGGAGAGATTTACATCTGCTTTGGGAAGAGCAAGAATTAATTTCACAACATCAACGCTACCATATTTAGCAGCAACCATTAATGGGGTTCTATGCTCAAGAGCCATGCTCTTTAAAAACTCCTGACGACCATACCATAGTCCAGTCTCGGTGATAACAGAATCGTTACATATAGATTTCTTGAAACCCTCTACGTCATTATCTGCTGCAAGCTCAAGTAAAATGGAGAAAGAAAGCTCAGATTTAACTGTTCCGATTGGATTATTCATAGCTTTAGTCAAAGATCTGCTTTCTGAGGAAGGAGGTGGAGCCAGTTGGAGATTTAAATGCTCCGGACCAGCACACATGCTTTAATTAGCAGCCAAAAAAATCCAAAAGACGCCCAATCTACAAAGAATCAAATTCTAATTTATAAGAATAAACGGAGGGAAAACAACTAAGAATCATATACTAATATAAACCACGATTCCTAGCATCAATCCTCCGGGGAAAAAACAAAGATAAGTTAAATTAAAAGATACCCACTTCAAACGATGAACTGTGTAGCCCAAACCAGGCATATAAAGTAATAAATTGAAAACAAAGAAAAGCAAGGAAACAACCCAACCACCATTTGAAAGGACGTCAATAAAGAGGCTTACCAAAACATTGGAAAGCGATGGGAATGGAATGAACGAAAGACAAGGGTGAAGGAAGATAATGGGCTTAGAGGGTATATATCCCTTAGATACGATAAAAAGGGGCAGATTACAAACATGGTAAAGAAAGATTATCCCAAAATCATGATGTATGGACATAGAAAGTGATAACCCGGATTCAGACTCCAAATGCATTTATCTTCCGGATCGGACCTCGAGAAAACCCTCATTGCGATATTAAATTTCTCTTAAAATAAAGAGGACAAATATTAAAAAAATGTATAAAGTCTGGGTGAAAAGAAGTAAATACGAAATGAAACATTTCTTTTGAACCCTACAAAAGGAAATGCACATGGCATTTAAAAAACCTTGAAGGCGAAAATTGCAAAACTCTGCTCCTTTTGCTCGAGGAGAAAATATAGGAAAGGAAAGAGAAAGAAAGAAAATGGTATGTTGGACTTATTTTGTTTTAGTGGTAGGTTCAATTAGTCAAACAAACTCAAAATTCAAAACTTTTGAAAATCTTCTACTTTGCTCACACTTTCTCAGCAACCAAACGACAAAAACAATAAGTAACAACGAACCAATTCAAACCAGAAACATAAACCCAAAAGAGAAAAGCATGAAAAATCAACAAGACACAGTATTAAAATGCTTGCATAATAAGCAAAAGAACCGAAGAGAAAACTTACAGATTAGAAGGTCAGGAGTTGGGAATAAACCCAAAAGATCAAAAGTCCTGAGCAAACAGTACGGAAATCCGTGACACGCATTCGTTCATCGATGCGAGAAGAAGAAACGGAGAGCAAAGGCAAAGGCCAGTGACGCCTTCAAAAGCGGACGACGAGAAGCAGAGGAAGCATAAGAGAAAGCGCGCGACGACGACGAGTGAAGTAGCTCGATCGCCATGGCCACTAAAGCGCAGAGAGAGAGAGAGGACCGAAATCAATGTGAAAAAAAAATAATTGGAGTAAAATTGAACTTAATGGAGACGAAGCCAGAGAGAGACAGAGAGAGGTGAAAGAGTGTTGAACCTTTGGCGTGAGGAACCGGCTGAGGGGAGAGAGTCCAGAGTGGAGTAGGTGAGGTGAAGACTGAAGTCGGTGTTTGGTGACCGGACGAAGCGGTGGACCATGTGGGGTTTGAGCTCTCACCGGTATTTTCATCTCATTTGTAATCTCTTAAAAAAATATTGTATGAAAAATAAAATTATAAAAGTATGGGCTTTAACAGTATGATTGTTTTTTTTTAAAAAAAAAAAAAAAAAAAAAAAAAAAAAACAGTATGATTGTTCATAGACCAACGCAAGTCGTAACAATATGATTGCTTGGTTTCGAATCATTTAAACTTATATCGAGTTAATTGGGTTCGATTATCATAATAATCAAGTTTTGCTACATATAAGTCGGTGTATTAACACATTATTTTTACGGTGGGACTTATTATAATTTTAAAAAAAAATCAAAAAGTCAAAATTTTTTGTATAGTTGATGTGGAAAGCTTCATATCAACAATGTGCTAGATATGTAAAAAAAAAATAAGACTTATAAATAGATATCCTCTTCATCATGATTCATTATAATCATTATTAGGATGTCTCTCCCCAATTGTTTTCATGGAGGGAATGTATGTGCTCAACAATATTGCCGGTGGGAATGAGTATCGTTGTTGAACGCTCTACCAAGGTGTTCACTACTTCGACCCTTTTTCTTTTTTTTTTTTTTTTTTTTTAAAAAGCATTGACATTAGTTTCATCAAATTTATCTTTAAAGTTTGATGAAAAGTACATATTTTTCATAAATCCAAAACCTCCATAACTATAACGTCACGTTGGATTAACTACTGAATTATTCAAAATAATAGTTATAGATTGTGAACAATTAGTTTTCAAATTTAGAAATAAACTTAAATGTACTGCAGTTCAAAATTGAAGATTTTAATATATGCTGAATCCAATACAATGATTTTAAATACAAATTTATCAAATTTTAAAAATGATACTCATTTAATGAATATAATGCTAATGCTAATGCTCTTCACGAATAGAGCTCTCACGAAAGAGAAACCTACATTAGCTGTCCCCCTCTCTTAACTCTGTTGGGGTAGCTTCGATTCCTCCTTTCTTCCCCACTTCGTCCGAAGTCAGTCCTTTTTCATTTCTTTTTTCCTGCATTTTTTGGTTTTACTCTGATTTGTAGCATGATATGCTCCTCCTTAGCTTTCACTATGTTCTATGTGTCACCCCACCTTATTATCACCCAAATGGAGCTCAAGAAAAGAAGAAAACCCACCATTCACAGCCTCAACCTCTCACACATCCAACTGGTAGATCTCAGGGTTTCCTCCCTTTACTTCTTTGATATTTTGTATAGGTGTTCGAGAATCCAATCTACTAGTACCTTTGAGCTCTCTCTCTCCTCCTTTTGTGAGTACATTAGCCCTACGTTTTGTTGGGGAGTGGCCCCTTATCTCTATTTCAAAAGGGAATCACTTTAGTCATAAAAGAATTATAAAAATAAACTCTTAAATTGTCATGACTTGATATAATATATTCGTAAAATAGACTTGATGGATCATACGAAACTATGTCACTTTATGAGTTTAATTTATCTAATTATTTTAAGGGTGGTACTAGTGTGTCGCCCAACTTTAACTGCTGGACATGTCCACTAGTATAAATTTAACTTTTCTTTTTTACATTTTTTTAACATATTTAAATATTTTTAAAAAATAAAAAAATATACCAATACACTAAGGTCTCGTTGGTTATGCAGTTCAGATGAAATAAGATGATATATTTTGAATAGTAGTGAGATTTTTTTTTTTTTTTTATAATTAGATTTTTGAGTTAAGATGAGATGAGATGATTTGTAAAAAAATGTATTTGAATAGTAAGATGAAATGAGATAGTTTTTATTTTTTAAGATTTGATTAAAACGTGGGTCCCACCAATGGAAAGGCAAAAAAATTAAACTAATATTGAGAAATGACAAGTGGTGTGAACAAGAAGGAAAAACAATTAAAATGGCATTGGATAGACAGCAAGTGGTGTGCACGTTCTGTCCAACACGTTCGGTCCCAAAAACTCCTGTATTCGAAGGAAGACTGTGGATCAATGAAGAAGACAGTGATTTTGCCCTATTCGGTCACTTTTTACTGTATATTGTCAGATTAATTGCCACTTTTTATTATTATGTATTGTCAGATTAATTACATTTATTGAAAACCGATTGAGATAAAGATACATTGGTGTAATTCGCCGTTTGGATAGATAGAACAAACCAATCATACAGTTAAGATGAGTATCCAATCCTGGTATCCAAACTAGGTCTAATAGTCACTTTCTTAATCAGTAAATAAAATAAAAAAAATAAATAAATATATAAGCGATCAAAATGAAAAAATAAAATGAGACGACATAATAACATTATTCTTATTTTATATCCGTATGACTCTCATACAAAAATACAAAAGACGTTATTTAAAAATTAAAAAAAAATACAAAATTCGTGAGATGAAAGATTTTCAACCATCACCCTGAAGCAGATAAATTTAATGCACATCTTCTCAGAGAGGATTCTTCCTGTAATAAATGTTTCAAAGCAAAATGAGCATTTAATTGATCCAACAACCATCTTTATGACAGCCATTTATAGGATCACACTATTCCTTTATTTAGTTCAATTCTCGATTTATTGTTATTTTAATTGGTCTAGTTGAATATGTTACTTTTTAGTATTTGATGGAGACCTTCAACCCCTCTTGATTATTTCTCTTTATATAATTAGTTACTTTATTTTCCTAAAAAAAAATAATGTGGAAATGAGTCTCATAATAATGTGGCAATGTACCAATTCCTTCCTCAAACTAACGATATGGCCTGTTCTTTTATACTCAAAGTAATTGCAATTCATTTCTCACGTAAGAGCTCAAGTGGTAAAGGCCGTGGACTTGAGGGTACGCTCCTATGTTTAAGATTCAAATTTCCTTGAGTGCAAATAATTTTTAGGGACCATCGGATTGGAAGATTTTTTTCTTGAATTATCTAAGGTGCACTTGCGGGAAACTCTTTGCCGAGGGCCTTTGCACCCCTGAGATTAGTCGAGACGCTATTCCTAGACACCTGGTGCCAATAAAAAAAAAAATTCTCCCCCACTTGCATTTGAACCTCAGGCAACTAGAAAGAAAAACTGACTACCTTATGCTAATCTGAGGAAAGAAAGTGTTTTTCAGCATCTTCACACCTTAATTCCTGCACCAAAAATTGCAGCCTCGTCCAACAACCGGTGCAAACAAAATCAAATTGGTTAAAGTTCAACTTAACCAACCAACATTATAATTTTCTTCCAAGGATACACTTGCAGTCAAATGAATAACTTAAAGTTGCAGCTGCATTCAATAGAGAGAAAAACCAGTTCATTTTCCTTCAAGCTCTCTAAATTGTGAGCTGGTATTTCATATATGCAATTCACCGAATGTGGCATTTTATTAGTTCCTTGTAAAATAATATAAATGAGATTCATGGGACTTTAACAATAGAGAAATTACATCTAGGCTAGAGACAACAGAGGGAAGATAAGAAAAACCAAGGTATATGCAGTTGCAAGTTTTCAGCCAATCTTCTCTGTGCTGGTGTCGTCCGAGGGCCATATCACAGTCTCTATGAGACGTTCACGCATCAACTCCAAGTTTTCATCCGAGATCTCTTGGTATATTTCAGCATGATTACATTTCTACATCACAATGAGAGAAAAGAAGAGTTGGTTTTCGGATTATTTAACTTTTTTGTAACTTGTAGGTACTTTGCAGTTTTAAGAAAAAAAATTGAGAACAATTTCAAATTCCACACCTTGATCCATTTACCATATAGGTGAAGCCGGGTTATCATGACTCTCTCAGCAAGCTCTTGCTTCTCCTGTCATTAGAAAACTTGTCCACGATTTCAAACATATTTTAAATTTGGTAAAATATAAAGCAATGGATATAACATTAAAACTTGATATTTTGCACAATATATGTAGCAAATGAAAACTGGATTTGTTGTAGTGTTCAGAAAAATGACTCAAAACAAGAAATGGTTTTCTTAAGTTACACAAAAGTGGATGATTTACTCTATCAAGTCCAATAGAACATATAAAATGAAATGTTTACTTTTCTGCATATTAGAAACTATTGGACAAGTTTTCATTTAACTTTTTTGATAAGTTTTTTTCTACACATGATAAACTAAACGATAGAAGGGCAAAACCTACCTTTACAAGTGTACGGATGAAAAGTTTTCCATCACCGGGCTTATTTGTTGCAACAAAACTGTCCAAGCGAATAAAAAGAAGCAAGATTTTAAATCGAAGAATTATTACCATAACCTACATACATTTAAACAAGTCTATTCAGATGTAGGTTGGAGAATCGGAAACTCTAGAGCCATCTACAATCCCAGAACCAAAAGGGGTTCCCAAATTTCAGACATGCATGGTTTATATATCATGTTGGAGTATCAAAACCAAAAGCTTGAACTACTGGTTATATTCTTACAGAGACCAGCTAACTACATGAACCCATTTCAGTTCTAGTTGATGCAAAAGTTCGAAACGAAAGACGGGGGCTAAAAAGCTTTCTCCAGCATCTAAGTAAGATTCCACATCATATATCACTGCAGTTTGTTATAACCAACAGCAAGATGTAAAATGTAGGATAATGGTATAGAATGGAGTTGAAGATCCAACTTACTCGTAAAACCACCTATATTGCGTTGGATTCATCTCATACAGCTGGTTAAGAACAGTCCTCACAGCCTTGTATGTGAAATAGTTGAGGATTTGCTGCAGACAGACATTTTGTTAGCTGTAGTACATTACAGGTTCTGATTTTTATAATTAATGGATAAAAGTATTATGAAGGTTTTCAGAAGATAAAAGAATTACAAACAGAATTTGTTTAGCTGAAATACATTACAGGTTATGATTTTTATAATGAACGGATAAAAGTAATATGAAGGTTTTCAGAAGATAAATTAATTACAAGTTTAGATGCTTAGCAAGAATCAGTTAACACTCGTATTCTTCGGAAGGGACAGAGCACCTCCATAGTGCTAATTGGGAAAGGAATCTATTGCTATATTATCCATTTCCTTGATAGCTTCATATAGCAACTATGAAAATACTTGAATAGTTTAGATAATAGGTGTTCCAATGATTCAGGATGGCATACAGTTGCTAGCATATTCCAAAAATGGCCAAGGCCCTGATCAAGGAAAGTGTTCCAAGCTAAAGATTGGAAAAAAACTAGGCAGGATGTAAAAACCTTCAGTTAAGAGGTGTTGATTTGCATATTCTCATAGGATGATGAGAAATTTTACTCTAAAAAATCAGAATATAAGGTTAAAAGCATGATTAATATAGAATACTATATCAAATAGGCACCGGTATTGTGCTGTGCACAATATTCATGCTTATTGCATCCGAATGGGTAACAATAAAGCAGAAGCTGCTCTTTTATTAAAAAGCTTAAAATACATTTCTTAGAACTATAAATGAACACATTTATGTGAATATGGGAACTGTGGTGGCATGCCTCTGAACAAGTTAGCTTTAGGATTAAAGATATGCAGAGAAATGATGACTTTGCTTTAAAACCTCATGTCCCCCAATCCTCCCATTCATCATCTGTGGCCTTATCTTCCCTTTTCCATCCTTTCCATATAGAATTAACTAATTATTTCACAATCAAATTTCAGCTATACAGTACTGCTGCTTCAAATCTACTGAGACACTCAATCTCATGACTAGGGAGGGAAAGATATTGGGAGGGAAACGGGAAACTTCCATCGATTCGACATAATTAACACTTCCATTCACAAATTTTAATTTCTTTAGTATTCAGCTTCTCGTTTATTTTATTTTATTTTTTGAGCCAATAGCACAACCATGATATGCTCGAGCTCCATACTTCAAGTTCTAACTTATGGAGTGACTAAGAAGTTGCAACTACTATGAGTTCATGAAGATTACGAATAACATTCAAATAAAACTTTTCAAAGATTGATATTGTAGGAAGTGAAAATTTTACTCTCTAAGATGTCTCGAGGAATTCTCTCTCTCTCCCTCTCTCTCTCTCTCTCTCAAATTTTTAGATGACTAAATGGAGGAATCAAATTTCAATTGTTAGTGCACACACATGCCTGGAGGAATCAAATTTATGCCTCGTTTGTTTTCACAATCATTCTCAACTCATCTCACTTAATCATTACAACTTTTTTAAATTTTTACACAAAATAAAATAAACAATTCATTTTTTTCAAATCCTAAAACAAAAATAATATTAAAAAATATATATTATAACAGTATTTTATTTATTTTTTAACTTTCATTTAATCTCATCTCATCTATGAAAGCAAACAGGAACTGAATTAGGTACCCTTTATTCAATTTGATACCCTTCTTATTCAAATTGAGAATGGCAGTGCACACACTGCCACACTCTCCAACTCTATATACAGAGAAGGGAAAAATAAAAAGGACCAAAACAAAACGGACGGCATACTATCCTCATCGGAAACACTTGTAGAATTAGGTACCCTTTATTCAACCATAGATAGAAACAGAATGCACCATTCCACCAATTCCCTCTAGATGCCAATATGCCAACATTTAGCTAATTGTATTATCTAAGTAAAAGATATGTCAAGAATATGAACAACTCTATTAACTTATCAAAAAAAAAAATATGAACAATGAGTACTACCACAATCTCTAGAACAAACTTCATAAAAAAATGTTAAATCCAAACCAATTCTCTCACCGTTTTAACATCCTCAAAATTTTCTTCGTACTGGCCGGCGAACTCGTTGACGATCACCAATTTCCGACCCTTCCGGTGCTTCCTCGAACTCCGATTAACGATACTCGAAAGCGCTTTCCTCGAGACCCTCAACTCACGCCTGGAACCAATGAATGAACTGCTGAACTCCACGGACACCGGTTTCCGAAAATGCTTCCTGGTCATTGAATTTCTAAGACAAAACAAATCTCCACCACTCTTGACGTTCATAATAGCTGAAGGCAATGCATCCAAACACAAACAAGGGCTAGTATGCGAGTCAACCACAGACGAACCCACAACGGAGAAAGCTCCCACCATCCTCTCTTTCACTCACACACAAACTAATCGTAAAAATTCAGCTTCCAAGAAATATACCCAGATCACAGCTATCCCAGAATTCAATCTTCTAAGTCGTGATTCAAGAAAATAGGAGATACCCAGTACGGAAAACCAAGAAAGCGCAGTTGGGTGTGCTATAAAATTGGAGATTGTCGTATCTAGTCAGAGATTAATGGAGTGAAGGAACTGAATCTTAAGCAGGAACGTGTTCAGGAGAAGGAAAGAGTTTGTGTGCAAGGAAAGTGCGGGGAAAACGTTGGATTCGGAAGGTACGTGAATTTTGAACAACCTTAACCAGACAAAAATCTAAGGTCGAAAATTCTCCAACGCAAAAGGCTCAGCAGGACAGAAAATCAAAACAGCTTCTTTTATTATTTTGCAGTATTCTACCCTCCACCCACCTGGACGGATTCCCAGTTTGGTGGGTGTCGTGCCACGTGGGGAAATCTGTCGGTGTTGTACGAAACGGTTCACATGCGAAGATTGCGTGAGAATATCATGATTCTCTTTTCCTTGAAGACCTTTTGCGGGTCAATTTTGGATTCCATGGATTCAGCTTGCAAGGCACAAAGTCCAACAGTATACTGGCAAACTACAATTTGATCAGCCCATTTAAATTTATTAATATTTTTTTAAATTTATTTTTTTAAATTAATTTAATTCTTCTATTTATTATTTATATATTTAATATTTAATAAAAAAAATATAGTGTATAGAAATTATGTGAATAATAAAAAATTGTGTAAATTTTTTGTTTGAGGAAAACATTAGCATGCCAAGTTTATTGAGAATCTTTTATCAAGCAGACCAATCGATCATGTACATAATTTTTTACAGTAATTAAGTTGAGTTTAAATTCTGGATAGTGAGATAAGATGAGATGAGATAATTTAAAATGAAAGTTAAAAGTTAAATAAAATATTATTAAAATATTATTTTTTAATATTATTATTATTTAAAAATTTAAAAAAATTGAATTATTTATTATATTTTTTGTAAAAATTTATAAAAATTATAATGATAAGATAAGATAAGATAAAATCGTTTCTATATCCAAATGGGAGCTAAGTGATCATATCAACCTTAATATTGCCTTAAAAGAAAGTGCTTGTGGCTTGCATAAGATGATTTTCATTTCATTAGAAGCTTAACATAAGCAACATCCTCATTAGAAGTAGGAAAATCTCCATAAAACTGCATCTTCACTCAGCACTGCAGACGTATTATCAAAGACTCAAAAAGTATCCATAATTTTTAAATAATATATGTTTTTTATTTATTTTTTGTTGCCACTATTTGTCCGGGGCTTGAATCCCAGTTTGCACAAAGCCACGACTACTGCTACACTCCTTGGGATTGCATCTGTAATAAGTATAATTTAAAAATTAGAAACTTTATTTGTATTGAACCACATGCATCATCTTTTTTTGGGAAGTATAAAGATATGTGATACTTCCTCTTCTTTCCTCTTTATTTTACTTATTACATTTCATAATCGAAGAAACTTGTGTTAAACAACTAATTCATAATCAAATTATAATTAGAATAGAAACAAATAGAGAACAAAATTAAAAAGGGAAAAGCTTCTATGCCCTCCACATTTGACAGCTCTAATTGTCAATTTATTTATTTTTTTACTTAATAATTAAAGAAGTGATTTTAAATATATTGATGTATTTTTTTATTTTTTTTAAAATACTTAAATATATTATAAAAATATTATTAAAAAAAAAAAAGCCTGAACCACCTAGCAATAAACGCTGGGTGGCAGAGTAACATTACCCAATTAAAAGTATTAGTTTTTTCTTGCATCCTATGGGTGCACAACTAGATAACTTTAGTAGTGCTACTAGCTGCACGTATAGTTTTACTCCTCACTTGACACGTCCCACATCATCAATATTGTCAAATTTGAGAATTAAATTTCTCATAATTTCATTTTTAAACATTACGAAATCAAATACAAAATAATTTTTAGTTTCAAATTTTGAATTTTTTTTTATCTATCATACATAATCATTATTCAAATACAAAAATTAATATAATTTGTACAAATTTAAAAACAACACACAAAAATCAATATAATTTTTACAAATTTTAAAATAAAAATAATATTAAATTTTTTTAAAATTTATCTATTCACTTTTAAAAATTCTAATATAATACTTATTTTAAAATATTTTTATTCAAAGTTTTTCTCTCTCATTTTTTAAAACTCAATAAAATATTATTTCTAGAATCATTTCAATACTATTTATAAAATTTTGAAATACTTTGAGCACCTAAACATACCCAAAATTTTGGGAGAGGGCCGGAGGAGTTTGATTGAAATTCAAGCTAGACTAGTTTTCCTCAAAGTCGAAATCATCTTTAATCTTTATATTCGACGTGACAGTATTGATGTTATCAGTACATGATAATGCTTTGTCATGTGTAAAACTAATTAAAGTACTATACGTACACAATTTAATTATAGAAACTGATTCTTTCATCCATGCAAGCTAGGTTAATAATTTTGGGAAGTGAAATATTTTAATTATAAAAGGTTTACACAAAAATAATCTCACAAAATGATATAGTTTGATATAACGCAAAATCATATGCTCTGAAGTTGACGCCATAAAAACCAAAGGCAAGGCATTTATGGGCCGCGGGTTGAGTAGCTAGCTGCATTCAACAAGCTAATAAAGAGAAAAAAATGAGAAAAAATTCTACTCATTATCTCCAGATAACAATTTTTTTTTTTGCTCTTACTATATATGTGATGTATGGATGATCATGAGTAGAAGAATTCATTTAGCTTAAGAAAAAAAAAGTGTGGTGTGCGGTGTGTGTGAATTGATGAGTAGCAAAGCTAAAAAATAAGTACCTACATTCATTACAGGCATGCAATCAATCACTGTTTTCCAAGAAGGATTATATACCAAAATGTTGTGAGAACTATGATAAAAATGTAACAACAAACAAGAACAATCAATTATACAATACAAAATTAATGTGGTTCGTGCCTACGTCTATAGAGTTGCTAAATATTTTATTATGCTAAGAAATGATGTAACACACCTGATAGTTGGTGTTTAGATGACTAGAAAATATAAGAAAATTGGTCAGATTTGAAGTTGACCTAGCCTTCAAGAGAAAAGAGATAGAGATTAGAAATAAGGAAATATTGTATTAAGGTTTTGGATAATCCTCCATAGCCAAGTTGCTCAATACATATAACCCACGTATTGAGCTTGGGTTAAAAATAACAAGAAGTTAATAAAACTAGAATATGCAACTAGTTAATGCTACGGGCCTAAGCCTACTACCTATTACAAGCTAAAGATCCAGTAAAATAGTCTAAGGCCTAACACACAAGGGTAAAAGAAGTAAAAGGATTGAAGGATAAATGCAGTCTGTGACTTGGATTGGGGCGGCCCAAGTTAATTGGCTTGTTACAAATGACAAAATACACTTTTAGACAAAATTCAACTGTTGGAACGACTATATTGTTAATTAAGTATATATTTATAGTGTCACATGACGTTATTTTACAATTTTTGAGTTATTCGCTTGAGTGGATCGAGTACTATTGAGCTCACACCGAGTGAGCTCTTTATCCGATGTTCCACTACCTCGAGCGAACTCTCTATCTGAGTTTCGCTTGAGCGACCTCTTGTACAAACTTTGTGCAAACTTTCTGTTAGGCACTTCTTGAGTCAAAACCGTGCCAAGAATTTTCTCCGGGGGTTGCCCCTAGAACCCCCACGAGCCTCATTGAAATTCTATCCAAAACATGATAATAAAACTGGCAGGTCGAGTCATCAAATTGAATCTCCAAAACAATAAAAGAGGCTCCGCAAACCAACACCAAAATGCCTATAATAACGAGGTAGCCGAGAACGATAACATTTTTTCACGAACAGTCGTGCTCCAAAACTCAGCTCCACTCCAAGAATGATCAGACCAATTAAGCACACAATCCTAGCTAGCTGCATGTAGCACAAGTGCATATATCACAGATTCTTAGCAGAATAATCATAATATTACTTATATAAAAAACAGAGTATTATTCTGATAGATGACATGATACCATATTATCCACGAGGATAAAAAAAAACAATTGAAACCTGCAATAATTGAGATACTGCCTCTACAGTTAGCTTGTTATAGTACTATTTTGTATGCAAATGCACTTGGAAGTATTGCCCGAAAAAGACTGGAAAACATTATCTGCAGTTCAGCATGTGCACAGGCCGATTGAAAAAGAACCTAAAACACTAGTGAAATGATTAAGTACTGGAGTCACTGCAACATATATAAACTGTCTCAAAGATCAGGTACGTGCGTGGTAATAAAAATATTATCTTTACATGGTTGATTTTAGGGACAAAAAGGCCGAATATTTGAACTAGGTTCTCTGTCATGAGTCATGACCAGTTCTCTTCCTGATGATGATCATGAGCTTTATGCATGGAAGAGTTTTACTATATATGGCACGCACACAAGATCATAAATATTTAATTAATTTGGAGATTGTAATCTATATACTTGTTTCATGTATCTTTATCCATGGTTTCAGCTTGAACCATTCATGTAATATTTATTATATATATATTCTTTGAGAAGACTCCTTAAATTAATAATAATATTGTCAGTACCGTAGATATGATCATGATCAACACTAAAGAAATTGAATCAAACCTGTCCAGAAACAACGCCAATTAACCCATGCATGCTGGCCATCAGCAAGAAGTGATGGGATTAATTGTTGCCAGCCAAACCTGCAAGCAAACTGAAAATGCAGCATTAATATTGGATGTCGATCCCTGTCCCGCTGCCATTTATAATCATGATAATATTGCAGCCAAAGTCATACATAATTAATGTCACCGCGCGCAAATATGACCATTATTAATTAATAGAAGAAAGCTAGCCGGGAGTTAATTAATTAATTAACTACAAAATAACAGAAGAGATCAAGACTAATTAGGTGTATATATTTATTTATATATATATATATATGAGCAATGTTACGTAGAGTTTTTATTTGAAAACTGCAATATAAATCTAGGTTATTTTATCTTTAAAATTTTTTAAAATTACAAAAATATCTCTTAAAAAATGATTTTTTTTCTTATTTAATAAAGGGTTTGCACATACAACCCCCAAGTAGAGACTGTAAATAAAATTTCTATATATATATATCAACGTCAATCATGATTTTCGAATCATTAGTTGATGATAAACGATATTTGCAAGTTGTAAAATGTGTAAATGTCGTACAATCATTTTTAAAAAATAAATTAATATGAAATTTATAAAAAAAATTAATTTTTTAATAATGAGTCTCACTCTTTTTTAAAATGATTGTGTGACGTTTGTACATTCCACATATGTATGTAGATTACTCTTCATTAATATTGGCCAAATCTTTAAAAAAAAATAGACATTTTCGTTTTTGCTAGTAGCTCCTGTATATACGTACGTATATATTTATATATAGAGCTATCAAGTAAAATGAGTAAATAGCTCTTGATCCTAAATTAACTTATAAAATAAAATAAAAAATATCTAATTAAATTACTATTTTTTTTTTTCAAAACTTAATTTATTAAATGAAAAATATATATATTGAATTTAATTATTTTTATTGATATTTAAAAAATTAGTAGTATTTTAGTTGATTAATTTTCCTAAAACACATGCTTTTTATTTTCTCAAATTATATTATATGTCTGTCCTTTTTAATTACTTTGACATACTATATAAAATATAAATATATAGCTCTTGGTTATAAATCCCTCTCTTCTTTTGAGTAAAGTTTGTGAGATTTCTCATTTCTATCATATAAACAAATTAATTAGGAAACAAGGGTATAGGCTATATATTATATATGAGTAATGTTATATACTACATTCTCATCTTATTTTGATCATACTAAGCAGTATGTAGCACATTAATCATTATTAGATAATAAAGAAGCATGAAATAAATAATTATTTAATGGTGATAAATATGTCACATTATACTTAGTGGAATGAAAGTGGGATGGTAGTATGGTGTATAAAATTTTCCTTTATATATATAGAAAAATTCTATACACCATATTATCATCTTACTTTCATCTCATTAAGTAAGATGTGGCACATTTATCATTATTAAATGATAATTTATTATATATTTTATTATTATTTAATAATAATAAATATGCTACATATTATTTAATATAATCAAAATAAAATAAAAATATAGTGTATAACATTACTCCAAATATAATCAGAAGTTGTCAAAATGGTACAAAGGCTTCATCCATCGCTGCAACAAGCTGTACAAGTAATAATGAGCGTAATGAATGATGCATATATGTGTGTGTGAATGCCAACGCCGCCGACGTTTCCATGCATGTGTGAATGCGCTAGATTCGCCATGCTTTGGGACGTATATATGGCCTTAGGCTGCGGCATTCCCCTCATCTATCAAATTAAACGCGCGTCAAAATTAGAGCAGTAGTGTACTACCGAGGCCCAAATTTCCAGCTTTGAGGTACCAATTACTCTCTCTCTCTCTCTCTCTCTCTCTATATATATATATATTGTATTATATATAAGCTAGCTAGCTAGCTTCTGGATCAAACAACTAGTACTATTGCATGCCTTGCTTGGAGAAAAAACAAAAAACAATTGAAATGTCCAATCCAATACAGTACTTTACCAAATTAAATAACTAATGCTCCTCACATATATATATTTATATTTATATTATGTTGGTTATGGCACGTTAAAACTAGATCTAATGCTAAATGATTTAGAATGGCCACTTTTTTCTTCATCTGTCAATCGATCAAGTGAATTAAATGCACGGACACCAATTGTCTTCTTCCGCCATAACTATAATATATATATATTCTTCGATCGATCGAGGTCGTTTTCCAAGATTGCTTTCTATTCACTTCTTTGAATATACATATGGTTTTCATGAACATGGATAACTTTAATTTGCATTGATTGTTCTTCAAATAGAATAATTATAAAAAAAAAAAAAGTGGCCATCTTTTGCCATCTTTACGCATAGCTAGCGATAAAAGGTGGTGAAAAAGTTGTAGTAGTTGCCCCCTAATTAAATATATATATCATGCACCCATTTAATTATTATATATATATAGATCAGAGAGAGAGAGAGAGAGAGAGAGAGAGTGAGTGACTAACTATTAGAATAATGGAATATTACAATGAGATCAAGCTGACTAAATCCTACTTAACGAAGACTTCATGAGTTCCAAGTGGACATCTCAACTAATTATGTGATTAAACCTCATTTGAAGAAAAATGTTCCACTAGCTTGCTTTGAGTACATAAGAGGGTAGTTGGGTATAATGTGTGTTTGAGTTTAATTGCGCGTGAGAGAGAGAGAGAGAGAGAGAGATCAGAAGAAGAAGAAGAAGAAGAGATTCTCAAATTCATCAATGTTTATGCAGCCAACTAATCTCCCACTAATAACAACTTTCACCTCAATACTGTTTAATTTGTACATCTCATAGTACTACCACTTATACATTTGCCCAAAAAATAGAAAAAGGAAACTTTTATATATTTTGTATATATACATACATACATACATACATACATACATACCAACTAATCTGGTGTGTCTTCTCTATTTTTATATATATATCTATGATCTACTTGAAGGGAAGATTATTACAGATAGCCGGATGGTCAGAAAATGACCAAAATTTTCTCCCTATAATACACAATTTAAGGTATACATACATACAAGAATTTTATGGCCACCAATATATGTACTCCTTAAAGTTTGGCCTTTAGGGTAGGATTTGTTTTAAGGCAACGTCCCAAAAGCCATAGGGTAGGATTTGTTTTAGTTCTTCAGAACCTGGCCTATGACTATGGGATTATTTTGGTATAGAGTTCTATGGAAGGAGGAGGAGTTTGACATTTAGAAATATCCTATATAAGATATCCAAAAGAGAGATGGGGAAATATTTGGAAGTTCATGAATCAATTACTGAACTGGAAATCAACTAAAGGAAAGGAGGGAACATCTTTCATCAACTCCTCCAAGTCCCATTCCCCCATTCTAAGCTCTTCTACCTCCCAACATGAATTTCCAACCCGAGCTAAGTTTTCTGCTCTGTTAATGTTGTTGTTGTTCGTGTTATGGAAGGTGTTATTATTCATTGCCCTATTATATGTATTTTCTGTTTCAACTTGCTCCTCATGAATGCCTACGCTCTCTAAAGGAGGAACAAACATTTCCCCGTCAAACCCAATATCAACATCTCCAAGCTGGGCCCCATTTCCTCCAGCAGGAAGATCATCTCCACCTAGATCAATTTGAGCCATGTATTGTGGTGCATTAAAGTATCCACTTGCCATACTATTGGACATGTTTAGGTCATGCTGGAGCATATGAAATGGGTCAACCATCTGATTTAGAGCCATAGCCTGCATGGAAGACGATGATGATGATGAATCCATGTACATGGGCATGATGCCAGCTTGTTCTTGCATGGAAATGAGCCCTCCCATGACTTGATGATCTTTTGGCGATGATGAATCGCTTGTGTTTGGTGAAGGTGATCCTGACTGCAAGTTCCTTAGCCTCTTCTTTACAGTTGAATTCCAAAAGTTCTTTATTTCATTGTCAGTTCGTCCTGGCAAGCGTGCTGCAATTTGAGACCACCTAATTCAAATCACAAGATCAAGAAACATAACAAGGAAAGTGTCAGATCCACTCAATTGCTAAAGTGTGTGATGCGTGCAGTTAGCAGTACTATTTTTTTTTTTTTTTTTTTTGCTGAATGCACGATTTCATGCATGCCGAATTAGAACACAAAAAGGTGAGAAGTGTCTTGAACTCAAAGGCTAGATACAGACATGTACACCCTGGTACCGATTTTCCTTTTTAGTCAACTTTTGTCATCTACAAGAATCTGATAGAACATATATATATTTAAAAGCAGTTGTACTAAACAATATATAGATTTTTTGTGTCAGCCGGACGATTGAATTATTGCAATATTTTCTAAATGATGCTTTTTCACGAAAGCTTAAACAATTCATGAAAAATTAGAAACTGTTAAATATATTATATGTGTGTGTGTGTGTGGAGTGTCTTCAACTCAAAGCTGAGCGCTCAGAAGAGACCAATGTACTTTTCAGCTCAGAAAAATATCACTCCTCGAATGCATGCATGTATGTATGCACGTACAGAGTAATTATGTGATATATATATATATAGATGGATGCAAAATATATATATATATAAACTTTAAACTTCATCAGGAGAATTAATCTACTATTTGCATATATATATGGTCATATTCAAGTATATATATATGGCTAAGATTAACATCTCTGTCATGATCTTATTGAATGATGAAGATATATGCATGCATGTATTAATTTTTACTGGGAGAATGTACGAATGGTCATATTCGATCGAGTAGTACTACTGCTAGCTAAGATCAACATCTCTGTCATGATCTAATTTGCAGGCTATTGATATCTGAAACTTAGGCTGATTATGTAATTATTTTGTCTGTTTGCGCTTTCCTTTCCTAGGCTAGCTGGCTGAGATCAATTTCTCGTTCAAGAACATTTTTTTCAAAACAAGCATGAGTAATTTAGATAAAGGTGGCTGTCATCATGTATCGACCCGTTTGTATTGCATAATTATTATATATATATATGTAATAAAAAAATATAATGCCGTAACGGACCATATATGCTATAGCTTTCATAATTTTTTCCACCTAATGCATGAAAAGGTTAGAAAAATGAGAAGAAAAATGCAAAGTAAACACCAACAAGGAATGAAGAATGATATATGAGGGAAATTATATATTAAGGAATAATGAAGAACCTGTTGCCAAGAAGAGAGTGCAAATGGATGATGAGGGCTTCTTCTTGGGGAGAGAATGCGCCACGCTTAAGGTCAGGCCTCAAGTAATTAATCCAACGAAGGCGGCAGCTCTTCCCACACCTCTGCAAGCCAGCATTTCTGGCCACGTCACTCCAACAACCTTGGCCATTGTTCAGCATATAATTCATGAGCTTGTCATCCTCTTCCGGTGACCACAAGCCTTTCCTAAGTAATTTGTTGTTGGAATTTTGGACGTTAATTATGTCTTTCCCAGCTGAGGAGGAGGAGGAGGAGGAGCAGGAGGAGAGCTCTGGCTTCCTCATTTTCAGAGGCTGATCTGTAACCTGCATATATCCAAATGTACGAGGTATGTATATATATTTTTCAATCCCAACTGGGTTGATGTAGGTTACTGAACTCTTTATAGAGAAAGAGGGAGAGAGAGAGAGAGGGAGAGGGAGAGAGGAGGCTTATGAAGTGGGAAAAATGACCATGATGATATTGATGGCTGTGGGGTTTGCTTAGAATATAGGGAAGAGAGAGAGAGAAGAAGGGTTGGTTGATGGGTCTGAGTAGAAAACGGTTTGGAGGGGGACCTGGAGAGAGAGAGAGAGAGAGAGATGATCGTCTTGTCTTTGACTCCATGACACCAAAAACTTGTCTTTTTTCTATTACCAATCTCATCACTCACACGGTATAGTCATGAAGAAATATATATTGTGAAAGTTTGGTTTTATAACCAATTGCCAATGTATTTGCTTCCACTTCACATAATCTCTCTTTCAACCATATATTCTCGATCGATCTGTCGGCTTTGATCTCCCTAGCTAGCTCCCTCCGATCCCTTTGTGCACTAACACGTGCATCTTAAGACAACAAATAAAATATATATATATAGTACTATATAACATAATGATAATATTCCACGTATCGCATGCTGATCAATTAATGGATCCAAATCATTAACACATAGCTTCCATCGAATTTATATATATTTTATATAATTAATTATTAGCTAATTTAAAAGTCCATATATATATAGGAAAATTATAGAAGAAAAAGTAGAAATCACTCCATTATATATATATATATATATGTGTGCGCGCGCGCGCGTGTAGAATATGTTCATGAACAGCTTAAAAAACTTTCCACATGAGAGACAAAATAAATATTATAGATTTCTATGTATCTTCCAAATTACAGAGATCACCGGCCTATTCCGGGTGGTTGAAGGTACCCACCCCATGCTGCATCAAGCACTCATGTTACATATATAATTGGGGGCGGGGGTGTCACTGTATACATGCGAATGATCTTCTGAAGTACTAGGAAATTAAAAACATCCACATCAAAGGTCTTTAACGAACCAATGGTAATGGCAGATGATCAGAACCTTCCCCTCAGAAGCAGATCATCACTAAAAGGTTCTCAATATTTTTCTAAGATCTCTCAGCTCTGCAGTTTGATCTGTAATTACCAGCTGCTAGATCTGTTGATGCTCGACGAAAGGAAAGACCAAAAAGTTTGCAGATAGTAGAGACATATAATATCGATCAAGAAAATGATCAATGGAATGTCGGAAGAAGAGACCCCATAATTGGAACAGTACCACGAGAATAATAATCAAAATTTAGTACTTACGAAACCTACACACACACACAAATATATCTATGTGGCAATATAGGATTTGTTTTGATCAAAGTCGGAGAAGAAATCTTGAAATTTCTAAATATGCAGTCATATCAATATGATCTCAGCAATATTCCAAGATTATATATATATATATATATATATCGTCGGGAACACGTCATATATTGCATTGGCCGCTAGCTAGCTTCCTTCAAATACTCTCATGATTAATCACACTAAAAGCAAGTGCATGCGCAAAACAAGTAATATTAATATACATAAAATGCAAATATTTATAAAACAAACTAAACATCCTTCATTGACGTTGCGAGACCGGCGGAGCACCGATTAACGTTGTAGCACTTGCTTAAAGAGTCCAAAAAATACATACAAAATTCTGTAAATATATAGTAATTAAAAGATATATATGTATATATATTATATATTTATACTTAATTATATGACATGAGGAGACATGCATGCACATTAGAGAGGTACTGACAAAAAAGGGTAGCTTCCAGTAATATTTAGTATTAGAGTATTGCTATGCATAAGCCTATACACCACACACTAATATGATTTTTATCTTTTTTTTAATTTTTTTTCAATTTTTTTTTATTTTATTCTTTTTGAAATATTTATATTTTTTTATTCATTATTTATATAATACACATTTAATAAAAAAAAAAATTATAATATATGATATATAAACTGATACAAAAATTAATTCTCAGTACCATATGCCTTTCCGTGGTCTGACTCCTTCGAGGATTTTGTCAAGACATGAAAACTAGCTAGGTTTGTTCCCTTGGGCATGCACGTTCATTACCCATGTGATAAGCAAACGTACGTGCCTTTAATTGAGATTGAAAGGACTGGACCAACAAAATAAAGCCTGGCCATTTCCAAACCAAGTAAAAGGAAGAATTAGCAGCTAGCTAGACGTCATCGAAATAGCTAGGGCACGTACTTATGTCGTGATCGATGCAGATGATGATCATCCAGGGCCATTGAATGAGGATACTGTCAATATTGTTCGATGAAAATAGCCGCAAAAGAGCTGAGCTAAGCTAGCTAGCATGTATTTGTGAAAGGTTGGATGGATTTTAGAAGGCATGCATGCAGTGGCCTAACTAGCTGGTACACATCAGAATTGTCCCTTCTTAATTGCTTTTGTAGATGTTCTCTTTCTTTCAATATGAAAAGAACAGGAAAGTGTAATTAAGAAGGGATGGATACATTATTTTATGTTATTTATATGGCTTTTCATATAAGTGATTGACCATGAAATCACTTATTTAAAATCTGATACATTAACAATATGATATTGCATCAGCCAATGTAACTAGAGATGATAAAAAAAATCCAGAATAAACAGTAACATTGCCCTTAACCAAATAAGCAGAATGCAGAATTAAAGTTACACCCATCATTATATTCTCATGAGGAAAAGAGGGATGCTATATAAACAAAAATATTCACTACAATAAAATTAATTATTTGTTATGAGCTATTTTTTGTTAAAATAATTATTTCTTACAAAAATGAGTCTGTTTTGTCCCAAATGGTTATTCTCGTAGCAAATAATTTATCTCAAAAGTCTCTTTTTTTGTAGTAATTATACAAAAATAAATCTATAAACTGATGTTGTTTTAACTTTATCACAAAAATAAGTTTACAATCTGACGTACCAAACCATATTATTTTGTGGGTTTACTTTTATGTAATCTCTTTATGTTTAAAATATTTTCCTTATTATATTAGTAATGTTTCACTAATCATATGGAGTTTGCAATACTAAAAATTGTAGCATGTTTAGCATTTCCCACAGGAATGATAACCAGGATTAATTGATATATAGGTCATGATTCTCTTGTTTCCTATTTTGATAATTCAAAGAAATTCGATCGAGAAATATTAAAATCTATATGTAGGAGTCCTACGCCTCCTAATAGACACATGTTCTCAACTAGATATGCAAATAATTGGCATATTCCATTATACATATTGCTCAAAACAGAGATTAAGGTTGCATTTAGATGTTGCGCTGAGTTGAGTTGAGTTGAATTCTTTATGAATAGTAATGAGTTGAGTAGTGGAAAGAGTTAATTATGTGAGACCCATCTAAACTGAGTTTAAAATGTGTTTAGATGTTAAGATGAGTTTAGTACTTTTTATGAAAAATTGAAAAAGGTTGTCATGAATCTCACGTATAAATATGTTTTAAGTTGAAAAAAGTTGTAAATCCTACATGTAAGAAGGTTGAGTTGAGATGAGTTTAGTAATTTAAAAGTTTGGTAATTGGATGTTAGACTTAGTTTAAAATTAGATTAAACTCAACTGAGCTCAGCTGAGTTTGGGAACCAAACGCAGCCTAATGCTTCCCAAATCAATTAATTCTCAAACATTTTCCTCATAGGCTGGCAACGTGGTAAACTACAACTATAGATCATAGTAAAACAGATGATCATAAAGAGACAAATCCTTGAAACAAATAAGTAGCTAGGAATTCGATGCATGCGTCATGGTTGAGATATTCGACTTCTCTTTTGGCAACATCTCATTAAAGTACTCATGCATGCATGCCTGACAAAATCGGTCCCATGTTTCATGTCTTTTGTATCAGAACGAATTAGCTAGCTATTGCCATCAGACTTGATCACATATATACGTAATTACACATATTGGTAGGCTAGCTAGTTTTGTTCTTGCTAGGTGCATGGCACATAGTACTCAACCGTCATGAATTATTAATCCTACTTTAAACCAAGAGAAATATTTCAATAATAAGAGAAGCAAAGTGATTACGACAACACATGAAAGAAGTTGGCACCTCCTTGAACACAACATTTCCAACACTAAGAACTTGGACATCATTTTCTTGAACAATCAGGATAGGTTTGAGGGGTGAAATGAGAATTTTGTATTTTTTTTTTAAGTTTAAAATATTATTTTTTAGTTTTAAAATTTGAAAAAGTTGAATTGGAATTTGAAAAAGTTATATTGAGATTTGAAAAAGTTAAATTGTTTATTATATTTTGTATGGGGATTTGAAAAAGTGTAATAATGAGATGAGATGAAGATGAGAAATCCCATCTTGTCTTTGCCCCCAAACCTATCCTCAATTTTCGTGATCATCGATATATGTGTACGCATGCATTAATTCAGGTATCATCAAAGGCAGTCAGATGCAACCCAAGCCAAAGATACTTTTTCCAAAGCAAAAAGAAAAACAGTACTCACTCACTACCACACGTGAAATCACTCATGTATTTGGTAAAATTCTGCTCTTTAGCCTGATTTGAAAGTAGATCTGGCTAGCTACAACATAACATATATAACAAGTCATACCAAATAGATTCACAAGCACATTCAAGATGGCATCACCCACCTGGCCTCAACACACTTCCATGCAGTACACCAACTTAAAAAAGGATCAACACCTTAATCATGCGGTCCCAAAACACCATAATAAGGATGGGCACCACCAGGGAGCCACCAATACATCTAGATGGCATGACCTTCATTGCATTAATCACACCAAGCCCACACATATTGAATGTATTAATTAAAGTATCTTGAAATAGCTTACTTGTTCCTTCTACCATGTATGAATCGCTTCTTGCAAAGAATCATCAATATATATTTGATACCAAATTTGTCACGATCGAACTTGAGACTTTAGCTTGAAGGAAGGAACAATCTTATTGATATTGTTCTAATGCCATGTACAAAGCTAATTCTTGTTTACAAAGGTTGATATGTGTACAGGAGCCGGGCTGTTGGCCGACGAGCTAGAGGTTTTCATTAGAAAGATGCCAAGGAATCCAAAGACTTAACTAGGGGAGCTTTGCTTCTTCAACACTAATGGGAAAGAGCAAGTCATGTGTTTACTTAGCAGGTTAATTAATTCCTTTTTATCGGTCAAACAATATGTTAAATAGCAGCAAAACAATATGTATTAACATTTAAGGGAAAGAAGAATTGGCTTCCTATAATATTGCTTATAATCCCAATCATAAAATGATTGTTCACTTATATCTTGCTTGTGTATGATGTAGTGTATCCTAGTAAACAAAGTTATAGAAAAGTTTTCTCTCGACAGCAAGTATACCGAAGTTTTTTTTTTTTTATAATTAGCAAGATTGTTTTGAAGTTTCAGAATGCTATCTTTGAGAATCAAAAACCAGCTTGTCTTGAGAGAAAAAAATAAAATAAAAATCATATTGTTTAATGAAGAATTATCTCGTGAATAGAAAATCTCCTAAATTTAAAACCTACCTAAGGATGAGATATGCCATAGATCATGGACAACAGTCTCGCTCTAGTATTATCAATATCATGCATGATGCATGAAGGACTTCTAAAAAAAACAGATACAAGGTATAAAGCTGATTATTATCAGTATCCTGATCATGCTTAATTTACCCACTTCAAATGATAGAAGTAGCCCATGTGAATCTGAATATCTTAATACTGAAGCACCTGAAACGAACGTCACAAGCAGAGAAGGAAAAATATTGCACCCTACATATAGATATACAGGCATACGTAAAGACCATGAACATTCAATATATAGAACATATCTTAGTTATTAAACAAGAAAGCATTCTTGCAGATTAAAAACAAATTCACTTTCAAAATACAGATACATGGGGAGAGAGACCTGTTAATGCAATAAAAAAAACGAAAGCCATGCATGTGATGCACCTCAAGTGCTAAATTAGCATCTTTGGATTTTTCCAATAGAGCGCTTCCTTGAGAACAAATGCTTTGGTTTCAAAGTAGGGATTACTCTATCTGCCTCACCACGACGAGCATCCTTGTTCCTCATCTTGGCAAATCTCTTGGCAAGTTTCACTGCCTTGGCCTTTTGAGCAGAGTCCTTAAAGCCCTCTTCGAGGACAACTTCACTCAGCGACCGTGACTTTGACCTAGATTGGGATATGGACCTAATCTGCAACTTTTAATTGTTAAGTGTTAAGTTTGGCTTGATTTTCTGTTAAAAATGTCATTTGAGACTTGGCTCGACTCTGGCTCAACCTTGGCTCTAGCGAAAATCCAACTCATGAGTTTACTCGACACTCGCTCAACAGTCAGCTCTAATGGGAGGCCAACATGTGAGTTTGCTCAATAGTTAGCTCAAGCAAGTGCCTGCCCTAAACGTCTGCTGAACACTGCTTGACACTCTGCTTGGTGAATATTCTGAAATTAAGATTCTCGTACCGTGGACTATAAATACATGCTTTTCTCGTGTATTTTTCAACTCATTAGCAGCCGAACATTGTAGAGAGAGAGAATCCTTTTGTGAAGAATCCTGAGAGTTCATTAGGTGTATTGGAACTTTGGGATTGAAGATTTTGTGATTGATCTCTTGTACTCCATCTTTGTCCATAGTGAATTTGTTAAGACTGACCTCGACAGTGGACGTAAGCTCACATTGAGCTGAACCACTTATATCTTGGTGTTATGTGTGTAATTGTCATTATTTCTTCTGTTTACTTCCATTGTTATATTTCAAATTAGCCCTTGATAATCGATTTACCCAACAAACTGGTATTAGAGCGCCAAGCTCTGTGCGAGATCTTGAGAGATGGCTATGACAAAGTTTGAAGTAGATAAACTCAACGATCAGAATAGTTTCAGTTTGTGGCACATCAAAATGAAAGTTTTACTACGACAACAAGATTTGTCAAAAGTATTGGATGGGAAGGTGACTAATGATTCTCCTGCACCATCAAGAGAAGAAGATGAGAAAGCACATAGTGCTATCCTGTTGTCACTATCAGATGGAGTATTGAGGGAGGTTGGTGATGAAGAGATCACTTCTGGTCTTTGGAAGAAATTCTAGAGCTTGTATATAAAGAAGTCGCTCACCAACCATTTGTATTTAAAGCAACGACTATACACTCTCAATATGAGGGAATGTACTCATATTTCAGATTATCTAGATGAATTTAATAAAATTATTATGGATTTGAGAAATATTGATATTAAGCTTGATGATGAGGATCAAGCATTAATTGTGTTGAGTTCGTTGCCAATCTCATTTAATAATTTTGTGAACTCGATATTGTATGGTAGAGATACTATCTCCTTGGTAGATGTAAAATTTGCTTTGAATTCTAAGGAGTTAGAGAACAAAATTGGGTGTACAACGGTACGGATAATCAAGCCAATGACTTGTTTGTGAAATGTTCTTCTAGTAGTAGATCCAGGGAAAGAAGTTCAGAAAAGAGTAGGTGTAATTCTAGTAGTAGCTCTAAATTTAACAAGAAAAATGTTAAAATGTCATATTTTCATGTGTTTGGTCATTACAAGAATGAGTGTCCCAAATTGAAAAATAATGAGGAAAGTAAAAGTTCCTCCAATGTTGTTAACATTGAAGAACGGTTTAACAACTCTGATATTGTCCTAGCAGTCAGTGGCTATACGACCATTTTGGTGACAAATGGGTCATGGATTCAGCTTATACATTTCGTATGTGTTTCAGGACAGATTGGTTCATTACCTATGAATCAGTCAACGGTGATTTCGTTTTAGTTGGAAATGATATGGATTGTGATATTGTTGGAATCGGTTTACTTGAGATTGAGATGTATAATGGAATCGTTAGAACGTTGTCTAACGTTTGGCATATTCATTCTTTGAAGAAAAATCTTATAGCTTTGGGCATTTTTTATTTCTTTGATTATCAGTATTCAGTTATAAGTGGAGTCATTCAAGTTTACAAGGACTCTTCGGTGGTAATGACAAGGAAGAAGAGAAATGATCTTTATTTTCTTCAAGGTAGTACAATGATTGGTGGAGTTACATCTTCAGACACTCCAGATTTAGGTATTACAAGTGTGGGTGAACGAGTGTGGTCATTTTTGAGTTGTGTGATCAGAAGACAGAAAAGCTTGATTTTTTTGTTTGCATTATATTCTTGTAAAGCAGTGCAAAATTAAATTTACTGCAATTTATTTCTTTCTGATTTTTAGAGTAGATCTTGTGTGTTGTGGTGTCTGTTTGTACTCATATTTGTTGATGACCATTTGACAAAAAATCTGGGTTTGTTTATTTTTAAACTATTTGTTTTGTGATATGTCTAATGTGTTCAAGCACTTGAGAATGCTAATAATCTACAGAAAAGAAGGAAGAGCGTTCTTCAGACCATACAGTTGGGTCCACTCCACAAAAATGGGGAAGCTGAATGGAATAAATTGGACTTTTGTGTGAGAGCCCGTAATATGCTTTTGAGTTTGCCAGGTTTGTCTACAAATTTAGGTGAAGCGGTCAATACAGCTTGCTATTAGATAAATCTTTCTCCTTTCACAGCTTTGCAGTTGTTGTTTCCACAGGAAATGAGAGCAGGGTTATAACAAAAAGGTGGAGTTGCTGGGAGAGCTTCAAGCTAAAGTGCAGATGGTACTCTAGATCATGTTATTGAAATTAAGCATGATTCTGATTTTGGCAATCGGTGCATAGTGAAAGCAATCTACAATTTCATCTGGTAGATAAAGGAGGCAATTTAGCCACCTTTAGGATATTCTCATGTAGACTTTGCGGTGTTCTTACTTTGGCAGAGAATAGTTTTTGTTTGCCTTCTTGTGTATTCAGAAGTCGTTGCTCAAGTAAGCAGTCTGTATAGTGGTATGTTACCTTTGTGTGGTTGAATCTTTTCATTAGAACCAAGCTTGTGATTTGGTCAAGTGGTCTATGAAATTGAAGACTTTTGGATGAAAATTGAGTTCTTCAAGGATAGACGTTGGGTTCGGGGTTTGTGATTCGCTTAGAAGATTTGTTGGATGGGGTATGTTCTTTGGTTAATGGATTTTATTTTTTTTAGACTTGACGGATTTCAAGCCAAGGTGGAGATTTGTTGAGTTTGGCTTAATTTCTTCCTAAAATGTCATTTCAGAGGCTTGGCTTGATTGTTGCTTGACCCTGGCTCAATCTTGCTCGTTTGTGGCTTAACCTTGGCTCAAGCAAGAAGCCAACTTGTGAGTTAGCTCGACACCTGCTCAACAGTTAGCTCGAGCAAAAGGTCAACCCATGAGTGCGCTCGACACTAGCTTGACATTTAGCTTGAGCGAATGTTCTAAAATTAGGGTTCTCACATCGTGGACTATAAATACATGCTTTTCTCTTGTATTTTCCAACTCCTTATCAGCCAAACATTGTATAGAGAGAGAGAGAGAATCCTTTTGTGAAGAATCTTGAGAGTTCATTGTGTGTATTGGGGTTTTGGGATTGAGAATTTTGTGATTGATCTCTTGTATTCCATCTTTGCTCATAGTGAATTCGTTGAGACCGACCCCGACAGTAGACATAGGCTCACATTGAGTCAAAACACTTATATCTTGGTGTTCTGTGTGTAATTGTCGTTATTTCTTTTGTTTGATTTCGCTATTATATTTCAAATTAGCCTTTAATAACCGGTTTATCCCAACTTTAGGTGTGTCAACATACATATCCATAAGATCACTACTATCAGTAGCTCCCCTTTCAGGTGACCTCTCCCTCTTCCGGTCCCTTGACCTACTACGGGCTCGGTTAATGGCCATAATTGATCCAGCCCCAAAGCAGACAATTGCCTTCCCATTCTCTTTGATGTGAACTATCTGTCCTTGTCAAATTTTTTTTGTACGATAGGTTAGCTCTCTGTAGTGCTCTTATTCACTATATGCTATTGAATGAGCATGCTTTTCTTTTTTTGGATCTCAGCCAATGCTTGTTGCTCTTCTGGGGTTAATTTCTTGTCATTCATTTCAAAATCATCATCAGCCTCATCTGCTTGTCGTAACCCTTCTTCTTGTTTCAATACTTCTAGTAGTTGTAAAATATCAAGATCAATGAAGTCAAATACATTGTGCCCATCAATAATTTCAGGCATTACATCTTTTTTTCATTAATTATTGACAAAGATATAATTCTTCTTCAAACAAGTAGAGTATACACCTGCACCACCATTTTGATCCTCCAAATCCTTTTCAATTTTCTTCTTTTCCATCTCAGCTGCTTGCTTAGCTTTAGCATCCAAAACTGCCAGAGGAATACAAGGTGGCCTTTCCTTCTAGTCCCACAGCTTTGGTATTGCCACATGCAAATGATTCAAGCAATCATTTATCTTTTTAAATTTCATCTTTAATTCCATCCTCTGATCCAATAACCTCTCATAGGCTGCATTTTTCACAGTAATTACCCCTTCTTCAGTCAAAGTACTCATTGTCAACAAAACCCCTTGGTCATTGGTAGGTTCACCTCATTGACCAATCACAGACTTTATAGCTTTAGCTTTCATCTCCATGACCAACTTCATATCTTCCTTTGATATCCCTTCCAGTGGCTACAAATTAATCTTGTTGCAAACTATAATCAAGGCTTTATTAAAAAATATAGACTTAATGCTCTGGAAGAGGGCAGCCTGTTGCGCAATGCTATACCTACAAGACCCTACAATGTTTAAGAAAAACAACACAACAGCTCGCAAATGCACCAAAGTTGTGATATTGCACATCTCGATAATGTTGCAATCTTCAAAAGGCCAGTCCAAAACTCCCAGGGTATCAATGACTTGGTTCCATAGGTATTTGTAGTCTGTATGACCAATAAAGAGTGACTTCGTGGCAAAAGTATAGGACTGGAATCTACATCAGCCCTAGTGATTTTGTTAATGAATGAACTCTTGCCGACACTGGTATTATCAGACTTTACATATTTATTCTATATTACTTAGCATTTGAGATATGTTTGCTATTCCTTTTATACCATTGCATGTGTATATAAATTCATTCCGTTGTATTTTCTCTTTTACGACAATAATATCAGAAAATAATTTTTTTTCCTCAGCTTTATTCTAAAATGGTATCAGGAGAAAACCCTCTGTTTGGCCCCTCTTCGTCCATGGATAACGCAATCAATAATCCTACAAACCCTTAATTTCTTCTTCACGGTGATAGTCCTAGAGCCCTCCTTGCTTTATAGCCACACATCGGTGACAATTTTCACACATAGATCCGGTCAATGACCATGGCGCTAATTGCAAAGAACAAATATACTTTTATTGATGGAAGTCTGCTTCAACCTCCTAAGACTAATTCTTTGTATGTTGCCTGGGTTCGTGCCAATACTATAGTTTTATCTTGGATTATTAACTCTTTGTCCAAAGAAATTGCATCTAGTGTCATTTACATTGGTTCGACTAAAGCTATGTGGAAAGATCTTAAAGAAAGATTTTCTCAGGCTAATGGTCCTTGTGTTTTTCAATTAAAGAAATATATTTCCAGTTTGATTTAAGATCAAGAATATGTTAGCTCATATTTTACTCGCTGAAAAGTTATTAGGATGAAATGCAAAATTTATGTCTAATGCCTAAATGTACTTGTGGAGCATTGCAAACAGTTTTTTATTATCAACAACGAGAATATGTTCTACAGTTCTTGGTGGGATTAAATGAATCTTTTGCTAGTGTTCATGGTTAGATCTTGCTTATGGACCCTTTACCCCACATAAACAAAGTTTTTTCACTTGTTCTTCAAGAATAACATCAACGTTCCATCACTATTTTGTCCAACATTCCAGAACCTGCTACAATGTTTAGTATGAGTGGTTCCACTAAAAAGTTTTGAAGAACTGGTGCTTCTGGTCATATTTGTGGCAAAGACAAACCTCTCTGTCAACATTGTGGTAAAAAGGGTCTTACCATTAGTGCTACAGGCTCCATGGATTCCCACCAGATTTCAAGTTTACTCGAAACAAATCTTCCTCTGCTAACTATATTTCTTTTCCAAGTGCTCAAGATCTTGTTAAGACTTTAGTGTTAACTATAACACAAGCGCAATGTCGGCAAATTCTTGCTTTTATTCAATCTCAATCAAATCAGCCTATGGGTATCCCATCAACTGAATCACACTCAAATGATCAACCTATAGCAAGTCATGTTACCAGTTCTCTTTCATATTCTACTATTGAACATTTAATTCCACATTTTTCAGGTATATCCAATTCTTTCAATCAATCTATATTCTATTCCTCTCAGCCAATCAATTTTTGCAATTCATGGATAATTGATTCAGGGAAAACTGATCATATGATCAGTTCTCATTCCTTGTATACATCAACTCAATCTATTATTAATTTCTCTATCAAACTACCAAAAGGACATTTTGTCCTTGTGACTCATAGAGGCACACTTCAAATCTCTGCCTCCTTAATACTAAAGAATGTATTATGTGTCCCTTCTTTCAGATTTAACCTCATTTTTGTCAACAAACTAACCTCAAACTCACTTTGTTATTTGCTTTTCTTTTCTCAATATTGTTTTGTGCATGACCGCTCCAGTTGGAAGATAATTGGAGTGGCTAAATCTTTTCAAGGCTTATACTACTTGCTGCAAGATTCGACTCCTACAAAAATAGTACATTCTCATTCTTTTGTGTCTTCATGTACTTTCAATTTTGTTAATAATATTCAACATATATGGCATTGTAGACTTGGGCACCTATCTCCTTCTGGAATGCAACTTTTACATTATGTTTTTCCAGTAATTAGATTCTCAAATAATACCCATTGTACTGTATGTCCTCTTGCTAAGTAAAAACGACTTTCATTTCCAAATAGTATTACAAAATCTATTTCTATCTTTGATTTAATTCATCATGACATATGGAATCATTTTTCCACCCCTTATACCAAAGTTTTCATTATTTCTTTTTTATAGTAGATGACTTTAGTCGTTACACTTGGGTATGTCTCATGAAATAGAAATATGAAACCAGACAGTATACCCAATCTTTTTTTCCGCTTGTAGAAACATAATTCAATTCCAAAATCAAAGTTCTATGATCTAATAATGGCAATGAATTCATATGACATAATTCTACAATAGTAAAGGTGTTATACACCACAAAGTTGTGTATATACACCTCAACATAATGGTGTTGTTGAATGAAAGAATCAATATATCTTAAATGTTGCCAGAGCTATCAGATTTCAATCAAATATTCCCTTTTTTTTTTTTTTTGTCTAATTGTATCCTTACATCAGTTTATATCATAAATAGAGTACACATTCCATCACTGTAAAATAAATCAACTTTTGAAATTTTATTTTAGAAACCACCCTCATATAATCACTAGGTTTTTGGATGCCTCTGTTATGTATCTATACCTCCTACTCATCGTTCAAAATTTGATGCAAGGGCAGAACCTTGTGTCTTTCTTGGTTATCTTCCTAGAATAAAAAGATATAAAGTACTTAGCCTTTCTACCAAATCAATTTTCAATTCCAAAGATGTTATTTTTCATAAGGATTCTTTCCCTTTTCAACCCTCATTACTACCTTCATATTCAAATCCATTCTTAGTCATTCCTTCCCCTATCATAGAAGATATATTCATTTTTAGTCTACACCTATCACAGAAGATATTCACTTTCACATTCCCATCTAACAATAATAATGATTCTTCTCCTACCCAAAGAAGGTATATTCGACATAGAAGACAACCTGTCTACTTGCAAGATTCTCACTGTTCAATGACCTCTAATGATTCTACCAATCCATCTTATTCCATAGGAAATGGTTCATATAACACAAGTACACTATATCCCATCTCTTCTACTCTCTCTTATTCAAAACTATCTAATGTTTATCGTGTTTTTACCTTATCAATTTCCTCCCATTTGGAACCAAACAATTCTAGTCAAGCTATTAAACACTCACATTGGAATGAAGCAATGGTTGCTAAAATAAATGCTCTTGAAGAAAATAAAACTTGATTTTTAACTAATCTACCACCTGGTAAGAAAGTAATTGGCTGTAAGTGGGTGTAAAAATGCAAATTTAACTCAGATGAGACTCTAAAACATTATAAGCTTGGTTAGTTGCAAAGGGGTACACTCAACAAGAATGTATTGATTATTTTGTCACTTTTTTTCCTGTTATAAAATTGTTACCATTCGATGTCTTCTAACTTTGGAGTTGTACATAACTGATATTTACATCAATTTAATGTAAATAATGTGTTTCTTCATGGAGAATTGAATGAGGAAGTATATATGCAAGTGCCACCAGGTTTTGCAAACCAAACAAATCCATTTATGGATTTAAACAAACTTCCAGACAGTGGTTTTTAAAGTTTACATCAACCTTGCTAGAATATGGATTTACTCAATCAAAATTAGATTATTCTTTATTTACAAAATCTCGTCCTTCCATATTCATAGCTCTTCTTATGTATGTGGATGACATTATAATGGCTTATAATGATTTAAATGCTGTGAATTCCTTGAAACTATTTCTACAATCCAAATTAAAGCTCAAGGATCTTGGACACCTCAAGTACTTTCTTGGTCTTGAAGTGGCTAGATCCACTGCTAGCATTTCCATTTGCCAACACAAATTTACCTTGGAGATTCTTGCTGATTCTAGTTTGTTAGCCACCTAGCCTTCCACATTTCATGTGGAGTAGAATTTAAAACTCTCCAAATCAGATGGAGAGTTAATTACAAATCCCAAATCTTACAAGAGACTTATAGGCAGACTGATGTACTTGACTATTGCCAGACTTGACATAGCATACTTAGTTAACACTCAGAGTTAGTTTCTTGTTCAGTCTTTCCAACCTCATTTACTATAGTTTAGAGGGTCTTGAGGTATCTTAAATCCACATCTGGATAGGGCCTTTTCTTTCCCAATTCATTCAAACTGCAATTACGAGCTTTATGTGGTTCAAATTGGGCTAGTTGCCAAAATACTCATTGATTAGTTACTGGTTTTTGCATTTTTCTTGGAGATTCTTTAGTTTCTAGTTTCTTGGAAATCCAAAAAACAAGTTACTGTGTCTTGGTCATCAGTCGAAGCAAAATACATGTCAATGGTATCAAGTTGTTGTGAACTTTTATGGCTCTAAACTCTTTTCAAAGATTTATTAGTCAAGATCTCATCTCCTTATTTGCTCTTTTATGACAACAAGAGTGCACTTCATATTGTTGCCAATCCAGTCTTCCATGAGCATACGAAGCATACAGATATTGACTTTCACTTGATTCGAGACTTAGTTCAATCTAGCCAAGTCAAAACACTGCATGTTTCTTTATTCACTCAGCTGTGACATCCTTACAAAAGCCCTTGGGTTTGACCAATTATCCATGCATCTCTGCAAGATAGGTGTCATTAACATATACATTCCATCTTGAGGGGGCGTATTGTCAAACTTTACATATTTATTCTGTATTACTTAGCATTTTAAATATCCTTTTATACCCTTGCATGTATATATAAACCTAAATCATTGTATTTTATCTTTTATGGCAATCATATCAGAAAACAACTTTTTCCCTCAGCTTTACTCTCTTCTAGAAATTGGGGTACTCACAAATCAAGATTGTCTGAGTATTAGGGTCAATTAAAGGTAGCGTCACTTTAGTAGGAGCAATTCGCTTGCTGAAGTTGTTCCATGTAAGCCAAACTAGGATCAATTCGCTTTAGTACCGTACACATGCGGTCGTGAGTAGCAACCTTCAGACACTTGCGTCAGTACAATGAGTCACCATACTTCAACCTCCATGTAAGCTCAATATGCTTGCTGAAGGTAGTCTTTAGCAATCTTACTAATATGTTTCTTGCCATATTGATTTGGCCAAGGACTAGCTTATAGTGATCCTTATTGTAGAGAACATGAAGAAGGTCCCCATAAAAAGGGTGGATATCATCTAGTTGAGGAAACTCATCAATGATGTTAGAGAGCTTCTCATGAAAGATTTGTTGGGTATACTTCACTTTAAGCATGTAAAATTGACGAAGACGAGAATACCCCTTGTGGATGACAGTTGGTGTTTGTCGTTGAGTTTAAGACATAATGTCAATGAAGTCCTTCCCATTTGGTACCACAGTGATCTTCTTGAAGTTATTTTGCACCGTCTTAAAGTTCAACCTTTACCCTATGATATAGTGGTGAAGCAAATTAAAGGTCATTCATACTAATACAGATCCAAAACTATCACAACATCTAGTTAATAAAGCAAAACAAGCTATTATCTTTTTTATGTAAAGAAAACCAAGCACCTATGTTCTTTCCTAAAAGAAAATCACCGAATAAAGTATATTATTAATTTATCAGATCAACAAGCTATGTCATTAGAGTCCTTGAAGAATATATGTGTGCATTTATGGACTCTTTCCCACAACCTATCCGAAGTGACACATAAAGATTAGGTGTCGTTTAAGTTGTGTAATCTCATCCTTAAATAGTATTTTCCTTATTCAACATCACACAATCAACTACGTGGAATAAAACATTGATTATGAAAGTAAACCCACATTACCTCCCCCTCCCCTCACCCGGGCGGGGTGCGCTAGGGAAAAAAAGTTACATATTTCCACAATAAGAATTTCAGCTACAATGAATTTTCTTCAAACATTAATAGAGGTTAATTCAGAAGAAAATGGCTCAACACCTATTATAGATTCCGATAAAATCACCCCCATCCCCCGATAATTTCAAAATATTCAAAATTTGGTCCATCAAAGTCCGAAATAGAGAATCCAAATACCAAATAAGCCTAGAATTCGAATCTCATCGATTAATCTCCAAAATAAGCCAAAAAAATTGAGAAAATGAAAAGTATCGTAAATAAAATAAGCAATACACACACACAGAGAAGGGTTCGAGCTAGGGTTCAGAGGTGCTTGTTGTGTGTGACGGCGAGGCTTAGCAGGGTTTAAGGATTTTCGAAAGAGGAGAGTGACTCCTAAACGATTGTATGGAATGATGTATATAGTTTTTAACGATTGCTTCTTGTTTTAAGTTGGGCTTCGATTATAATCTGGCCAACATAAAAGGTCCGGGCTGGATTGATGCAAACTTGGCTTGGGCTTATAACACCTAATTGCATTTTTGTTTCTACTAATTATTTCTTATTTACTAAAATTATATATAGAGCAATCCAAAATATCTGTGCTTTTAGTTTTAACTAAAAATGTCCTTATTTTGAGATTCTAAAAATGGGATTGAATCAATCTATTTATAAGTTTGTTTATTGGCATATCCAACACACTGTTGCCAATATTAGGGGTGCTACTCGCACCCCCTAGACAAAGGGTGCCCATGTCCTATCCCTGCATGGGCGAGGTGATAGTTTGGGCTCCAATACCATTGCACCTCCCCCCGTGAGTGGGTACCCCCATTCGGAGGAGGCACAGAGGGGGAGATTGGCCCCCACAACCATCCGCCCCACTCCACCCATCCATGGTAAAGAACAACCGAAAAATACAAAAAAAAAAAAAAGAAAAAAAAGAAACCAACAAATCCACAACAAGTCGGAAAACAAAAAATGTCTAAAACAACCAAAACAACATCAGAGCTGAGCAAAGAACCGCAGAATCGTGGGCCTCTTCGCAAACCCATGACCATCCTTGCTTCAAAAGGGAGAAGAAAAAGTGGAGGAAAAAGATGAGAAGAAGAAGAGGAGGAGAATAATAGGGGAGGAGACTTAGGAGGGAATGGGGGCACCAGAGAGAGAGAGAGATTTTAAGTTAAACCTAATCCTAAACGACGTCGTAATATTTAAAAATAAAATAAAACCTAGGATAAAACAACATCACCAAAAGGAAGTCGCTTTATTAAAGAAAATTATTTTATATATATATGTATGGGGCTGGCAGGGTGGACTTGAGCCCAGCCCGTGCCCCAACCTCGGCTCCCAATTGTGTGCGAGCATTCACTTGCACACCCTCCCATTTCAAACCAGGTGGGATGAGGTGGCAGTGTCCCGCCGCTCTGCCCTATGACTCAATATCAACTTACTTTGAAAAATTGATGTTTTTAACTTTTTCTTTTTTATGAATATAAGATATCTTACGATTAATATTAGGTTACCTAACGGATAAATAAAATATATTTTTTTAATAATGTGACTCTCTCTCATATATTTTATTATTTTTAATCCTATTTATTGATGAGATATATTTTAAGTAGTTCTATATGTTAAATAAATAATTATTTAAAATGTACCATATTATTAATAAAAATGAAAATGTCAAAATCCAGCTGAAAAAAAATAAGATTTCTCTTTTTCTCAAAGTAAAAAGGCTGAAGCCCACCCAGCAAACTCTTTTTTGAATTAATTTTCAGTGGACAATCCCAAACTGAGCTGCGCACCCATTTTGTGGTGAAACAATGGGAAGAGCAAGACTGGGACTGAGTTTGAGGCCCATGTCGTCGTCTCCGATTCTCTCTCACCTCCCCTTCCTCTCTCCCCCTCGCTTAACTCTGGTTAAACCCCAAGTCCTTCCCTCCCGGCACCTCACCACCACTAGGCTTCTCTTCTTCCTCCCTATATCGCCTAGACCCCTCTCTCCGTCCTCTTCCTTTTCCTCTTCCACAGTGGTGCCCCGAATCTCACTCTCTTCGAAGTGCTTCGATGTCGATCTTGAACCTTACCTCTCTTGCTCTATGCCCAATAAACGTCTCAGAGTCGCCGTCCTTCTCAGCGGCGGCGTCGATAGTAGCGTCGCTCTTCGCCTCCTCCACGCCGCTGGCCACGAATGCACTGCTTTCTACCTTAAAATCTGGTTCCAAGTACGCACGCATTCTTATATGCCTTAAGGTTTTGCAAAACTGGTTGCCCTTTAATGCTATATAAATTCGTGATTGAATGAGTGCTAACATGGTAGTATAAGATTTTCTTTTTAAGTGCTCGTAAGTACTCTCTGCTTCAACATGCTTTCGATGATTTCATTGAGAGTGCTACTACTAGTTTGGAAGTAAGTACCTTGCCCAGTTTTTTCAGAGAAACGAATTCATCGGTTATGATGTGTGGTTTTTTGTAGGAAGACTTCGAGAACTTTTGGTCAGAATGCCCATGGGAAGAAGATTTGAAGTATGCTCAAGCTGTTTGTAATCAGGTCACCTTCTTCTCTTATTTGTAATTTTGCCTCGAGTTAAAAGTTTGAGATTCATCTGAAGGTGCATGTGGCGTGCATCGGATGATATGTAACTTTTAAATTCCACCTCATTTTTTTCCTCTGTTGTTGCAGTCATAAATATTTTTTATAAATAATAAAATCTTAATTGATAAGCACAAAATGCGCAACCCAAGTATACACTATGCAGTCATAAATTGATACATCGTGAAGTTCATTTAATCTTCTGAAGTTATTGGAAAAATTTCTAATCCAACTATAACATTTTTTTATCGGTCTAATCCAGCTATAACATTTATTTGCATGAATAGAAATCTCCTGCATGATTTCTGTGAAGGGCTCTTGCCCTTGTGTATAATAGATTCAATCTTCTCTTGATTTTCTTGTATGGGTTATGTCCAAGAGATGTCTCATAACTGAAATTAAATGATGTCTTTTCAGGTTGATATCCCTTTGGAAGTTGTGCATTTGACAGATGAGTATTGGAAGAATGTGGTGTGTATCGTGCCTCTGAATGTATTTTCTTTGGATGATGCTCATTTAGCACTTGTTTTTTGCTATAACGTCAACTGAGATTCCTAATGCCTGCTTATTAGATCTGTTAACTTATAACTGTATGATGTTCCATCCTATTTTGAATTCGAGCTAAAAAACAGCTGGTTAGTCTTTTTCACCATAATGTTATGAGAGATTTGTTTTGGGTTGTTACATAATGAAATTTAATGGTCAATGTTTCAGGTGTCTTACATTATTGAAGAGTATCGATGTGGTCGGACTCCTAACCCAGATGTTCTTTGCAATACAAGAATAAAGTTCGGTATGTGGTCAACTCAACCTAATTTCTAAGATGAATTAGGTTTTCTTTTTACCAGTAAATAATAATCTTATTGATGAATTTAAAAGATGCACTTTTGACCATTTCAAAGTTATCCGCACACTATTCTTTTTGCTCTTTAAGCACGCAATGTTTTCCAGGTGCATTCATGGATGCCATCAGCAGTATGCAGTTTGACTATGTTGCTTCTGGACATTATGCAAATATTGTTCATTCATCTACGGATCAAATCGATAGGCCTTCCATTCTAGAATTGTCAAAAGACATGGTATCTTCATGAGATACACATCGCCGTCTTTATGGTTTCTTTCTGTTCTGTCTATATTCCAGATGTGTTCAAATATTTTTTTCTTGTTAAGTTTGAGGTTTATTTATATTCCCTTTAAGTAAGTAGGATTTTAGATGGTTACTAATGTTTATTTTTAGAGAATGTTTTAGCTACAAAGAGATATTCCAAAAATAAACTCACAAACTGACATGGCTTGATGTGGTATGTTAAATTGTAAAGTTACATTTATTATAAAGTATATTTAACGTATCATATGAAGCCATGTCAGTTTGTGGGTTTCCTTTTGTGGGATCTCTTTATGTCTATAGCACTCCTCTTATTTTTATACATCTATACAACTTTTGTGATCATCATCCTCAAAAGGTTTAAAGTTACTTTAAGATGGGATTCTGTAGTTTTTACATGGAGTTTTGTAACGTCCCAATGGAAGGCCCAAACCACATGACCTATATTCCAAAAGGACTAATCAATGATATAATTGGAGCCCCATTGGAACCTTATAAAGAGTAAGAACTTTTCCTTTCCAAGCAATCTGGGATCCCATACACCAACCATCCTTATCCTTATTATATGGGGTATCACAAGTTTTTAGTTCTCAAATGGTTTGCTGCCGTTCCATAAATGACTACTTAAGAAAGAAAATACTAGAGTGATTCGTTGCATTTTTTTTGGCAATATGTATATAGCTGTCGCTTTGAAGAGGAGTTACCTTTGCAAAATGTTCTTCGGCTTTTTTCTTTTACCAGTAAAATATTAATAAGAATAGGCATAGCCAAGTACAAAATGAGTATACAAGAGGTAACACCTAGTTAAGAGGATGTGTAGTGATGGATTGGTGTTGCACGTGTAAAAAGAATAGAGAATCTGTGGATTATCTCTTATTACATTGTGAGGTAACAAGGGTGTTGTGGGATGAGATCTTTCAAAGGGTTGATGTTGGTTGGGTTATGCCTTTGTGGGTGGTGGAATTGTTGGGTCGTTGGAGGAAGATGCAAGGTTGTTTGCAAGTGGCAGCAGTGTGGAAGATGATCCCGTTGTGCATCATGTGGTGTATTTGGACGAAAAGGAATGCACGCTGCTTTGAAGATAAGGAACGCACAATGACTGAGCTGAAGAATTTTTTTCTCAATACCTTAGTGGCTTGGTTTTCTGCTATTGCATTAAACGGGGACAATGTTCATGATTTCTTGTCTTTAATTTATTGCTCTTAGAGTGTTTTTAGGTGTTTTTCTGTATGCTCCTTGTGTACATGGGCTATGCCTATTTCATTCATATCAATAATATTATCTCTTACTTATAAAAAAAGAAAAAAAAAAAAGAAAAAGAGGAAGAACTAGAAACAAGAAAATCATGAAAATTTAGGCCATTGAAATCAACAGCTTTAACCCATAGGATAAAGTATTAACTAAGAACAATCTAATCGCCTCTAGTGAGCGCTCCCTATCTTTAAAATTTTGATCATTCGCTCCCTATCTTCAAGTGTTCTCCAGAATTTTCTTGATAATTAAAAAATTTTCTCCAGCATATTGTCTGATTTTAATGTCTTCTAACTTGGGATTTTTTAGGTCAAGGATCAAACGTACTTTCTTTCACATCTCTCTCAGGCTCAGCTCAAGCAACTTATATTCCCACTCGGTTCTATTCCAAAGGTCAGTTGGGACTAGTTTTACTGCAAAGCAGAACTTTAAGGAGAAACAGTTAAATTTTATGTTTGTTTATTTTCGTTGTGTTCCCAAGGTTACTAGGGACTAGTTTTACTGCTTCAGATCTTTATAGGGAAAAAATTTAAGTTTATTTATTTTCATTCTGATTTCACATTATCTAATTCTAGAACTCAGTCTGTCTGTTGTATATTTTATAGTCCTGTAGTTTTTCATTGGTGTCAGATTAAAATGGCCAAAAATTGTTGTGAGAAAAGATTGCTCACAATCAGTTGACATGTTATATGATTTTAACTGAAATAGGTTAAACTCATTTATGCATTGATGTTTTGGTGGTTGTTCACTCTATGCAAAGGGTTTTTCAATGTTGATGGGCACTGAAACGTGAAAATAAGCTTTTTACTGGCTGTAATTTCTCAAATTGTTGTTGTATTCGAGTCCTCATATGCTGATTCCTCTCGCTTTCTATCACTGCCCAATCATCTGCAGGACAAGGTTCGAAAACTTGCCACAAAATTTGATCTGCCCAACAAAGATAGAAAAGATTCACAAGGAATATGCTTCCTTGGAAAGGTACGTCTATTAAGCAGCTGTTTGTGACAAGTTTATACGTCTCCTGTATTTGTCCCCCCACCCAAAAAAATTATTTCCAGTGCCGGTAAGTGTAATTGCTAACCATCAGGCTAACATTTCATTATTCTTGTTATCAATGGGCCTCATTCATACTTTTTTAATATATATATATATATAAGCAATAAATGCCATAAAGAGGCTCTTGTATAAGTTATCTTCAATAAAATTCTTAGTTACTGATAAAATAAAATAAAATTTCATAAAGAGCACAAAAGGCATAATCCAAGTACACGCGAAGTATCTAACACCATTTCTTCAATTTGTTTCTTAAATCTTTTTATTTTTTTAATTGTGGTTGCTTATGGCTGGATTTATGACAAGGATCCTGAGTTGTGAATGCATTCATCTTGAAACTTTTTATTTATTTAATATTTCTTTTTTGCAGATAAAGTTTAGTGAATTTGTTGCTAGACACATAGGGGAGAAGGAAGGAGTCATATTGGAAGCTGAGACCGGAGATTTCCTCGGTAAACATCAGGGTTTTTGGTTCTACACAATTGGTCAACGTCAAGGTCTGCGGCTCCCTGGAGGACCCTGGTATGCTTTCTCATTGTGTATTGGTGGCATCCTTTTCATTCCTTTGTTACGATTACTGGTTCCTCCACTGTCTTTTTTATTTTTTTGGATTTCATTGGTTCTTTTAAACTTCTTAGTTTTTTTTTTTTCATCTGAGGCAATCCTCTCTTTGGTGGAACTCCCTCGGCATCTTTTTAATGAATTCTCTTATTGAGGAATAGTAATGGCTAGCATTTTCCTGATATTGGCAGATAATGTTTGTTTCATTTGTTTTTTCACTCTGGGTGATTAAAAACAGAAGTACTAACTAGCATGCCAATCAAAATAGAGTAAACACTTTTTCTTTCATTTGGTTGAACATGCTGATATTTTTTAACCATGAAATACTTTCCATAACAGCTTTTATTGTTCTAGTGTGATATATTCCTCTATAATTTGATGGTGTGAAAACTGGCTATAGTCGAGTTGTTATAAACTTATGGTATGCATTATACAGTTGAGCACACAATAATGTTGCTTTCTACGATAGTTCAACCTTAGGTCATTCAAAATAGTTTATTCTAGCCTTGGTTTCCCTTTACCAAAGATTTCTTTGCCATGGCATATCTTTTGCAGGTATGTTGTTGAGAAGGATGTTAAAAACAATGTTGTGTTTGTGTCTAGAAATTACTTCTCAATTGACAAAAGAAGACGCATGTTTCGTGTTGGCTCCTTAAAATGGCTTGGTGGGTTGCTTCCAAACCAATTACATCAGCTCCAGTGCAAGGTAAGAACCTAACTTCTATTAGCATGATTCTTCCTTAATTTTGTTCTGAAATTACCCTCAACCTGTTCCTATAATTGTGCGGACAAGTCTAATGGTCTGAAGTAGTCACTTTGAATGGTTTNTGGGGGGGGGGGGGGGGGGGATTGGTATCTTAGAAATAAGATGTGGACTGCTAGGCAGAGGTGCAGCTTTTGGTCATCGTAATTTTAGGTGTTGAGCTTGATGATCTTCTAAAGAATGGCCATCATGTATTAGTAGGCATATTAGGGCCCTGCCATGCTGTTTAAGATACCCATGCAAAGTCCCTAGTCCCTGACACTAATAACTCGAAGCTCACATGTTTCAATAGTTTTTCAGGTGAGACATGGTCCTGGTTTTTACAATTGCAGTTTGACTATGGAACTTGGTCAAGATGGTTGTGAAGACATTGCAGTTGTCCAGTTATCTGGTGATGATCAGGGGCTGGCAGCTGGGCAATTTGCAGCTTTCTACGATGGAAGAGTCTGCTTGGGCTCTGGCATAATTTTAGAGTCTTGGGATGATCAGGGTTTTCCTGTATGCGCCAAGGCTCTTGAAATTGCAGGAATAAAAGATAAATCAAAGCTTGGGAAGCCAATTAAGATAAAAGATAAACCAGAAACTCCTCTAGCGGTGTCCAATCAAAAAGATGGTCCAAACATTTGTACATTACAAAATTCCCATGTTGCTGCCATTAAACAGAGAAGACACTCATCTAAGGAAGAACCAATCTCCAGATTCCCTGTAAATTGGCTGCAAAAGATTCGAGAGAAGTGGATGCGGATCTTTTAGCTTCTGCGATCTCAAGTGCAGGACCATTGACCACAGCTTGGGAGAAATCACCCAGGTTACCGTATGCATTTAATGGAAAATCCTCTTCAAGTGCCAAGAAATTATCCCTTTTGCTCCACTTGGCGCTGCTAGTATCCAGGTATGGAAGTTAACGAGGAAGTTCATTAGATAGTTTGAAAATATCAGGCATTCTTTGAGATGAGTTGATCGCCCACTTTTCGTTTTTGCATGGTTGGGTTGAATCTGCACTAATTAGCTGCAGATATTCATGTGTCTATCACCTTTGTTGTATCTAAATAATTACTTTAATTAATCCCATTGACTAGCTTAAATTTTATTGAGCTTTAAAGAAACTGCTGTGCATATATATCCAGAAATGCAATTTGTTTGTGTTCCAATCAGAAAAATCAAAAAATAAAAAAAGAAAATTCAATAGTGTTCAATCCACACCTCCACCATCCATCCACTGGAAGTATGATATGTTGTGAGATATCCGGATATGTGGCACATTCGATCTATTAATTTAGTGACACTGGTTGTGATCTTGTTGATTAGATCTAATAATTTATTAGATTGGAGTGGATCAGTTTCTACAAGGTAGACATGATATGTATCATTCGTCTTTATATGTTAACCCCAAAGTTGTTTGGTGGTGTAGTCTAATTATCAGTAGCCGGACTTTGGCTTCCACTTGCTCTAGAAATTAATGAAAATCCAACTAGCACGTTGGCTATCTACATCAACTCATATCAAGCTCTTCCTTTTCTTTTCACCCACATGTTTCACAAGCTATCATGGATTGGTTTTTGAGGATTTAGATTCCTTAGAGCTCTTGTCCAAACCTCTAGGGTCTAAAGCAGGAGATATATTTGCAGCTAAGAAAATGAAGTTGCCGGGACCCCACGGCTTGATCTTGTGATCTTTCAGCTGAGGAAATGGGCAGTCCACTTGCTTCCCCTCATCTTGCTTGGTGTAATGGTTGCTGGTGAGCCCTCCAAATCATGTAGCTTGACCTATTTTTCTGGCTTCATTATTTATTGAGTGCTGTTTACCGGATCTATCACCCAATTTTAGAAATTCTCTTCCAAAAATTAAAGCTCCCCAGCCGACAACCACCTCCCCCCTAAATGAGGGATATTTTTGTAAAATTATTTATAAAAGTAAAATTATTTTACATAAATATTCTCATTTTAATTCATAAATATTCTCATTTTAAGACATGATTGTATAAAGAATTGTACGTGTATCATTACTTATTAAATAAATTTGCCAGATTACGACCTTATAATATACATGACAATAATTAAATCAAATAACTCGATCCTTTGCCATCCCTATGTTTCCAATTTGCTAGATTGTGACCCTATTCTATGCATAATGATAACTAAATAAAAGAACTTGATCTTATGTTATCCTTTTGGTCCTGTCTTCGCTTCCAAAGGGTGATTATGGCATGATGCATCTACAATTCTTTTACAATTGATTTACAATCAACTAATAAAATTAAGAAAAATACTAGTTTGCCCTCTCAAACTGACTCGATCACTTTGCCCTTAGTGCAAAAGTGTAGTTTTTTTAATATTTAAAAAAAAAAATACTAGTGGTCACTCTGGAGGAGAGTAACAGCTCCCATACAATTATGCCGTTTCATTAAAAACAAATTTCAAATCTATAAAATTAGTCTCGATTTCTTGTAAAAACGGTCTTATTCTACCGCCATTAAATTATCAGTTATTTTTTATTTTTATTTTTTTATTCATAATTTTTTAGTATATTTAAATATTCTTAAAAAATAAAAAATATATCAATACATTTAAAATTATTTTATTTATTAATAAATTAAAAAAAAAATCAAATAGAACGGTATGTTTTGGGCGGCATGGTATAGTTTTTTGTAAAATAATTATAAAAATTTTGTAAAGTTGTCGTTTTCCTTCGCGTCAGAATCCAACATTTATTGCAAAGAAAAAGAACCAATTGCATGGTGACAGTCCGATCACGTCAGATCTGTTGATCCGTGAACAAGTATTAGATACTGGAAAGAGATAATGAGATTACTATCTTTGTATTATTCATTTATTATTATTATTTATTTAATTTATTTAATTTTTAATTTTACTTAAATATTAAGAAAATAACTATTAATAAAATTATATTTTTTTATAATTATTTTCTTAATGATTAAGAATGTTAAAAAAATACTTTAAAGAAAATAATAAAAAAATAAAAAATTTTAAATACACTATAAGTAATAAATGGATAGAAAGTAACTCTATTACTACCCAATAAAAAAATCTCGTATGTCTATCATTTTTTTTTATTTTGTTTTATTTTATTTTTTAATACCAAAATTAGGACTTTGGATTGTTTTGCTTTTTCTTTGCTAATTAAACAACTGTATAAAAAGTTTATTACCAATTGAATCAAGTTGGAGATGCAAATATTAAAACAAAGCTAGGTAGGGACCGAAGTCATGAAGGAACGAGGCAAGAGTGGGGAATGGATATTGAGAAATGTTTTAGCCACAAAAAAATTACATAAAAATAAATTTACAAACTCACGTGGCTTGATGCAATATGTCAGATTGTAAAGTTACTTTTAGTATAATGTAGATCTATCAGNTTAATACCAAAATTAGGACTTTGGATTGTTTTGCTTTTTCTTTGCTAATTAAACAACTGTATAAAAAGTTTATTACCAATTGAATCAAGTTGGAGATGCAAATATTAAAACAAAGCTAGGTAGGGACCAAAGTCATGAAGGAACGAGGCAAGCGTGGGGAATAGATATTGAGAAATGTTTTAGCCACAAAAAAATTACATAAAAATAAATTTACAAACTGACGTGGCTTGATACAGTATATCAGATTGTAAAGTTACTTTTAATGTAAAGTAGATCTACCGAATCACGTGAAGCCACGTCAATTTATAAATTTATTTTTATATAATCTCTTTATATCTGTAGCAATTATCATAGATATTAAACTCCCAAAATCTCAAATTTTAATTGGAAGGCCCAAAGAGTACGGCGTAGCCCCATATGAGTTGTTAAGAATTTAAGATGCCTATTATGACACCAACCATGAGTGAGAGTATTTAAGAGCATTGAAGTTTGGGTCATTTCAAAAAACTTCATCCCTAATTGCTTACTAATATTCTCTATATTTTTACATTACAAAAAATTAATCGATATGATATGATTATATGATACATCAGATCTATTTTATAATAAAAAAAATTATAATCTAACGTATTATATAAGTAGATACTTATTGGTTTTAGGAGCCATTGATGTCATGACCCAACCAAGCCATTAAATATGTTAGAATTATGCCCTTAGGCCTATAAACTTTTATTTATTTATTATTATTTTTAAAGCACATTGATGTTTAATGGACTAATTTATAACCTATGGATATGGGTTTCCTTTCGGTACTGATGTAGTTGTCAAACAACCCCATGGGGTGGCCCATAAATATTTAAGGAACCATTTGACGTTTCGCTGATGCACGTTGGAATTGGGACAATGTTAAGGCCCCATTTCAATTCAAAAGTATTTTATGTCCTTTTATCTCATCTTATCTAATTATTATAATTTTTTTTAATTTTTACATAAAATATAATAAATAATTCAACTTTTTTAAGTTTTAAAAAATTTATAATATTAAAAAATAATATTCTAACAATATTTTTTATTTACTTATTAAAAAAGTAACTATTAATGTATTAATATTTTTTTAAAAATATTTAAAGATATTAAAAAAATATGAATAAAAATAAGAATGATGAATTTTGCCTAAGTGGCACGCTAGCGATAAATGCTGGACGGCAGCCTAGCATTATCCAAATATTAAATGACTAAGTTACTGTAGTATATGCTGATCCACTGTAGCTAAAAATCCAGATGGCCCCACTTTTGCTTCAATTTATCCATTCTATAGACTTCACTCGCATATGGCTAGTTCTAAATATTTTCATTGGTTTAGACAAATTTAGCTAATATGTTACTTTTTAGCTTTTTACTAATTACTCAAAATTTGATCTACATGTTGGGTTTGCCATTTCACTTTTTATAATAATAAAATAATATTACTTTTTAAATTTTTTTATCTACTTATTCAATGCATTATTTATTTCTTAAATAATTTTATTTTTATTTCCATAATTTTCAAAACTCTATATATTGAAATACATAAAAATCCATCCATCAATCAAAACTCTTTTTATTTTCAAATACAAAATATTAAAATATATACAAACTATATTCATAAATGAGTGAGAAATTAATATAAAATTAAGTTACTGTAGCTCAACATAATTGTTGATTTATTGTAGTTCATAATCAAATATACATACCAATACCTAATCCAATGTAGGACTTTTAAGGGGGTATTATTATCTAAATTTTAGCTAAAGTTGGACTATGGACTATAACTAAGCCTGGATTGGATAGTGAAAGTGTTTGAGAATGTTTGTGAATAGTAGTGAAAAAATAATGAAAAAAATAAAAAAATATTGAATAGTAGTAAAAAGTAGATGAAAAGTAATGAATAGTAGAAAAAGTAAGTGTAAAGTAATAATAAAGTAAAGAATAATAGTGAGAGTGTTTGAGAATAGTTGAGGTACTCTTGGTACCCAAACCAAGCCTAAGCATTGGCATTGGTCTAGCCAAATACCATGCATCTTCATATTTTGGCTTTATATGGAGTTATACAGTATACTGAAATGATTTTGGCTTTTAGGCAAAACATATAGTTTTAGCCAAATTTTGCCTAAAATTAAATGTTTTGCCTAAAGTCAAGGTCATTCAACATAAAATCTCGTATTGGATTATCTATATATTAGCTAAAATATTAATATAATATTATTTTTTTAATAATAATATTCTTTTAAAAAAATTTATTCATATTTTGCAACTACACTAACCATATGTTAATTAATAATTAGAGATAATAATATCAATAACCATGCACAAAATCAGTCAATAAAATGTGTTTTGGCTATAAATAGTGTCTAGCCAAAAATAAAGAAATATTTAAATTTACAGTAGCTCATACGTAGATCTCCCAAGTTTTGATTACTTGAATACAAAGAATTTTACAAATATAAATTCAAAATTTTTAGATTAGCAAGTCAAATGTCAGTGCTCTAAATTTGTAAGATAATCTTTTATACTTATCTTTATTTCTTTATTATGTTAGACTAGTCAAAGTCTTTTATTAGACAGTTCTGCTACAGGTACCCGGCTTTGGTTACCTGTTGCGGAACCGACAGTTTTTTATTATTATTTTAATTTAAAATAATAATAAATTAATTAAATTTAAAAAAAAAAAAAAAACACAACACCCGGGTACGCGGGGTGTACGCGTCCCGGGTGCATAGAAACTTTTTGTTTATTAGAAGACTGAAAAATCTTACTTTAAAAAAAAGAAAAGAAAAAGGACTGAAAAATCATTCAGGTTAGAGTACTCGCTGCAGTTTGTTTCCAAATGTCACGAATTTAATTTTTGGGCGTTAAGAGGAAGAGGTACTGCAGCAAATGATATATGTTCATCGAGTCAAGTGTAGTTGTTGAGGGAGAGTCCAGACGTGTGTTGGCTCTTTGAATAATCAGAAAGACGTACTGCCAAAGGATATATATATGAGGGGTTGCATCAGCATGACCTGATCCACTCGTGCCTGCCTAAAATTCATGTGCAATTTACCGCTCCTTTTTTCATGCAAATAATATTGCTCATCAAAGAGTCATGTGGGTTATGGCAATTTGTTTTTATTTTATTTTAATTGGTACATATATTCGGGAACAAAGTGTCGACTAATATCAAGAATACACCGACTTTAACAAGAAGTTTTTTGCAAATACACTTTAAATAATTCAATAAGAAATTCCATCTATTTCAGTTTCACTTGTATATTAAAATTCTAATAGATTGAAATCCACTTGGGTTTCACAAAAACTTAGTGTAGCTCAATTAAAATTTGATTAAAGTTTGATAAATATTACATTTGGTCATGCATGTATTAATGCAAGGTTGAAACTGACACATGTACAACGAGCAGCTTTAATGAAGCGCAAGTAAGGTTAGTTGATCTTTATAGGATAAATAGTAGGATGGAGAGCTAAGATGGTGCACTTGTTTGTTTGTTTTCTTTCCCTAAACCATGGAGAGTCATGTGGGAGATTTGGAAAGAGATCTAGAGGGTATGAGGGAGTATTACAGTCAGGGAAAGACCAAGGAAGCATCTTGGAGGAAGTCACAGCTCAAAGGGTTGCTTACTCTCCTAAAGGAGAAAGAGGAAGATATCTTTAAGGCTCTTAAGCAGGACTTGGGAAAACATCATGTTGAGGCTTTCAGAGATGAGGTATCAAGTGTGGAGAATTCTCCTTCATGACTTATTAGTTCCAACTTTTTAAGGGTTTATATCTTACATTTTTATCATCTGAGGATGTTTGTTGGACTTTTCTACTTCTTGTCCTTCATTTTAGACGATTCTAGAGTGGTTTTTGTTTGTTGGTGCTTGGTTTGTTTATGTGGAAGTTGACAATATAAAGTTGTTTTTTTAGAATAAATATAATGTTTTTGTATAAGGGTGATGTTCATTTTAGAGACGGGAGATCCTAAGCATTTGACCTCTTGCTTTATTTATATGTACACCGTTCTGATTTGCAGATAGGAACCTTGACAAAGTCCCTGAAAAATGCATTGGGGTCTTTAAAAGAATGGATGTCCGGTAGAAAGGTAATCTCATTCATTAGGCTTTACATGATATTTAAGGAGTCAATGAGTTTTCTTGGCTTTGGAAAAGATGAAGGAGAACAGCAATGATGCCCAAAACAAAATTTTCACTGGGATTCAAGAAGAAAAAGTACTTTCCGTGACAATGAATCCCAGAAGAATTTACTTAAACCATGTCTGTTTAGTCAGATTTTCTGGGGATTTTTCAAGAAGCTCACAAAGGGCAGAAGATATATAATACTAAACACCACGTTTGCTGATGCATGGTTGACATTGACAGGCTATACTGCCAAAGATTGCTGTGCTTAGTACTGCTGAAATTGTTCCAGAGCCGCTTGGCCTTGTCCTCATTTTTTCTTCTTGGAATTATCCCATTGGTGAGTAAATAACTCTATAAAAAAAAAAAAAAAAAAAATCAAACCCTTCTGAGCGCTCTACCCACTTTATATATATATATATATATATATTTTAATACAAAATCAATAATTATTATATGATTTGTCACCTTTTTTATGCAAAACATAGGGCTGTCCTTGGAACCACTGATAGGGGCAATAGCTGCTGGAAACACAGTGGTTCTAAAGCTGTCGGAGTTAGCTCCTGCCTGTGCTTCTCTTTTAGCAAATACCATCCCCAATTTTGTGGACAATAAGGCTGTCAAGGTTTTCCAAGGTGGACCAACTGTTGCTGAACAACTCCTGCAGCAGAAATGGGACAAAATCTTCTTTACAGGTGAAAATAACATGAACTAAGCTCTCACCTTTCTTTGCCTTTTTATTTATTTTTCAAAAACAAAATAAAATAGAAGTAAATGTCAAAACTAATGCTAGGAAATGCACGTATTGGACGGCTTGTTCTTTCTGCTGCTGCGAAGCATCTGACACCTGTTACTCTGGAGTTGGGTGGAAAATGCCCTGCTGTTGTTGATTCCCTATCTAGTTCTTTTGCTAGGAAGGTAATGTATACGTATCTTGAAAAATACTATTCATCATCCAAATGATAGACAGATGATTGAGACTAACAAAAAAAAATTCAATCATTTCATACTGCATAAGGAGATAATGTAATGACAGATAATTAATAAAAGGATGAATGACACTTATCATATATCTTGCAGTTTTTTTTTTCTGTCACAAGTTGGCTTCTTAGTTTAAATACCCTTGGATTTCTATTTTCATTTCCTCCTTGTATCCCATAATTATTATGTAACTAATTTTTTAATAGTAGACCCTAGTTTTTCCAAAGCGATTGCACGACGCTTGTGCACTCTGCGACTGTATGTAGCATTACTCATAAATAGTATGAAATGACAATTTGCTTATAAAGATTTCTTCTGTGCTGTTAATCACAAGGCTGCTGTAAAGCGAATTGTTGTTGGGAAATACGGGGCCTGTGCTGGACAAGCGTGCATAGCAATAGATTATATCCTTGCAGAAAGGAAAAATATACCAACTCTGGTATGGAAGTAGTAGAAAATACATATATGTGCATCTATGATTTCAAAGTTTTTTAGTTTCTAATGCAGAAAGAAATATGTGGAAATGATTATGTATATATATATTCTCCTTCAGGTTGAGATGATGAAGGTCATTATCAATGAAATGTTTGGAAGAAACCCAAAAGAATCACACAGTATTGCAAGGATAATAAACAAACAACATTTCTTGAGATTGAAGAATCTTCTGGAGGACACAAAAGTTAAGGCTTCTATTGTTTATGGTGGTTCATCGGATGAAGATCACTTGTAAACAACTTGATCTATGCTCCTTTTGCTTATGCTTGATATAATTTACGATCTTTGATTGATTCTACTGCTTTTTTGGAGGATAGGAAAACAGAATAAGTGTCTCATTTGTGGGTAAAAAGCGAGTCCCTGTTCTTTAACACTTCATAACATTGGGGAGTCTCAGAAGTCTAAAAATGACTTATTCATAGCCACTTTGGTCCTGATTAGGATTTAGGGGGGGACGAGCTAAACTTCTTTGACACCATTCTGATTTTAAGTTTGGTATATTGACAAGTAATTCTAATGCATGTTATGAAATTCCATGCAGGTTCATAGAGCCAACAATCTTGGTGGATCCCCCACTTGAAGCAGCCATCATGACAGAAGAAATCTTTGGCCCAATGCTTCCAATAATTTCAGTAAGATACATAGATACACACACATCTATATATTAATATTAGGGCTAAATGATAAAATGGTCCTTGGGTTTTGACCCCCTATTTAAAAAGTTCCAGTTTCAAAATTATAAAAGCAAAAACCACATTTGTATATGTTATCATAATGGTCCCTCTATTCATGTTTTAGGATGTAACACAATCTTAAATGGCGCCCCTCTTAATTAGAGGGAGTTACCAAGTTGGGAAAACAGAGTAATATTTCAAAATCCAGTTATCATATACTCACATCAAGGCAGCTTTTTGAAAAACTTCAAAATCCTGTAACTATTTTCATATTTAATCAAACTATGTGGATTAGCATTCAATTTCATCTAAAATCTGATGGTAGCTCAAGAAGAGCCAAGTAAATAATGCAAGAGTTGCAGGCTACAATATTCTTTTCACATTGGTTTCACAGTTGGAGAAGATTGAAGACAGTATACAATTCCTGAATTCAAGACCCAAACCACTTGCTATATATTGTTTTACCAAAAATACATCACTGGAGAGACGGATAATATCTGAAACATCATCCGGAGGCGTGGTGTTCAACGATGCAGTTATTCAAGTACGTAAGAAACTCTTCACTGCTTTTGCTACTTTAGCTTGCATTCTCATTGTATTGGGTAAAATGTGCAGTATGCTGCTGATTCCCTCCCATTCGGAGGAGTTGGTGAAAGTGGGGTGGGCAGGTACCATGGAAAGTTCTCATTTGACACATTCAGCCATGAGAAGGCCATCGCAAGAAGAAGTTTTCTCACTGATTTTTGGTTTAGATATCCTCCATGGAATGCTTACAAGTGGCAACTCCTTGAGTGCACTTATAATTCAGATTATCTTGGATTACTCCTTGTCATACTGGGCTTGAAGAAGCCTCGAGGATCATACCACCCTGCATATTCCCACTGAGAGATCGATTGCAAATATTCATTGAAAGATGAAAGGGGAAGAATAGAAACAAATTAAACATGTTTATTTGAAGATTCCTGTGATTTGGACCTGCTTTCCCTGTGTCTGTGTGCTTAAGCAAAAGTTTTTAGCGGTGGTGAAAGTCTGTAGCACTCGTATGCAGAGTGGATGTTGTTGTGAATCGTGATGTCTCTTGAATTACATTTGGCATTGATTGATATGTTGTTTACGTATAAAAAAAACCCAACAAAGAATGATAATACCTGTTAACTGACTTGAATAAGAGGTTTCTTGAAGGCATTAAATTAAGGATCCTTTTAATGTGCCGCCTAGTTCTTACTGTTGGGCGTGTCCCTAGTGTAATCTCATTCTTTTTTTAAAAAAATATTTTTTAAACACCTTTAAACATTTAAAAAAATATATACAAATTTACTACTAATAACTTTTTAAAACTTTTTTAAAAAAAAATAAAATACGCCAAGAGTCAAATCCTGAGACAAACTAGCATTTTCCAAAATAAATGTCAGTCTTACAATCGAAGTAGCAAGCCTATTGCTTAGGCTTGTAAATATTGTTCTCTAGTCTATTGACTAGACTTGCTTATTTTGAAGAAGAAACCCCTACTCATTTGTTTCTAAAATGTCCCTTTACTAGGATTCTATAGACAGTCTCCTTGGCCCCTGGGTAACTCATGTTTTGCAGCTACAAGGATTATCAATTGGATAATGTGCTTTTTAACCCCTTCAAAATGCCTCCTTGAAGAGCACCCGTTTCAACTCTTTGCCATTATTGCCATGGATGGTATCTGGTTTCTGAGAAACAAAATTGTGCATGACTCTATCCAACCAAACTTGGAAAAATTTGTAGATGGTATACTTGAGAATTTCAAAGAACATTGTAATGCTTGGGGCAATAAGCAGCTGATTAATCCTCTGAATTGGAAAGCTATACCAAAAGACCATTTCCTGCTAACTTTTGATGTAGCTGTGAGAAGCACAGGCAGTACCACTTCAACAACATGCAGATCAAAGGAAGGATCTCTGATTTTCGTTATAACCAGCTTCATTAAAAGTCAAAATTCCAATCTAGGTGAGGCCACTGCAATGTACATAGGCATTAAAGACGCAAAGGCTCAACAGATTACAAAAAATCACAATGGAGGGGACTCCCAAGTGGCAATCTTTGCGGTTGAGGCACCAGAAAAAACTGCAGATTAATGGATCATAGAACTAATTGCCAGGAGAACCAGAATTCTTCTACAATCTTTTGAGAGTTGGAACATTAGGAAAATACATCGAGATCACAATCAATGCGCGCATTCTATTGCTTATATGGAAAAATTCCCCTTATTTATATTCCACCTTGTCTTTTAGATTTTCATAGTGGAAAAGTACATATTTTCCATAAATTCAAAAATTACTTATCCATAACTCCACATTGGATTAGCCATTAGAATCATCAAAATAATAATATAATATTATTTTTTAAATAATAATAATTTTTTCATATTTTACAATTACACTAACCATATGTACTTTAATAATTTAATTTGACACTTACAATATTTTTTTTTCATATTTTGCAATTGCACAAATTACAGAAAATGTAAGAATACATTTTATAATAAAATAATAAGTATAGAGAATAAATAGTGTATCTTCAAATATGAAGATGGAAGTAAAGATACTGTAACTCAAAGCTTAAGCTTTGAAGGTATAGCCAATCCAATGCTGGCGTTTTAGCCCCCAAATCATCAAATTTTGATGAAATCTCTCTTTTGATAAGACCGATGCTGGTAAGTCTCTAGTATTTTAGCTACTCCACTAGATGCTGTATTTTGCTTCTGTTTTATGCATGACCTTGATTCAAAAAAAAAAAAAACCTGGACCTGTGGAGTTTTTCTTGTATAATTTTCTAGATTATACAAGATTGTATAAAGATTGCAAAGCCATCTTTATGCATATATAAAAGGCATGCATATTAGGATACATCTGGATAATGAGATGAGACAATAAATTCTCAAAACTTCTCTCACAATTTTCTTTACAAACATCACTCAAATACGAAATACTTTCAATTTCAAATCTTCAGCATTTTCATCTAATCATTACAACTTTTACAAACTTCAAAACAAAACACAAAACATAACTTTTTTATACTCCAAAATAACATTAATATTAAAAAATTATCTTCAAACAATTTTTTAATTTTATAATATTTTTATTCAAACTTTCTTGTTCATTTCTTAAAACTCAATAAAACATTTTAACTCAAACTATTTCACTACTACTCAGAGAATTATGAGAGAGTCACTTTTCCAAGCGAGCATTAAGAGTAAAGAAGTACAAGACAGGGAGACAGTTTCAGCCTTTTGGTTAATACATGGGAGAGAAGAAAGTTAGAAATTTTTGGTTTATACTAGAGTAGCAGTACAACTCTATGCCTTTATGCCTTGACCTTTGGCATATGGCGATGGCATAATAACTGCTAAAGATGCCAGGAAACATCCTAATGAAAGTGTCTATGAGACCAGTAAACTCGGAGCAGTGGCGTCTTTTCCCCCCCGTTTTTTAACACATGAGAAGCAACAGTCTAAATGTGGCCCAAACTATTCCTATGTTTGAGAAGAACTTTGCCCAGGGGAGTCTTCCTGTATTGACATCCACATCGCAAAGTGTTGAAAGAAAAAGAAAACAGAAATAAAAGGCTCAATTCCAAAATCATGATATACTGAACTCAGGCACATCCTTGACTGTTTCTACTCAAGATTGTAGCACCGTAGTCCAACTGTGGACATAGTGCACCGATGCAAAGCATATACTAAAAGTTTTTCTCCAGGGTGAAAATTTATCATGTCTATGAGTTCGTACACCTCTATCCGCTAGAGCTCCAGAAAACATGGAATAAAGATGTCTACCCTTGCTGCGACAGTGATGAGGTTTTCAACCATAAAGGCCGCCCTAAAATGGCACTTCCATGAATAGAGAGGTATGCAGCATTTAACCTGGCAATCAACATCGAAATAGGATAAACAAGTTAATATCTTTTGTTGTTTGGTTCCATCATTTATGTTGCAAAAAGAGAGAGGATTTACTTATCAACATCAGGCGTAGCCAATGGATCATATAACTCCTCTCTTTGTTCTACAGCAGGCACAGCACCTGCCATGGCGGCCATCTCTTGAACACCATCAACCTGAAAATGAACCATTTAAGAATAGTCATTTTTAATTTACTTGTGAATCCCCTAAGCTAAAGCAAATATGTTCCATATACGTACTCTCTTTCATGCACGAGTGTGGGAAGGGTAACAATATGATGTGCCAGTTAACATACATTCCAAAACAGGATTCTCATATTTAGCAATGACAATAACATTACAGGAGTTTCCTCAAAATTTGGAGAAGTAATCACCAACCTTTTTCAATTTTGAATTTTCTTCATCAAAATTCTCAAAATTATTGAGAGCTTAAGTTCTCGACATTGGTCGTACATGCAATTCACTCAAACTTTTTCTAGGACCAACTTATTTGGTTTTAGAAACAAAGGCTCACTAGGCCAAAGACAAAAAAAATGACGACTCCATTTCTGTTGACTAAATTTACCACAGCCCAGCTGAAAAAAAAAATGGAATAACATTTGCAGTTATAAGTAAAATAAGGTATGCAAAACCACTATAATTGTCCAGGAAAAACATCGACGACGACAGGTGAAACTCATGTCCACTATAATTGTCCAGGAAAAACATAGACGACGACAGGTGAAACTCATGTCAAAACAACTTACAGTCTGAGGGTATTGTGCATAACCAGCATATGAACTGTACGCATACAATGAAGGATCATTTGTAGCCCCATAAGTATAGGCATCATAGCCTTGTCCATAACCATAATAAGCATTCCATTGACTCGGATCTACTTGCTGACCCCAGCTACCGGGAATCTCCTGCACAAATGGCAACCAGATTAGAAGCTAACCAGAGGCAATATGTGCATCTATATCCATCAACCAGGCAGAATGTAAAAAGAATAATGCAGAACATTTTTTTATCGGTAAATAAATTTTATTAAAAAAATAATAATGCAGAACATTACCCATTTTATCTACAAAAGTCAATATGACTATTGGAAAATGGCAGTTAGCATTCCATTTGACAACCTTTTCTGACCGATCCAAATTTTTTATTTCAAATTTCTGAATTATATTAAATAAATTTTTTTATTGATTCAGTGAAAATGGATCGTTGAATGGTATGCCCCCTAGCACAACTCGTGACTATTAGTAAGCTCTTTGATTCAAGCTCACTCTCATGACTATTAGGGAGGTCTTTTGACACAAGCTCACTCTGTCCCTTCCTACTGCTAAGACAAGATATGGCTAATTTACCAGCATTCCACCAGCATTATGTAACATCCGGCTTAAATTGTACATTCAGGTGTTCGTGGCTGATAAAATGAATCACCTGTTTAGCAGTCGGACTCCTGCCCCAAGAAATGCGGACAATTTGTTGACCAATCATCTTCCCCTGCATCTTTTGGATTGCATCTTCAGCAGATGCTCTATATAGACAAATGTTGGAGAATCAGGAATCGATGGATAGTAGAAAAGACAACGTGGAGAAAATAATTGACAAAAGTATTAGAGTAAATAAAGAGTATCCCTTATCGTACCACAATTTTTTTCCTTGCATAAAAAAGGAACATTAAGGGGATGTTTGGAGAATGAGATGAGATGAGAAATCTGTGAATAGTAGTGAAATGGTTTGTAAATAGTAGTAAAATGGTCTGAGTTATAATATTTTATGGGATTTTGGAAAGGAGAGAAAAAAAGTTGAATAAAAATATTATAAAATTAAAATATTGTTAGAATATAATTTTTTAATATTATCTTTGTTTTGAGATTTAAAAAAGTTGATTTTTTTTTTTTTGTTGTAATGATCAGTTTTTATTTTATTTTATAAGTAAATAAGTAGCTTTATTGAATAGAATGAAACTAGGAAATGCCCAAGTACACAAGAAGTATACAAAGTGAGACACCTAATTACATTGTAATGATTAGTTTGAAAGTGTTTCTATTTGAATGATGTTTGGGAAGGAAATGAGATGAGATGAGATAGGATGAGATAAAAAAACATTACCAAACATCCCCTAAGAGTATCCTAAATTAACTCAACACCCACGCTCTTCTAAAGGAAGGTAAAAGTTGAAAAGAAAAAGGGATGGCCATACATATGCTAGTAGCCACATGCAACATTGTAAGGGAAATTGGGTTTCACATGCACACAAATAACAAACCTTGTCCCAAACTGTACAAATCCACATCCTTTGCCCACAGGTATCTTGACATAGACAATTTCCCCAAACTGCAAAAAGGTTTGCTTCAGCTCCTCTTCCGAGACATTGGGATCCAAGTTACCGACAAAAATCTGCATGGATAAAAATATTTAAAGAAGAGAGGAGACATAAGATCCCAAATGAGTGTCGTATGTCTTACTTACTGTAGTATTATTAGCATCATAATCTGCTGGAAGCATGGGCACTGGCGTTGTATACACTGGCACTGGATATGCTGCTGCTAAAAAAGTCAAAAGGTAAGAGAATAAGGCGAAAAGAGCATCAGAAAATTTATTAAGCATGCTCCAGGCCTGCCAAGGCCCATCTCCTATATAGGAAAGACATGAATCCAGCAGTACTCGATAACTTAACAGTAATCAAAAGCAGAAAAAGATAACTTGTCCAAGCATCATTGTTAATGTACTTGGGCTATGCTTATGCTTTCTTATCAATAAAATTTTCGATACCCTTAAAAAATAGTTTTTATATATATCACCTTTAGCTGCAGTATATGGTTGAATGGTAGTAGTCTTCTTCGGTGTAGCTGCACTAATGCGCATCGGCCTAGTTGAGCAATACACACCATTCATTTCAGTCATAGCACGATTCCTTTCAGCCTCATCAGAAAACTTAACAAATCCATATCCCTTTGAGCGTCCTGTATTTGGATCAGTCACAACCTTGGCACCTCTAACAGATGGATATTGAACTCGGAAGGTCTCTTGCAACAGATAATCAGTAACATCAGGTGCTAAATCTCCCACAAAAATAGAATGTTCAGGCCCAGCATCAGGACGCTTTTCCCCAATACCAAAAGAAGCCCAATTTAACCTGAAAGTTTGTTCAGTTCCAGGCATTTGAGTCCCATTGTAAGCCTGTAGAATCCTTTCAGCTGCTGCATGGGAAACAAACTCAACAAACCCATAACCCTCAGGCTGGCCAGTGATCTTGTTACGTATAATCTTTATTGATACTACCTGAGAAGGGTAGAGTTATCCATTTAAAAAATTAATAACATATATTTTGAAGCCAGGCCACAGAACAACAAGCTTGCATGAGAAAATAACCACATGCACCCCATAACATCTAGCAGTTACCGACTTATGGCTCCAAGGCAATATTATGTCTCATCACTTGACAGACTGGTCTTTAGGAAGTGTTTACAATAATAAACAGTCCAGGTTCATATCTCACTAGTCACTACACTCTACCAAGCCATTCTTCACCCAAATGGAGCTAACATACATTAAACCCTGTAAAACTTAGTCTCAAACAATGCCAGTTGTTTGAAATTAAACAAGCACAGCAGAAAAAGAGAAGGTCTGTGACTGTTCAGAAAAGATCCATAAGAGGAACAGAATTCTCTGAAGTTTGGGTTAAGTACACTCAGATTGAACTCAACACCAATACATTTGATTCTTACACCAAAAAGGCCATGTTGATATTGTGTAGGTGAGATTATAACTAAACCACATATCGGGGCAACTCCAAGACCATTTTAGGTATCATGCCATATATGCAAAACTAGGTAGCACCAGTGACTATAAAACATTTTTGTTTGATAAGTAAAGAGATAATAATAGACCAAATATAAAATCTGCTGTTATTCATCAATCTCCACTTCGTAAAGAGAAATTAGAACAAACGAAAATTCAACTTCCACCATCCCAAATCTTGTAAAGCTTGTGTGAAGCTAATATTTAGACATCGACTCCCTATCTTAGTCCTATGATATCCAAATGTGGAGCTTCATCACCTTTTTTATAAAGCTCGATATACATGATCACGCGATTGATCTTAATATAAGTACCCATTTTTCTGTATTAAGAACTGAAACTCTGATATCCCCCTCACTGTAGACCAAAAAGTGTAGGGGGAGAGCCATAACTCCGGAGACAGCTCGTATAGAGCATGCTCAAAGAAAATGCACTTGAAAAATCAAAAGAAAATTTGGTAACTCGGTTTTATATAAGAGTACTGATAAAAATAAATAAATGAGTAACTAACAGCTAGCTTCTAGATGTTCTTTGCCTGAACCTTTAGAGGAAGCAACCTTCTTTCTGCCCTCTGGGCTTCGTCATCATTATATATAAGCTAAAAAGAGACATTTTATTATTTTGTTTTCCTGGAGTCCCAGGTGGTTATATGAAGTTTCAGTGTTACTGTAATACTAGATTTGTGCCCTGAATTGTTAGAACTGAAAAAGCTCCCATCTTACAAACCTAAAAGGCAGTTTTTGCAACAGAGGTATTTTGTTTGGTGGCCAGGAAAATGTAAATTGTGTTTACTACATATGACATAAATATACAAACATCCAAACTAGTGGGTAATGAAAATATTTGGCTCAAGTGAAGACCAATTTTCTTCCTTATGATCTACTGACTCAATAACAACTTAAAAGTCAAGACCTTTACTTTTCGTTGATCAACTAAGCTCTCAAAGATCAGACAAAGTACAAATATAGAATATATTACAGAGCATATCCGACCTCCCACACACCACAACTCCACCCATAATTCGCAAGAACTCACAAGTAATTATGAACTTGTAGACTAGCCCTACTCACTTGGTTGGTTTTACATTAAAGAAAGAATCAAATTTTAAGCTCCCAAACAAATTACCTTACAGTAACCCACAAATCGAAAAGCCCGATCACCCCAACAACGCCGTTCCATTCTCACCGTGTAATAACAAAAGAAGTCTCAATAAATCCGACCTCTCAACCACACATAAACATTACAAACTCAAAAACAGTATCAGAAACCCCAAAAATCCAGCATCAAGAAAGGAAACGATTCATAACCAGCCGAGACATTTACACTTCCACCGAGTGTCTGGACTGGACTTGAAGACAATTAACTAATTTTAGTTACACACACACAAATATATAGAGAGAGAGAGAGAGAGAGAGAGAGAGAGAGAGAGGGGACCTCGCCAGTGTGAGCAAAGCAGGTATGCAGGTAGGACTCGTCGACCCAGTACTGCAAATCACCTATCCAGAGAGTTCTAACTTCCTCCACCGTAGTTGGCTGATAGTAACCCTGAGACGACATCGTTGCCATCGTTGCCGTTGAATTTGCTTCCGCTCAAAACCCACTCCTATTTATCGCTTGTTTTCTCAAATAATTTCACCTGTCCGGAGTCTCCAGACTCTATATTTTAATAAATAAAATTTCAACATCTTTTAATAAATTATTTTTCACTTGTTTCAACTAAATTTTAAAAAAAAAAATGATCATTTTTAATCATTATCTCCTAATTTTCAATATATATTTATCATATTTAACATTTAATTTACCTAAAGATCTTGAACAAAACTACAAACATTATGAATGGCATAACAATCTTCAAGCATGATCTCTAAACTTGGATTATCTCATCATTAAATTAGACTAGCGGTGATACCTGCATATGCGGGGCCGGGGGCAAACATCTCATCTGCCCCGCCCCCCACCCACTTCAATGGTACCGATGGTCCATTGGATCTAAAAATTATTTCTAGGTTTAAACATATTTTTCAACCCAAACTATTATAGAATTTAAATTATAAATTAAATTTGTAAATATAACTATAATTTAAAAATTAATAAAAAATTTTAGACTTGTATTCACAATCTAATCAACAATTGTGCCAGGCAGTTTCCAACCTTTTGCAATGTTTAACCATATTTGTTCATCAATAGATTTTAGAAAAACTCTCATTCGAACTTCTTAATAATTATAATTATTTCCATCAAAGTAAGGTAATGATGAAAATGATTGGGATCTATAAATTCAAAGTAGGGGGGGAACATCTCATCCGCCCCGCCCCCCGCCCACTTCAATGGTATCGAAGCCCCATTGGGTCTAAAAATATTTTTTCTACCCAAACTATTATATAATTTAAGTTTTAGTAAATAAACCATTATTTAAAAACTAATAAAATTTGTTAGACTTGTATTCACAATCCGATCAACAATTGTGACAAGCACTTTCCAACCTTTTGCAATGTTTAACCACACTTGTTCATCAATAGATTTTAAAAAAACTCTCATTTAAACTTTTCAATAGGCATAATTATTGCCATCAAAGTATGGTGGTGATGAAAGTAATTGGGATCTATAAATTCAAACCACCTAATGCAGGATCATACTTAGTAACTAAATCCCAATGAGATGAATCCCGCTTTGATATCAACTTAAAAATCAGTGGTTCAGATCCCAAATACATTTAGAGAGGGGTGAATATATTTTCTAAATTTGTGTGACTATTTTGACTTATAATCAATCAATCAGATCACTGGAAGTAATCAACAAAATAATTTTGGTAGTGAAGTGGAAACTTATTTGAAGAACGTATTCAAAATCTAAAACACTTTAGGTGTAAGTCACCACCTAAAATTCACTATAGAAATTGAATTCGTTACAATCAATTTAGAAACATTTACAAGACTCTTAAAGGAAATAAATAGAACGAGTATCCTACTTTATCTCTACACCCCGACAGCTCTAGACCACTAACCTTCATATGGTTTCACCACGAGTACCAACTCAATCTCTGCACCCATACAACTCCGTAAATCCTTCTAGCCAAAGAACACGTCTATACCAATAGATTCAACAGTACTTGGACACAAACACGGTATGATAGAGGTTTGATTATCAAGAGAAAATTAATCTTCAATACGCAACAAATCTTCTTAGGATTTTCTCTCAAGAATACAATGAATACAACAACTTTGGCTCTCTCCCAATATTTTGAATACCGTACCGGATGCCGTACCGATAAAGGTACTGGAAAGAAATATTTCGGTATTGATACCGTTTCGTGTACTGTTTCGAGATAGTCGATATATGAATAAATTATATATATGTATATATATAAATTATATTTCAAAATAATAATCTATATATGAATAAATTATATATAAATACATAGATATATAAATGATAAATAACCTAATCTAAATTGGGGGTCAAAAAATGAACTTGTAGTTTGAAAAAATTAAAAAAATAAATTTAAGGGCCGAAATTTCGACCGGTATGATCGGTACCGGCCGGTATTTCGACCGGTATGAAACACATAGTGTATTTGTACCGGACCGGTGGTTGGTACGAAAAATACAGACCGTACCAGCCTGTACGGTGCGAAATTAAAAACAGTGCTCTCTCCCCACCCAATAAGTCATGCATATTATTCTATATATACTTACGATGGCTTGATTAGACTACTTAAAGGGCTTGATTAGACAACTTAAAGAGTCCAAACCCTAGACAAAAGTTGTTTATCAGGTCTTTCACTCAAGCTAAGTGTCGCCCCCGTATTGAGTGAACAATTTGAAATTTTTGCTCGAGCCAATGTCGTGCTATGTGTCAAGTGAATTCTTTGTCTAATTCCAACTATTAAGTGAATGTAGAGCGAGCTTTCTGTTTGAAACTCGCTCGAGCGCATATCAAACGAACTTTTTATTTGACGTTCACTCGAGTCATTGACGAGCGAATGTCCTTTTATTGTCTTTTGTTGAAATTTCTTCCAGCAATCCATCACGTGCCTTAACCCTAAAAAATTATTATTCACATCAATCAAGCTTGTCATATATATGCCAACACACTAATTTTAGATTAGCAATTCCAGTCATTATATTTCTAACAATACAGATGCTAAAAGAATATAAATTTCCCAAACCTATTATATCCATCCCCACCAAACTGATAAAGATGTATCCTTTAATTGTCTTTATTCTTAAATTCTACAACTAACTTGGGCTTTTCTATGTCATGTAATTAATTGAGAGTACTACATCATTTATAAGCAAGGATTTTTTTCTCAGCATATTGGTTAAAACAACAACTCGCATTGTATTTATATTTTTTTTCCTAGTTTGACTTTTTCCAATAAATTTCCTCCTAATCAAGGGGATGTTTGGAAACAATCTCCATCTCATCTGACTTCATTTTATTTTTGAGCATTGTTATGCATCATCTTACACACCACACACCAATGTGTTTTTTATTTTTTTTTATTTTTTTTCAATTTTTATTTTATTTTACTCTTCTTGAAACATTTATATTTTTTTATTCATCATTCATATAATACATATTTAATAAGAGAAACAAATAAAAAAAATAAAAAAATTATGGTGTGTGGTGTGTAGGATGATGCAAAGATTAATTCTTTATTTTTATCCCAAGCATCATTTAAGTAAAAACGCTTTCAAACTAATCATTACAACTTTTTCAAAATTTTAAATAAAAAACAATTCAACTTTTTCAAATCTCAAAAGAAAATAATATTCTAACAATATATTATCTATATAATAGTTTTATTCAATATTTTCTCTCTCATTTCTCAAAATCTCATAAAACATCATAATTCAAAATATTTCACTACTATTTACAGATTTCTAATCTCATCTCATTTTTCAAACATTTCCTAAATTTGAAGTATGGACGCATCCCTACCTATTGTCTACAACATTTAAAAGAAAAGAACTCTTTAGGAACTTCACTTATGACCAAACAAATTAAGGGCATGTATAGAGTTTTAAAATGTGTTTAAATAGTCTTATAAAATGCTCTTTAATAAAAAAAAAATTAGATTATTTGAGTGTTATATATTAAGTACTTTTTAGTTTCAAATAAGTTAAAAATTACATTTGAGGAAGCACATCTTTTTCTCAAATGTGCTTTTCCTGATCATAATCCAGAATATAGTTCAAATTTTGAAAAGATCGTCAATAGAGAGAAATACAAATACAATTAACTTTCAGATAATTACAACTTTCAAATTTTTAAGGATATGATCATAATATTTAAAAAATCAAACTATCTTTATTTCTACTTCAGAAAATACTTTTTTTTTTAATTTCTTTTTAAACAAATATAATATATTTAAAAATGTTTTAAATATATAATTATCAAAGAATAAATAATTTTTTAATGATATAACTTATTATTTAAGTTATAAGTACTAAAACTATAAATTATATTTTTCAAGACAATGTTAAATATGGACTAATAAATTAATTAAGGTCTCGTTTGTTTTTAGAGATGAAATAAGATGAGATTAAAATTAAAAAATTGAATAAAATATTATTAAAATATATTTTTTAATATTATATTTATTTTAAAATTTAAAAAAATTAAATTATTTATTTTATTTTATATAAAAATTTAAAAAAATTATAACGATAAAATAAGAATTTTTTAAAACTTTTAAAATTTGCATAAGACATGGGGTTGGGAAATCTTCGGGAGTCGTTAATCCGCCGTAATCCTGTGGACGACGGCATACACTTGAGAGGTGGGTCTGTACGTATATTCACTTCATTGTTAATTAGGCGGCCGACAGACTAGTTTTTTTTAAAATGAATTATTTATTGGTTTCATAATGACCCTATAATATTATAGGTCATGACTTTAGCAAATTAATAGACTTTTTTTTATTTTATTTAATAAACTAAGCAACTTTAGCAAATTAAAAGTCTCACTCAAGCCATATCATGTATTGAACACGTGCAACGACCTTTTATATTTATTATTTGATCTAAATGAATTCTTTTTATTTATGATAATTTATTTTAACAATATTTTTTAAGTAATTATAATATTTGTTTCGGTCATTGCAATTATGAGACATCGCTATACTATATCTAACAAAATTCGTTTTTAAATTAATTGAGACGTTTGCTCGCATGAAATCAAATGATCATTACTTGACAAATAAAAAATACACAATTTACATGAACTATATATAATTATACTTTCATGATATATAATATACTACAAAATTGCATATTGATAGATAAGACAGTTTAAAATTCTAGCAAAACAAGACTTGGAAAAGGTCATGACTTATGAATGGATCAAGTTTGATAGCGTTTGATTAATGAAACCGATGACCTAAATGGTTCAAAATTAGTTGAAGCTTGGCCGGGGCAATATCTGCCTAACATAGGTGGCTTATAATCACCATGTCTGGTTCTCATCTTCGTATCATATTTCATATGATAAGGATAAGTGTAAGTAGTGAATGAGATCCCACATGCTTGACGAAGAAAAGTTCTTACTTTTTATAAAGTTTTAATGGAACTCCAATTATATTATTGACTAGTCCTTTTGGTATATAAGCTATACAGTTTTGGCCTTCCAATATTGGGAAGTAACATCTCGACTCAAGTAGTGATGTATTTTCATCCCGCCGATAAGGAAGAATAAGAGGAGGAGGACGATAAGATGAAGCGACAAATGAGTAATAGAAGAAGGCAGGGAAAAAGAATATCAGGATGAGAAAGAAAGAGGAATGTGAGTTAGGAAAAGAGATCAAGATTTTGGAAAGATAAGAAGATGAGAAAAAGAAGAACAAACAAACAGATCAACAATGGGGATCATGAAAAATAGAGTGGAGAAGAGAAGGAGAATGGATATATAAAAGAAGTGGATCATGATCTCACCATGCATGCAGGCCAGGTGAGATGATCTTCGATCGTTCTATTCCGTCGAGCATACTTAACTAACATGATTAGTACATTATCTAATATGGGTCGTTCTCATTCGTTTCATCTCTTCAAAACTCAATGCAGAATTAAATATTGAACACAAAATTTTTGAAAATTTTAATTCTCCTATATATACATGATGAATTTTGAACTAATTAATTAATGAATCCAGTTCCAAAATCTCAAAACTATTATGTTTGATGAGCATACTTGATTACGTATATTATGGGCTCTGTTTAGATTGAAAAAATTCTTTAAACTCATAATCTCATCAATATTATAAGTTTTATAAATTCTTACATAAAATATAATAAATAATTTAATTTTTTCAAATTTTAAAATAATAATAATATTAAAAAATAATATTTTAATAATTTTATTTAATTTTTAATTTTTTTTCATTTTATCTTATCTCAACTCAATATTTAAACTTAACTAAAATAAAATAAAAAATTCTACGTAGCATGCGAAAAAAGGTAGCTAGCTAGGTTAGCTACCTAACACAGTAAATGCCGGTGATCAGCTAGATTGCTGGCCGTCCTTTCCTACGTTGCACTGGCCTTACTCCTATTCTAAGGCATTTACGTAGCCCTACTTCATATGGTACCGTAACAATCAGCTTCTTCAATTCTTGGAAATGAATAATTTATTCTCTTAAAAAACAATATTGGTCTTGAATTTGGATATATACTAACTACATTATTTATCTACAATTAATCAAAAAATGTGCAAAAAGATAATTTAAAAAAAATATAAATATTATATATACAAAGAGATCACACAAAAATAAATTCATAAACTAATAGAACTTAATTATAATATATACAATATATTAGATTATAAAGTTATTTTTATTATAAAATAAATCTAACGTAGTATCATATAAAATCATATTAAGAGGAGGATTAAATTTAGCCACTCATATTTTAAGAGGCCATGAGAGACCATATTATATATACAGCCGGCCAATTGATGATTAATTAACAATATTAATCATTCTATAAACCAATTGCCCTTAATTAAAGTGCATATATATGATATATATTAACCAGATTTGGGGGCTAATTTTATCAGGAAATTATTAAAAAGAATAGGGTAGTTAGTTGCTTTTAAATTAGCTAGCTAGATCAAGCGCAAGCATGGCTAGCTCTATATATACATGCGAATAGTTATATTCTTGAAGGTTAGAGCTTTTGGCAGTACGTACGTACTGTATACAGTACTTGATCGTGTGTTCAGAAGCCGTAATTTAATTAATATCGACAGTTAATTTGTGATCGGATTAATGCTGCATGCTTGGTAGCTCATGAAGATCAGTACGTAGTATATATAAATATTTTCACAGCAGATTGATCTAGCTAGCTCCATCATCTATATATATGTGAATTGACTGTGATCAGCAAGGCCATATATCCATGCATGCATGGAACCCATAAAACAAGCCTGTTGCCTTCCATTTGGCATCGCATTCATCTGCACAGGCATCCTCGTTAATCTTATCCAAGTATATATATATTTACTTACACAAAATATACAGTTTTTATTTTTTTATTTGCTTGCCTATGTAGTACTACTCATGTTCTTTGTTTGATTTTAGCTAATTGTTTTCCATTTTTATTACATACGTATGTTTTTTCTTTTTTTCTTTTACCTGAGATGATTTATTTGGGTTCTTAATTTTCACAAACGCATATATAATTCATTTAGAATTGATGCATGCTTTAGTTATAAAAAGATTTTATAAAAATAAACTTATAAACTGATATCGTGCCTTTATATATAAAGTATGTACATCATATTACAAGGCTCGATTAAGGTTAGTTTTAGGGTCGTCAATCGATTGAGGTCATTTCTCTACTGAATTATAATTTAATATCTATGCTAAACTGCTTGTTCTTGTGAACCATTAATATATATATATATTTATATGAAGAAAAAATTAAGGTCATAATTAATTGGATTTCTTGTTTCTTTTGATTTTTCTCTGATCATTCTGTTTGCTTATGTCTCAATATCGATCGATCTTTGTAATAATCACAAATGTGTACTCAGCTCATAAAATAAAAAAATAAAAAATAAAGGATCGATCGATGAAGCTGGAGTTTTCTTGTTATAATATTACTGATCATCATGTTATATATATATATAATATATATTATATTATATATATATAACTGTGTGTGTATATTAATTGTTGTACGTTGCGTCATAAATATATATTAAATTTTCAGGCCACTTGCTTTCTGATTGTTCGACCTCTATCAAAGGCTTTGTTCAGAAGGATCAATGGAGCTGTTACAGAAATTTTGTGGTTGCAACTCATTTGGCTCATGGAGTGGTGGTCAGGACTCAAGGTACGCGCGTATATATATAAATATATATATATAAGGCTAGGTAATCGAATAGGCTTTTATGTAATATATATATTATAAATAATGATCATGCGAGGAGTACATGCATGTTTTTTCAATGAATAATGGAGGATACATGACAATTTTTTTATAAAGTCCTTAAATTAAAAAAATATATGCATGTCACATGCTAGTAAACGAACGCTAGACATTTTTATAAACGGTTTGGATCACGAAGTTTCTTCCAATCCAATTTAAGGAAAACTCTATCCATATCATATATATATATATATGTTTGGTGTGCGTGTATATATATAAATATATATATATATATATGAGATGAGTAATACTAGGTATAAGTCTAAATTGTTCAAGTTTTGTGAAAACCTTTTGAAAAAAATTAGATCTTACTAAAAAAAAAAAAAAAATTTTACTTTTTTATACTCTTTCACGGTGGAGTAGTCCATGCACTGTTTTACAAAGGGATCACGTGAAGCTTGTATATATACTGGCTGTACAAATCATTATTTATATGAGATATCAACTGCATTACAACAGGCCCTTGAAATATCCTCGATCATATTCACAAATCCTGCATGTTGATCATCAAGTTGATCTTTTAAATAAATTCACTTTTCCAATTTCTCTAGAGTACGTAAGGCCGAGGATATATAGATGTTTAAGAAGATGGAATTAATTAAGATGAATGATTACCTTCTATATATATATATATATAGTGATCTGCACAGGCATGCATATATATACTGATCGATCATCGTCTATATATATATATATATGGCTTCATCATGTGATGGATTGTCATATATAATTAATTTGATTTATTTTATTTGAATTTAGTATGTATTCAGTTCTTTTAATTTTGATATCATATATAACAATATTATTCAAAAATTGTGACACTTCATTAAAAAATAATTTTAATTTTACATAATTACGATTTTTTTTAAATAGAGTGATATAATAGTTGTAGATCGACTAATTGTAGATTTATCGTTTTCCAGGCATTTAACCCAAATTTTCAGCTGGAATCTACTCATCTTTGAAATGGCAATGAAAGTCTTAAGAGAAATGATCAAAAGTACTACAAAATTTGCAGTACTTTCTTGTAGATTTTCCGTAAAACCCTCCCCATAAATGTATCAACAGTATTATTCACTACAGCAAAAATGACATTTTGCGACTAGTTATTTTTAGCGAAATGATTATTTTTAATTAAAATGAATCTGTTTTCATCACAAATAGTCTATTTCATCGCAAAACAATAGTTACAAATACCTTTTTTTTTTTTTTTTTTTTTGTAGTGTATTTTTGTAAAACCTACAGTACTAGTACTCCAAGATATTGTCAAAGAATTTGTTATGAGCTATATATGAATACTTGGGTACTCATGTTATTAGATTATTAATTCAATTTTGCAGTTTTTGACACTTAGTTATAACTTCGATTTGCAGGTTCGATTATATACAGATCATATGGATACTTATCGATTAATGGGTGAGGCATGCAACATTTGCATATATACGACCCTTTAATCAAATGATGTAGTTGTAAACTTGCTATATCTACAGGAATAGAGCATAATCTCGAGATTTCTGCTCTGATATTATATGAAATCATCACTTGTTTTAAAATTTTAATATAATGGAAAGATCGATGTAGATTTGATTATTTGTATTATATATATATGTTATTAATAGAGCAGAATTCCATGTTTTTCAAAACATATAGTATAAACATGTAGATGAAGGTAAGAATCAATACATGAATCTTAATCCCTTTTTTGAAAAAAAATGCTATTAATTCTTTGGTTTGGGTAATTTCAGGTAAAGAACATGCAATTCTCATGCCAAATCACGTGTGTGATGCCGATATACTATTGGTTTGGCTTCTAGCTCAGGTATACATGTGCAATTCTCATGCCAAATCATCGATATTGCATGTTTGTAAGTTTTAGAGGGATCGGAATTGAAACGAAAAAGAGTGGAATTAGAACTAATCTTGTACGTACGTACGTCTTCGATCGAATGGTATTATAATATATACAAATATATATATATTTATATATTGGTGTAATATTTGTTCTTAAACATATAATATGTAAGCTTAAATATTATTGTACACGATAATATAATATATATCATGATTAATGCTAGATACAGTCAGGCCAGGTATGCAAGTCTCGCGCATTCATTTTGAGAAATGGTGGCGTCCACACTTAAAAATAATTTTTTGATCACGTAGGTCTCATATTTATTCATTTCTTTAAAATAAGTGAACGAAACTTGTACATTCTAGAACTGTAAATATTATTAATCAATATATATATATATACCTCCCCCTTGAATCTTCTTGGATTTAATTTCCCTTATTTAACTCTACAATCTACATGCACGCGGTTGCTCTGAATATTACAGCGCTTCGATTGCCTTCGTAGTGCACTAATGGTTGTGAAGAAATCTTCAAAATATCTTCCGGTAAGTTTCCAAACATACATACATATAATATATATATTATGACCAAAATCTTGTAATAATAAAGACTCATTCTATATATTCTCAAATCCGTAATTGATTTATCCTCATCACTTAAATGATAAGATCAATTGATAATTTGTAACGACTTGATAATAAAATTTTTCAATAATAAATATTTATCACGTCTAAAGTTTACGTACGGAGTACCGGAGCTAAATCTATGTGCAGATCTATGGCTGGGCAAGCTGGTTCTTTGAGTTTATTTTTCTGGATCGAAGCTGGGAAAAAGATGAACACCACTTGAAGGTGTGACATGCGTTATCATTATTAATAAATTAACATGCAGTAGTACTACAGAAATTTAATTTATATATATATATATATATATATTGGATGGATGATGGATGCAGTCAAGTCTGGATGGGCTGAAGGATTTTCCCAGGCCATTTTGGCTAACCATGTTTGTTGAGGGAACTCGAATGACAGAAGATAAGCTTTTGGTAGCTCAAGAGTTTGCTGCTTCAAGAGGGTTGCCTGTACCTAGAAATGTCCTGGTCCCTCGCACCAAGGTTCATTAATTAATTTCATGATCGTATGTTTGATCAGATCGATCAGAGTCGTCCATTCATTTTCATGTGAATTATTTAATTGATTATATACATGAATATTATTATTAATTGCAAGCAAACTCATATATATACACATAATTTTTAGATTTTTTTATTTTTATTTTTTATTTTTATCATGCAGGGTTTTGTTGCTGCAGTAAAACATATGCGCTCCTTTGTTCCAGCTGTTTATGATGTTACCTTGGCTGTTTCCAAAGGTCATCCTTCTCCTTCCTTGTTGAGAATATTTGAAAAGCAACCTTCTGAGGTAATAACTTATAACTTGTCTTGATACGAGATATTGTTGGATTGTGAAATTCTTTTTTATTATAAAGTATTTCACATCAAATCACGTTAGTTTGTAAGTTCATTAAGTATGACTTACTATCAGGTACCATTTCACATCTTAATTTGTAGGTTAAAATTTACATTAAACGATATTCGATGAAAGAATTACCAGAATCTGACAGTGACATTGCTCAATGGTGCAAAGATAGATTTGTGGAAAAGGTATGAAATACTACTATTTGGACTAAGAGTTGTGTTATTTGAATTATGTGTTTATTATATACGTACGTTTATTATTTATACGATATAATTTCATCATTTATAAGATTCAAATAGACTCATCTGTTCATTGGGAATCGAATGACATTTATAATATTTTAAATTAAATTATATCATATAGATGATGTGTGGTGTAAATAATTTCAAATAGATTAAAACACAAAGGTAAGACATGTAAAATTACTATTTATTTCAAAAACTTTAAACTTATAAAGGTAGCCATCTTCAAACTCAATCTCATATTGTATTGTAAGGAGCCGCCTAGGAAGTAGTTGGATTAATATATGGTAGTACCTTTAGAAGACTGCCAAGAACGTCTACATGCAACAGCTAGCGCCACCTTTTGGATGAGATGCTTTATATAGACCTCCTAAGTTGTACTGGTTGAAGTGTTGAATAGGGTTCAAATTCAAATTTTAATTTTGAAAATGGGTGAAAATCTATCTATTTCACCTAGGGTTTAAACTTTAAAGCCCTATAATATACATGTCTACGTGCACAGAATAACATGATAAATTATCACTTATCCTAATAATTTATCAGCCTCTCTCTCTCTCTCTCTCTCTCTCTCTCTCTCCACACAGTATTTCCTTCTTCTTCTCCAAATTAACCTTTGTAATGACAAGTGGGTGAGTTTTTTTTTTTCCTACCGCACAAGAATTTTTGTACTACTTCTTAAATAATATGTATACAAATAATGGAATAAAATGTGGGCATGATACTGTTTTTTTTTATTATTGATAATTATCTTATTTTATTTTTAATAAATTTAAAATAAGAAAAAAATTGCATACAAAAAGTAATGAAAAAATATTTTTTACATGCATTGAGGGAATTTATGTTATTTATTAGCAAAAAATTTAATAAATTAATTATTCAATTATGACAACAACTTTCTATTTATTGGTGGGACCCATACCTTTTTTAACTTCTCATAAATAAATCTAAACTCATCTTAATATTAAAACACATCTAAGCTCATATTAGGTAGACCTCACAAAACTCACTTTACATCTCTAATTACTACTATTTATAAAGAATTTAACTCATCTCAACTTAACTCAACATCCTACCGCAATCGAAGTGGAACGTGTAGGTTGTTGTCGTTAGCATGCACGAAGGTGGATATGATGTTTATAACCAAACTAGGAAAAATGAGTGGGAAAGAGAAAAAGAAAAGAAAAATAGGTATTTTACAAGGGGTAGTACAATGGAGAAGACGGAGGAGAGGAGGTGGAGGAGAGTACTATGGGAAAGCCACGAAGATTCAATTTGAATTTAAGACTTTTGCTTTAATATCATATGAAATTACTACTTGGCTTAACAATAAAGCAATAACACAAGTCATGGCGATTCAAGAAATCTAAACTTATAATTTCCCCGGCCATGATCTTGTAACCATGTTGAAATGATACCAGGATGCAATGCTGGAAGAGTTCCGAGCTGAGGGTACATTTGAGGGGAAGGAAATTCCAGATGGAGGCCGTTCCTTAAAGTCACTACTTGTAAGATACAAAATTTAAGCTACATTAATTACTCATAAAGCAAAAGAAAAATAGTACTGTTCCACATGATATGCCACAACAAATTTGATTTTAAAGTGTTTGAATGAATTTTTATTATAAGAAAACTATTTATTTGTGGATAGTTATTTTCTGTTAAAATAATTATTTACTGTCAAAATAAATATATTTTCGTAATTATTCAAAATTTCATTCTTTTGCTTGTTTTTTTTTTCCCGGCTAATCTATATATAATTATGTGTGTTTTTCTTTTGTTGATCTATGTTAATAATACAGGTCTACATTACTTGTTTGTGTCTGTGTTGTGTGGGGATCTACAAATTCTGCCAAGCATTTTCCCTATTATCCTCATGGAAAGGAAATGCCATTTTAGCTGGTGGATTGGCCATGGTGGTTGTCATTGGCCATATCTTCATTGAATACACAAAGCTGCCACAAAGAGCTCTCATTGCTGCTGCTGCTGCTGCTGCTAAAGCAAATATGAATTAATTAATTGAATTATGAATAATCTTTGCTACCACACCACATGCATGCATGCATGCTCCTAAACCATATGATGACGATGATATATATATATTTATATATATATATATATTTATATAGATGGGGGCATGCATGCATGCTACATAATGATCTAGTGTATACTTTTTCCCTGCATCTTGTTGAAATAATATGGATTTCCTTAATTTATATATGCATGCTTTGAACAATTAATTATGTATTTGATATATATATATATATATACAATATGAGTTGGATCATTAATTTGTTATCTAATTGATAGATGTAAATTCAATCTTTTAAGGGTTTTACTACACAACTTCCTACTATTCATCCACATTCTACACTCCATACTTTTTAATATTTTTTAATATTTAAAAAAATTTTTTTGAATTTTTTTTAAATATTTCAGAATTGTTATTCATTATTCATATAAAAAATATTTGATAAATTTTTTTTTTAAATTTAAAAAAAAGGTAAAGTGTGGAGTGTGGGTAAATAGTAGGAAGTTTTGAAGATTTTTTTATCTTTTAATGTATATCCTAAAGTTTTTCTTAATTTGTGTTTCCCAAAAATGGAGGATTAGTTGCTTTTTTTCTCCCGTCCTTTGATTGAGATTATAATTGAGCTCTGCCGTATATAATCGCTTTTGTATATTGTTTGTGCATTTCGTTGATGTGACTAATCAAAATAATTATTTTATATTAAAAAAAATGATGCAACCAATCATATTAATAGAGTATACAAAAGAGTGCGTAAAAATAATTGCACATAAAGTTTTTTATTATAATATTATAATATTTAAAATCATGAGATTATATTTGTAAGATTTTATAAAAACATGATTAATTTAAACAATACCAAACAATTTCAGTTGAGAAATAATATTTTTCATCGTAAATTTTGTCATATTTAATGACATAAATATCTAATATGTTCTATTTTAAGTGATTAATTTATTCATATGATTGATTTATAAAAACAATTAAAATGCATCTCATCAATCAATACTGCAGATGACAAAATTCCTAAAAATTAAAAATAATATACATTTTCCAAATATGATAGCCATTATAATATCAATTAGAATACCCAACATTTGAGCGCCTGGATGCACTCTGAAATAGGAAAAGTTGGTGTTGTTTGTCCGTATATTCCCACACTCCACACCAATTATTTTTTCATATGGATATTTATCATAAGATATGGAGTTTGGGGTGGTAACTAGTGATTAATAAAAAGAGTATTTTATTACTAAAAATAGGGCCACTACAAAAAAGCTGTTTATTTGCAGCCAGTTAATTCTAGCGAAATGACTATTTACAGTTAAAATGAATCTGTTTTTATCATAAATGATCTTTTCACCGCAATTAAATAACCCCAAAAATCCAATTTTCTTGTAGCCGGCATTTTGATCTCTGCCAACCCAAAAGCAAAACTAAAATAAATTTTACTAAAAGAATAAAAAGCTACCAAGTAATTAGCACAATCAAATAAGGAAGAAATTGTGTAATTTCCAAAAGCACTGCAATAAAAATATATGCTTGATTTACATAAATGGAAGTTCCGAGATTTTGTGCAAAAATTATTTTTATAAGGTACTATTTGGAAAAATGATTTTGATAGGGGCTAATTATAGAATCTAATTTATTGAGTTTTCATTGATTTGCAAAAAAACATCATAGGTTTCTAATTTTAACAATTAATTCACTGAGTTTATAAATTTTTACAATTAAATGCAAATCCTTGCCTCCATTTTTATTATTATTATTTATTTTTTTATATAATTTCACTAAAGGCAAAACTGTGGCAATCTATCCAAATTTGATATGTTGTATGTTAGAGAAAATTTATTTATAAACCTTATTTTTTACACGTCTAACACACCGCTAATGTGAAAGCTTTTCATATAGTTATGTTAAAAAATGAATGGCATTTTAATTTTTTTAAAATTATAATGGGTTCTACTATAAGTAATTTGTTAACACACTAGTTTATGTAACAAAACTCGGTACGTTAATTTCATGTCTACAAGTTTATTGAAAAATATAAATAATTATAGATATTAAAATTAAACAATAAAAGATTAAGAAAAATATTTAAAGATAATAAAAATATTATTAAACAGAAAAGAATTTAAAAACAAAAGTCCTGTGAACTAATTCAACAAATACAAAATTTTTAAATATTTTTTAACAGTTATTTATAATTTTTTTTTGTAACTTTTATTTCAAGAAAATAACTTGTAAATGGTTTTGTTGAATAAGTAATAAAATTCTATTGTCTTTGCACTGTTTTGATTTTTCCTGGCTTTTTGAGAATTTGTTGAATTCGTTTATTTATTTATTTTTAATTTTGCAGTTTATTAATATTTTTATTTTCCTATATATTTTTCTTCGTGTTTATCCATGTTAAAACCTTTTTTTTTTTTTTTGTATTTTTAGAATTGTTTTATATTTTGAATAAAATGACCGACATGACATTTTATGTGTATATTTTAGACGGAAATGACATTTGTGTGTCGTTTTTTTAATAAAATAACCGACGTGACATTTTTGTGTCATATTATAGAATTATTTTATGAGTAATGAAATACACAATATATTGTACAACACATTATATAATAATATTATAAAATAAGGACATTTTCATAAAATATTATTACTTTTATAAATTGTTTTACAAAAATACTCGTCCTTTTAACAAATTATTATGCAATGTGTTGTAGAATGTATTGTGTATAAATCATTTTTCTTATTTTATATTTTTAAACAAAAAAAAAAAAACATAAATGGGTGCTACTGGTGCGGCTTACCTTTGACCGCTGGCGGTCTGTAGTGTAAATTATATATTTTAAGTTTTCTTTACTTTTTACATTTTTTAAAAATAAAAAATATACCAATATATTAATTATTAAATAATAAAATAAAATAAAATAAATATATAAAGATCAAAATAAAGAACAAACTTATGACTGATGCGTCGTATTTTGACATTTATGTATCATATTTGGAATAAAATGAAAGACATGACATTTATGTGTCATATTTTTAGAATTATTTTATATTTTGAATAGATGGTGATCTCAAATATAAAAACGCACTAATTAAAATAAATTATTTTTTTAAGAAAAGTAAATTTTATTAACAAAATTGAAAATTTTTTTTCAGCAAACATGTCACTTTTTTTTTCTCATATAAGTAAATAGTCAATGGATGGATAAAATGATGTCACAAAACTGCCCCACCTAAAATTTTATTGGATAGTGCTAGAGCAACCGTTGGGCTCTTATTGGGAGCTCCCGCCGGCTCTGTATGTGTGTGTGTTTTTTTTAATTCTTTTTTATATAAATTATTTTGACACTTTTAAAGATTGTTAAAAAAAAAATTACAATATTATTAAAAAATATTTTCTTAATCACGAAGTAAAAAAAAAATTAAAAAAAATAGTAGTCTTCCCACTAGAGCTAATAAAAAAATATTAATCATTAAAAACACATTAAAAACACTACATGATTAAGGAAATGTTTTTTTAATGATGAAAACACAAAAATAGCCTAGCGGGAGACCCCAGCGATGGCTCAAGCATTTTTCAATTTTCTTTAATATATTTCTTGATCACAAAATTCAGCTCATGAACGCAAAATAGATTGCTTGGAAGACTTGAAATCGCACTCTAAGATCATTGATAATGGCATATGCATCTTCATATTCATTTTCGTATTTACATAATATCTCTTCAAATTGGTCTTCATTGAATTATGCATTTTCAAAATTTTGAATAGCTATGAACAGTGTTTCTTCAAATTTGAAGAAACACTGTTCACTCTCTAAACATTATTTTAGTAAGTTTTCTCTCTCATACCCTTTGATCTCTCTCTCAACATCAACGAGATTGATAATTGCTTATTTGAAACATATCAAGAAAAAATAATTTTAGGAAAAAAAATAAAATTGTATTATTATTGGTTCAAATATGCATAATCCAATGTGGAAGTTTTTATTGATATGCAAAATCAATTTGTAAAAGATGTGATTTTATATAGGAAAACATTATAGACACAAATGGATCCCACACACTGGCGTGGCACACTGTGTGTGTGCCACGTCTCCCTCTCTCTCTTTTTTTTTCTTTCTTTTTTCTCCCCTCCTCCCCCTTTCCCTCTCTGTCTTCATTGTCTCCACCCTCCCCGTGCTCGACATGGTGGTCGGAGATCACCTCAAGGCCGGTAGAAGCCGCCAACGGTCCAAGCGCCACTGGCTGGTAGGGGCATGGGAGCTCACGGTGGGGGCATGGGCTTGTTGTGCAATCGACCTCTCCCGTGCGCGACAAGTTCACTACGCTGCTGTGAGCTCCCATGCCCCCTCCGGCCGGTGCTGCTTGGACTGCCAATGGCTTCTGCCTGTCCAGAGGTGGTTCTCGACCACCATGGTGGGGCACAGGAAAGGCAAAGATAGCGAAGACAGAGAGGGAAAATGGGAGGGGAGAGGCACGGGGAGAAAAGAGAAAAAAGAAAGAAATTAAAATAAAATAAAATAAGGGAGGGGAGAAGACTTGGCACACTCACATCAGTGTGTGAGATTCCTTTATGTCTGTAACAGCTTCATTTTACATATGCATATAAAGAAATCAAAGATAATGCTCTAACCATACATTAGAGCAGAAAAAGTCAACGCACCTGAAAATGACATGTCGAGCCTACTGATTGGTGATGCTTGCATATGGGTTTGGGTCCATTGAGCAGTCCAATTGCAGGAAACCCAATCCCTTCTAGAGAACTAAACGTGGATCAAACATTTTTTTTTTTAAATTTAAAAAAATACAGGAATACAGAGATGAGTCAAAGAAGGGATAGTTCTACAACCCCCACTTGTTCCCCCGCTCTAAGTTCCCACTTGACGTGGCATTCTATGTGGCAACCACATGTTTATTCTAATTTAAAAAAAAATCAAAAAGAAAATGAGATCCTGTTCATTTCAGAATCTGCATCTCTACTAACCCCAACCTCGATAGCTTGCCTTGCCCTCATTTTTGTCGTCTCCTCCGTCAGACAGGTTCGGCATCGGCACCAGCATCGACTCCGCACGGCAAAGGATTCCATTTCCGGCATTCCATCTGTCCTCCTCCATCATCTAGAATTCGAAAACCTTTGTGCACTAGTAGGATTGACAGCCCCTCATTTCCGTACGGCAAAAAATAGGCGAGTTTGTGTGGGTTTTTTTATTGATCTGTATTTCTATCTTTTGTACCAAAACACAAAAAAGTGTGAAATGACCAGGTGTCTATTTGTGATCTAGAATGTTACAGGTCAACTGAATCCCAAAGGAATGTTGATTTTTTGCTAAGAACAAGATGGATTTTAGAACTGTGTTGGTTGGGACTTTTAATGGAGAATCCCTTGTGTGGGTAGGCAACAGAACTAGTACATAAAAGTTTTATTTAAGCAATTCACGTTTATTAATGTGATAATTTAGTGATATACAGAACTAAAAATAGGTGAAACGTTTTGTGTTGCAGAACTCCTTTTAAAAGACTGGTGATTAGTTTGTTAACATATTTTAGAGAAATTACAATCTCCCTTTGGCACTTTGTGCTTGGAAAGTAGGTAAGAGTCACAAGATACCTGAAGTATGAGTTGCTTCCTCCTATTTTTTCCTATTCTTTTGGTGTGAAAATTGGAAATTTACACGAAAATAATAGCAGAATCACCTCCTTTTAATCCCATGAAGCTCAACTCTTGATTGGAAAAGCCAAGACATAGATAAGGACTTGGAGATATACAAGAAGACAAAGGAAAGGGCGGCTCTGTTTTTGGTTTTTGCTTGAAGAAGACGAACTACCATAGACTGAGCATAGTCGGTTTTCGGTTTTTGCTTTAGAAGACGAACGACCACAACTTTATTCAACAACGATGGATTTTACAAGGGCTCAATTTTTGCTTGAAGTAGACGAACGACCACATAACTTTACTTTATTCAACAAGAGAGGAAATAGAAAGTGTTATTTGGTTTTTAATTTTTTCACTTATTCCATGTGATAGTCACGTCAAGCGGGATCTGGGAGCAGGATGTTGGAGCGGTGGGGTAGCTTTTTCCTTCAAAGAAATATAGGTAGAACATTAACACTTCATTTAGATATTAAGATGAGTTTAGATAATTTAAATTGATATGTAAATAATAGTATTTATGTGATATTTATATTTTTAATTATTTAAGATGTTACGTGCCATATTTTGATTGGTTAAATTTGGCATCAATGCCGTTTGCCAACATTTTCTTGAGGGAACTTGAAGTCTTGAAGGAAGATGGGCAGAAAGAGTAATTACAAAAAGTCTGTAAATTTCATGAGATAATTACTACAATTAGAAACATGTGGAACATTGTAGACATCATTAAAAATCCAAAAACTGATTTTGTAATTAATTATGGGTAATGCTACTGAAACCGATGATGAACCGATGAAATTTGACCGATAAGTGCAAATTTACTTTTTATTTTTTCCTTTTATTTCAATCATTTTTTTTTATATATCTTTAACATTTTTAAAAAATAAAAAATATTAATTAATTAATAGTCACTTTCTTAATTTTTAAATAAAAATAAAATAAAAAATAAAAAATTTAATCAGTAAGTTTTATCGGTTGAAGTAGCAGTTTCCATTAATTACTTTTGACAAAACATACTCTTTTAGTTAAGAAAAATGCTAGTCTTACCGTTTTGACTTTTTAAAATTTTTTTATTATTTTTTTTACTTAATGATTTTGTAAGTGCTTTTTAATAATATTATGAATTTTTTTATTTTTAAAAAAATATTTAAATATATTAAAAAAATAGATATAAAAAAATATAAAAATATAAACACTTTAATATACACTAACAATAATAGTGAGCGATGACTCGAGCGGTGGGAGTAGCACCGCTCTTTAGTCAAATTCTATTCTCGGCAACTCCTTTAAGAGAAGCAAGATGTTGTCTAATTACCCTTCGTGGTTGAAAAAGATTTCTGGCCATTTCATGATGATAAGCTGCCTACCGAATCACGGCCTACCCCACAAAACCTTCTAAAAAAAAATAATTATATCGCTTTTGTCTAACATGAATACATATATATTTCTTTTAAATTGGAGATTACGTTTAGATGCTGCAATCTTTATCGGTGAATAGTAATAAAAAAATATAATGAATAATAATAAATAATTTAATAATAATAAATTACTTATAGATAATAATAAATAATATTGAAGTAGTCTAGACTACTTCACCTACTAAATACAGTCTTAATGGTTTAGAGTATAATTTATAAAATGTTTTTATAAGTACATATGTGACCTATATAAAATTATATTTGCAATTTTATGTATATAAATTTTGTGTACTTTATGTTCACAATTCACATAAAAAAAAAAAAAAGAAATTTTAATAATCGACTTTATTTTCTTTTAAAGAGTATGGAAGGTTTCACGATTCTATATAATATGAAAAATATTATATTATCCATTCAATTTGTCTTTTATTTTAACATTTTGTATATTTTAATTTTTTTTACTTAATAATTAAGTAAGTAATTATTAGTATATTAATATTTATATTTTTTTAAAATATTTAAAAAAAAAAAAAAAAATCTAAACTAGCGACAAAAATGAGCTGTGGCTCTCTGGCGGCTCTATATAATATATAACACGTGACATGAGTGATAAACACAATTCAGACATCGATGATGTTCTGAATCTCTGATTGTTATTACTGACATTTTGACCGAAATTAAATCCTACGGAGGCGCAGAATGGTACACAGAATTCCCAGCTTGTGCCATCTTTAGCCATTAAAAGATCCATGTCTTCTCTAGTACTCGCAAAAACAGTTGAAATTCTGTAGAAAAGCAGAAATCTTTTGATTGTTATCAACTCAGAATCAGTTCAGGATTCCGTTACCCAAAAGAAAAGCTCGAAGGTCTCCCTGTTGAAGATTCTTAGCGTCCTATCAGTTAGATTTTGTTTTATTGAAAAGTGAAAACCGACCCCAAAACAAAAGAGAAATTGAAAAAAATTGTTATTTCCTTATCAAACACTGCGAACTGCGTATATAGAAATACTAACCATTCCGTCTGATCGAATTGGGATACTAAGAAAATGGGGTCGTTGAAGAACCAGGAGGATGAGCTGGAACAGGCGGGAGAGAAGGCGATACTGTACGTTAATGGAGTTCGTAAAGCTTTGCCTGATGGATTGGCCCACATCACTCTGCTCGAGTATCTCAGAGGTACAACTTGGTCTCTCAATATCGATTCTTTTGTGATTTTTGGTTTTGTTTAGTTTGTTTGTTTCCTTGGAAATCAGCGGAAAAAGTGAAGAAAAAAAGATTTTTTTTTTCTTTATTTGAATTGGGATTTTTGAAGTTTCTTTTTTTGGCTGGCTTGAAAAATGTTGGAAAAGATATATGAGAAAGAGACACGAAGGTTGGCCAGTGGCGGAGCCGCATTATTTTGGGGAACCATAGTTAAACTTAATCGTTCCCACGCCGTTATGTATTGGATTCCATTCCTCTTCATTTGAAAATGGGGAAAATATCGCCTTAATCGTTCCCACAGAATTGTTAGTTTGGGATTAAGATATTTTCCCTTTATATTTGAATCCTATTCGTCAACCACAACACTACTAACTACGTAATATGTGTTGCCAGATGTAAACTTTCTTTCGCATGGTGTATTCTATGATATTGCTTTGCATATATATATATATATATATATATTGGTGCATATGCTTGTTCATTGCATAGACGCTTGTGCTTGATAATTAATATAAAGAAATTTTATTTATTCTTTTAGGAAAAGTGTATATATTATCACTTTACTTGGCATACATTTTCGGGTTTATGACCTAATTTGTTCGGTTACTATGCATAAATACCCTTAGGCAAAGTATTATTGGATTATTAGGTGGTATTTTTAATTTTTTCCAGAAACTTTGCGGCATTGCGCCCTCCTCACCCCAGTTTAAATGTGGCACCACCACTGAGCTTGACCCCCCTCAAATTAGCTTAATATTGTTGTTGATTGATTGATCTTATCACTTTTTTTTTAAATGTAATTCCCTATTTGTTTGCTTGGAAATTTGAGCAAAGGAATTTTGATTTGTACTTTTTGTGGATTTGTCTGCCTCTGGTGATAAATAAGGGAGTTAAACAGAAAACGAACTTCAAATAAAAGCTCATCAGGATGAAGATTTTTTTTTCCCAGCTTGGGGTTGTACACTGTTCTTTTCTCACAATTACTCTACAATAGAAGAGCAGTTTATTAATTGAAGATAGTGAAAATATTATTAACAACTTTTCCTTGATGTTCTGCTCATATTTTCTGATGGTCTTATGTTGTGGTTAGATTATAATTTCAACATATTGTAGTTCTTTGACTTTAATTGCTACACGATTGAGGTAAAAATCTTGGATATAGACAGTTGAGATTCCAGGACCACAAGATTTTTTCTTGATGATGCTCATCATGTCAAATGCTTTTCCTGGACATTTTGATCTCTTATTGTTTGCTTTCAACAAAAGACAAAAAATTATGATCTTGGATTTTGTTGTTTGCTCTCTTTTTCCTTGATTGCTCGTACCTTTTCCTCTCTTATCCCTTGATTGATTCTCGCTCTTATAAATTTGGTGACGATACAATGTTTTGTTGTTGACCAAATATTCTTCACCTTCATTCCGTCTTCTTCTTCTTCTTTTATGTGATTGGGTTGAGCTCCTGTTATTTGTTTTCTCTCAAATATTTGTTTTCTACTATCTCTTACTGTTGGAATATGTGGTGCTCCATGTTGCAAATTTAACTCTAAACATTTTGGTAATGAAGATATCTGTCTGACGGGGACCAAGCTTGGTTGTGGGGAAGGTGGTTGTGGAGCGTGCACTGTTATGGTTTCTCATTATGATAAAAATTTTAACAAATGCATGTGAGTCTCTCTCTCTCTCTCTCTCTCTCTCTCTGCCCTTGTGCATGTCATTTCTCCACCCTCTACGATATTTGGTGTAATATGTCTGAGATTGAAAATCTTGCTCTGATAATCCTCTTGCAGGCACTATGCTATTAATGCATGCTTGACTCCTCTTTATTCTGTGGAAGGGATGCATGTAATTACTGTGGAGGGAGTGGGGAACCGCAAACATGGTTTGCACCCAATTCAAGTAATATTTTCTGCTTTCATAATATATTTTTTCTTGGTTGGATTTGTTGTTTTTGTTGTTTTCATTATTATTCTTATTGTTTTTTCTGAGCATATGATTATTCGTTTTTTTTTGGTGAGTATGAAAGACAGCCCACGTACACAAGATGTATACAAAAGAAAGTACTCAATTACATTCTAAAAGCAGAATGCGAAAACAAAAAATAATTAGCAGACCCTCCATTAAGCACAATAGCAGAAAACCATTGAAGTAAAGAGAACACAAAAAATTTCCAGATTTCCTCCAAGGTGCGCTCATTATTAAAGCACCACTCGTTCCTTTCCCACCAAATACACCACATAAGACACAAAGGAACCATCTTCCATGCAGCAGCCACTTGAAGACAACTATGAAGCCCATTCCAACATGCAAGTAAATCCACTACTTTCATAGGCATCACCCAAGCCAGCCCAGCTCTACTAAAAATACCATCCTACAAAGCCTTAGCCACCTCGCAGTGCAGAAGTAAATGATCCATAGATTCTCCATGTTTCTTACACATGAACCACCACTCCAAAACAACAAATTCATGCTTCCTCAAATTATCGATCGTCAAAATGTTCCCAAGCGATGCTGTCCATATAAAAAAAGCGACTTTGGAAGGCTCGTGAGACCTCCAAATATGCTTCCAAGGAATAGGAGGGCTATGCTGAACGGTCAATACCTTATAATATGACCGAACTGAACACTTTTTACACCCCGTAGGCTTCCATAACATTCTGTCCCTCTCATTGCCCAATACCCGGGGAGTATAAGAAGCTGAAAAAATCAGAAACCTTGTCGAGTTTCCAATCCTGTATTACTCTAATAAAACAAACATCCCACTGCACGATTCCATTAGACCGGACTAACAAATCTGAAACGGATATGTGCTGATGAGCTACCATACAAAAAATAGCTGGAAACACTATATAAAAAGGCCGCTCACCACACCAAACATCAAACCAAAAACGGATCATTGAATCCTCTCCAACAGCAAAATTAACATGTTTAACAAAGCTCTCTCACCCATTTCTAATAAATTTCCAACGACTCACACTGTAAACCCCCCTAGCCTCCTTAGAAACACCAACCCCTCAATCACTCCCATATTTCTGATCTATAACCTCCCTCCACAAGGATTCCCCTTCCAATTGATACCTTCATAATCACTTCCCCAACAAAGCCTGGTTGAAACTACTCAAATTGCGAACCCCCAAACCTTCGTTTGCAATAGGAGAACAAACTCTATTCCAACTAACAATATGGAATTTAGTCTCCTCTCCCATTCCACCCCACATAAATGAACGAAATATCTTCTCAATCTGGATTGCCATTCCTGCAGGCAATGGAAATAAAGAAAGATAATAAGTCAGGAGGTTGGAAAGAGTACTTTTAATAAGAGTAATTTTACGCCATTTTGATAAGTATAGCCGCTTCCAACCTGCCAATCTTTTCTCAATCTTCTCAACCACCCCATCCCAAATATTCTTAGCTTTGAAAGATGCCCCTAGTGGAAGACCAAGATATTTCATAGGTAAAGAAGCAACTTTATAGCCTAAAAGATCCGCCAATAGTTAATGTTCCGCACCTCCCCCACCGGAACCATCTCCGACTTACCCAAATTCACCTTAAGGCCTGAACAACTTTCAAACATAATAACACAGCTCTTAAGGCTTTAATTTGCCCACAATCAGCATCAGAAAAAAGTAAGAGTATCATCTGCAAAAAGAAGATGAGAAAATGTGATAGATCCATTATTAGCGTTTCCCACTGAAAAACTGGAGAGAAACACCCCCCCCCCCCC
>QEOT01124198.1:2065-48945 GCA_003123785.1 Pterocarya stenoptera | reverse complement strand
AAAAAAAAAAAAAAAGCAGCCTCCACCATATGACTTAATGCCTCCATGATAATAACAAAGAGGAAAGGGGATAGCAGTTCCCCCTGTCTCAAACCATGAGAGCTATGGAAAAAACCACAAGGATTTCCATTGACTAACATTAAAAATTGAGTGGTAGAGACACAATGTCTAATCCACCCACATCACCTCTCCCTGAAACCACATCTCCCAAGCATATAGAAAAGGAAATCCCAATTCACATAATTATACACCTTTTCCATATCAAGCTTACAAAGAATACCAGGAACACCCTCCCCCAAACGACCATCTAAATATTCATTAGCAATCAGAATAGAATCAAGTATTTGTCTACCCCGAACAAAAGCATTATGGGGCTTAGAAATAATCTTATCCATCACCGTACTCATACGGTTCGCAAGTGCCTTTGAAATTATCTTATAAAACCCACTTACAAGGCTGAAAGGACGAAAATCCTTCAACCCTGAGGCCCCATATATCTTATTCTTATGTACATTTATCTTCAATCATGGGAGTTAGAACTTGGTCTTCATTATCAGCAGTAGCTAGATAACACCTGTTGGTAAGATGAATCTTTTGCTTTTCTAGAATTATTAGTTAAAGATATTCTTAACATTTGTTAATGTGGGTTTATGGAGCTTGTTCTTCACGGTTCAGCGAGGACCTTGATCTTATTGGTTTCAGAAAGTATTAGTTATTTTGAAAGAAAAAGGTTGTGATTATTAAAAGACATGTATGTACTCAGCTCTGTTAAGAAATTTTACTATTCTTGTGGAATTAATGTAGACATGTGTAATACCTAAAAATATGTGTATAATTTATATTGCAAAGGAACGATAATTTAATCATAAATGTTTTTTCTCGAAGATGAAAGTGAAAGATAATATGATAGTGGATTGATAACTGCAACACCAATTTTTGTAAAGCATGAGAAAACTCTTCTTCTCTGGGTACAGTTATTCAGATTTTGTAAACTAGTAGCTAGTAGTTTAGTCAATGAATTTGTTTAGCTCTGGAGATTGCAAATAGTATAGTTATGCTTATTCTGAAACTAATGTATTGCAGTTATTTTCTTTGTTGCTGAGATTCTGTTTGTCCAAAATGTTCTGCAGGAAGCATTGGCACAGTCACATGGTTCACAATGTGGATTTTGTACTCCTGGTTTTATCATGTCCTTGTATGCGTTTCTTAGGTCATGTCAGATACCACCTAGTGAGGAGCAGATTGAAGAATGCCTTGCAGGAAATTTGTGTCGATGCACAGGATATAGACCAATTGCTGATGCATTTCAAGTCTTTGCCAAAACAAATGATATGCTGTATACAGAAAGGTCTTCTCTAAACCTCCAAGGAGGTGATTCTGTTTGTCCTTCTACCGGTAAGCCTTGTTCATGTAAATCCAAAGCTCCGAGTGGTACAGACTCCACCAAACAATGCATGCCATTTAGTGATAGGTGCCAACCTATCTTTTTCAGTAAGATAGATGGAAGCAGATATGTTGAAAAAGAACTTATCTTTCCCCCTGAGCTATTATTGAGGAAATCAGCTTTTTTAGATTTGTGTGGTTTTGGTGGGCTTAAGTGGTATCGGCCCTTAAGACTTCAGCAAGTGCTAGAGTTAAAAGCAAAATATCCAGATGCAAAGTTATTGGTGGGTAATACTGAGGTGGGAATTGAAATGAGGCTGAAGAGAATGCAATATCAGGTTTTGATTTCTATTACACATGTGCCTGAACTTAATGTCTTGAGTGTGAAGGAGGATGGCATGGAGATAGGTGCTGCGGTAAGGCTCTCTGAAGTCTTGCAAGCTTTTAGAAAGGTTGTAAGAGATCGTGATGCTTGTGAAACATCTTCTTGTAAGGCTTTCATCGAACAGTTGAAATGGTTCGCTGGAACGCAGATAAAAAATGTTGCATCTATTGGTGGGAATATATGTACAGCCAGTCCAATATCAGACTTGAACCCTCTCTGGATGGCGTCCAATGCAAGGTTTCAAGTTATTGATTGCAAAGGAAACATCAGAACAGTCCTGGCTGAAAAGTTCTTCCTGGGTTACCGTAAGGTGGATCTGGCAAGAGATGAAATACTACTCTCAGTATTCTTACCATGGACGAGGCCCTTTGAGTATGTGAAAGAGTTTAAGCAGGCTCACCGTCGAGATGATGATATTGCAATTGTAAATGCTGGAATGCGTGTTTATCTTCAGGAAAAAAGTGAAAACTGGGTCATATCTGATGCAAGCATTGTTTATGGCGGGGTTGCTCCACTCTCTCTTTCTGCGGTGGAAACAAAAGAGTTCCTTGTTGGGAAGTATTGGAACCAGGAGCTATTGCAGGATGCTTTGAAAATCTTACAAAGGGATGTCTTTCTAAAGGAAGATGCTCCTGGTGGGATGGTGGAGTTTCGGAAATCTTTGACACTTGGTTTCTTCTTCAAATTTTTCCTTTGGGTTTCTCATCAAATGGACAGGAAGAATTCTATTGAGATTGTTCCAATATCTCATCTATCTGCCATACAATCATTCCACCGCCCGCCTGTTATGGGAAGTCAGGACTACGAAGTCAGAAGACATGGGACTGCTGTGGGTTCTCCTGAGGTTCATCTTTCATCGAGACTTCAGGTATAAGCATAGGAAAAAACAGCAGTGTCCAAAGAGTTGTATTGTTGCTGATCTATTGAATGTTGATGCAAACTATTTTCTTTTGTTTGCATTTGATCATGGAAATTTACAGCTGCAAAGAATGACTTCTACTCTGCTATCTCCCCATACTTGTCATGAGTGGATGCTTTTACTAGTCTCCCATTTGTGGAGTATGAGTATATTATCTTCTCATATGTTGATTGGCTTAAATTGGACTCACCTTTATCTTATATTATCTGAAAATGCTGAATTGTTAATTAGTATTTATCATGTGCTTAGTTCTTAGTTTATGGAGAGTATCATAACAACATTGTTGTCGATATAATGACTATTGCTAGGTTACAGGAGAGGCAGAATACACTGATGACACACGGTTGCCTCCTAATGGTTTGCATGCATCATTAGTATTGAGCAGAAAACCTCATGCCCGTATACTTTCTGTAGACGACTCTGGAGCCAAGTCTTCACTGGGGTTTGCAGGCATGTTTCTGGCTAAAGATGTGCCCGGTAATAATAAGATTGGAGCAGTTATATATGATGAGGAACTTTTTGCTACAGAATTTGTAACTTGTGTCGGTCAGGTACGACGCTTACTGAATAAAAGTTTTGAGGGGAAATTTCATTTTACACCCTCAAACTGCAACCTTTTCTCCAATCCCACTCTAAACTACCAAAATCCTCAATTTGCACCTCATATTTCCTAAAATGTTCTCTTTGAGAATTTAAAAATAATAGGAAAGCAAAAAAATTAAAGTTAATAATAAAAAGATAATAAAATAAAGGCATCAAAGGTACCTCTTGGGTCACCCTGTTTTTTGTTTCTTCTCTCTTGGTTATTTATTTAATTATTTGCTTCATTTTTTTGTTATTTATTATTTTTATTTTCACTAATTGTTGTTACTTATAAAAAAAATTATTATTTTTTGTTCTCTATTTTTTATTCTTAATTTTATATTTGTTTTTATACTTTTAATCTGTGCAACCGTGCATTTATATTTTATACAGGCTATAGGAGTGGTGGTTGCTGATACACATGAAAATGCAAAAATAGCAGCAAGAAAAGTTCATATTGAGTATGAAGAGCTCCCCTCTATCTTAACAATACAGGATGCCATTAATGCTGAAAGTTTCCATCCTAACACAGAGAAATGTTTGAGAAAAGGGAATGTGGACCTTTGTTTTCAATCCGGTCAGTGTGACAGGATCATAGAAGGGGATGTTCAAGTGGGAGGTCAGGAACATTTTTACTTGGAGCCACAGAGCAGTATGATATGGACTGTGGATGGTGGCAACGAAGTTCATATGATCTCATCCACTCAAGTAAGCAAGCTTGTCACCCCTATTTCATATAATGTGGATCATTTAATTATCAATTTAGATTTAGCTGTAGTTTTAATGTAAATTGAAATATCGTATGAATTCCACCCCGGTTGGCGGTATTTAGCTGCTTTACTATGAATTATGTATTCATTCAGCCTTTTAAATATGCAGGTTATGTGTGGGAATACATACAGCATTAGGTGTACAGAATGACTAAAAAAAATTAAATCTGGCTTTACCGAATTCATAATGCTCTAATTGGGCATGGTAATATTTTCCTTGAAATATGCTTACAGAGTCATTATTGGCGCACTTCAATGGAGTAGAAGTTATGGGCCTCGCTGGTCCCTTCTCATATTTGTCCATATCATATCTATACGTATAAAAAAAAAAATCTTCCAACTCCATACTGCTCCTAGTTATCAGTTTTAAGTCAAATGCATCTTCGGTGGTTAATTCCAGTTTCTGTTGTATCATTCATATCTCTACTACTGTATTCGTTAACCATACGTAGGGGCTGAAGATTAACTTGTCTGTATGCTACCAATTCTCCTTCATCTGTTTGTTAGGATGTGCAAGCCACAAAAGTGACCGAATTTTTCTAAATATTTTCCTTTGAAAATTATTGCTTTCCACCTTTTGTGAAGCTTTTCAAAAGTCCCAATTTACTAAAGCAGGATACTTACACCATAGATTTTTCATGACCAGTGAACATAGCAGCCACACTATGTGATATCACCGAGTAATAGTCACTATTGGCGCTCCCCTAAAATCATTTATATAGCAGTCTAGTCCCACCTAGTACACACCCAATGCAGGACTTAGTATATGTACACACAATTCCTTGCATTATACTCCAATTTACTTCTTGATTGTAGCACAATCCCATCCTACTCAAATCACAATGTTTTATTGGGGCTTTATGCTGCAATGCACTGGTCATGTGTTGCTGCACCATTTGTTAGGATGCAAGGAATGCCAAACTATATTTGCTTGATATAATAAAAGGATTAGTAACCATTGGGGCTCCCCTAGAATCTTTCCTCTAGCACAGTTCTGAATTATTATACACCCAGTGTGGGACTAAAAAAATGCCCATGTAATGGCTTTTACATCACTCCAACCGGGTACCACAATAAATTTATGGTATGTTCTGTGCTGATCACTGGTGCTTGTGGCAAGAACGTAATGCACGGACATTTGAAGACAAGGAGAGATCGCCAGAGGAATTGTTAACATCATTTTATGGCACTCTTTGTACTTGGGCTATTGCTATTGATTTTAACGGCATGGCCCTTCATGATTTTCTTGTCTCTGCCACGTCCTCTTAGTTAGGACTCCTTATTGTATATACTGGGCTAGGCCTATTCTTTGAGCAATATAACTTCTTACTTATAAAAAAAAAAACAAAATTTATACAATATATTGCAAATTTCATTGTCTAGAACTTACTAATTGTCAATGTCAACTCATATCTGTATACTATTTTAATTTATAAAATCTTTCATTACTTATTAAAAAGAATTAAACTCGTATCTAAAAGATGGTTCTCTCATGGCTTAACATTTTTCTGTTTTTATTTCACCACACAATATTTTGTGCAGGCCCCTCGGAAACATCAGGGCTATGTTTCTAGTGTTCTTGGTCTTCCACTTTCAAAAGTGGTTTGCAAAACTAAGCGAATTGGTGGTGGATTTGGTGGGAAGGAGACAAGATCAGCTTTCATTGCTGCGGCAGCGTCTGTTCCGTCGTATCTGTTGAATCGTCCTGTAAAACTAACTTTGGACAGGGATATAGATATGATGATAACTGGGCAGAGGCATAGCTTTCTTGGAAAGTACAAGGTATTCTATTCATTACTCTAATTGGAATTATGCCATAGGGTCAGTACACATAGTTCAAAAGTTTTTTTTTTTTTTCTAGTGGTACAATACTACATGACAATGTTTACGGTGGCTTTTGAGCTGGATATGGGTTCAAATTTTTTATTTTATTTTAGTTTGTGAGTCTTTTCAATTTTTGTTGACAGGAAAGAAATGAGGATCGATTGGTAGAGAAGAGTTTTCATGAAGCACCTTGTTTTATGATATAACCCAAATCTTTTATTCTGGTTTTACTCCTGCCTCTGTTCAAAGTGAAAAAAGGCTTGTGCCACAGATTGATGCTCGCATCTGTCCTATGACATGCTTTTGCTTAAAACGTGACCTGATCTTCTCTATCCCTCCATTACGAATTTTTAATCCCATTAGGTCTTGCTTCATTTTAAAGTTTCTTTCTCTTGCCCAATATTGATTAGAAGATTTTGCTTGTATGAATATCAGTTGATTCAATAGCAATAATGACATTTGTTTTGGTGTAATGAAGTCAAAAATCCATTTTTACTATATTCCGTTATATAGTGAGCATATGAAGTAGGTATAGCATTTCTATTCTACATAGTTTTGTAAAATGTAAATATCTCAGAAGATAGATGTAAGAACTTTGGATGAACTGCACTCTTTTGTATTTGTCAGGAGTCCTAGTGTACTAATTTTTGAGCAAATGGGTGATGCTGGGTAACCAAGTGGGGAGTGGATAATTAAAGTATTTAAGTAGTAAGTTGCCCAAAGATGGGTGTTTTTCTGACTTCAAAATAGGGCATTGGTGCTTGTAAGATTGGTTTTTTTTATCCCCTTTTTCTGTGTGTTTGGAGGAAGAAAATGTAAAAGAAGTGGGATGTGATGAATGGCTACACATTTGTCAATTCATACATGCTGGTGCTCCACTCCATTTCCTTCCCAGTTTTTTTTCCTTTCTGCTACATGGTCTTTTTGTTTTTGTATTTTCTATCTCCCATTTTTAAGCTTTTTAATTGAAATGCTGTATTCAACTTAACTATTTTTTTTTTTTTATCCCAACTAAACTCAAAAGGATCTACACCATTAAGCAAATTAATTCAGTTTTTATTACATCATTTCTAATATTTACTTGCTAAGGTGATGTGGTACCCCCTGATGCACTTATCCCCTTTTCATTAAAACTTCAATGTGATGGAACAAGATAATGATGAAATGGTATGACATAGGTTGGGTTCACAAATGAGGGGAAAGTACTTGCACTGGATCTTGAAATATACAATAATGCTGGAAACTCGCTGGATCTTTCTCTTTCTGTTCTCGAACGTGCTATGTTTCACTCAGACAATGTCTACGAGATACCAAACATGAGGATTGTTGGAAGGGTTTGTTTCACTAATATTCCCAGTAACACTGCCTTTCGAGGGTTTGGCGGTCCTCAAGGTATGCTTATTACTGAAAACTGGATTCAAAGAATTGCAGTAGAACTGAAGAAAAGCCCAGAAGAAATAAGGGTAAGTTATAAATCCTTCTTGTTTGTTTTTCTTTTATGTGGCCGCAGTTTATAGTAACTATTCTGGTTGTTGTCGTTGTTTTTCCTCATAAGTCTACCATCTGGATTTTTATTAGGAAATTAATTTTCAAGGGGAAGGTTCAATAATGCATTATGGCCAACAACTTCAACACTGCACCTTGTCCCAGCTCTGGAGTGAGCTTAAGTTATCTTGTGACTATTCAAATGCTCGTGAAGAAGTTAACAAATTTAATGCTAATAACCGATGGAGGAAGCGTGGTATTGCCATAGTTCCGACCAAATTCGGCATATCATTTACAGCAAAGTTTATGAACCAGGTAACATGTAAGACAGTATAATTTACTTATTTCTGCAACCATGGTTATATTTTTTTGACCAAATAAAGGAGAACCATATGAACTTAAGTGTCATCTTTGAGGATCAGTTTGCTCTGAAGAAGTATTGTTACTTGGGAAATTATGATATTGCTGATGGGAGCTGGAGGAGAGGCTGTCAGGGACAAAAATACCTTACCATTTTTTCATTAAATAAATAACTATAAAGTACCATGTGCTTTCTCTCCTCCATTTATTTCTTTTTCTTATTTTATTTACAATAATTTTATCTATAAATCTGTAAAACGACTAATTATTTTGCTCTTTATTTTTTCTCATTATTTTAAATTTCTTAAACTATAACCTAATTTCCTTAATTATAGATACTTTTATTTTATTCTTGTATCTAAAAGGTTCTTTTGTTTTTCTTTAAATGAACACTATTGTACAAAATCGTAAATATGATTGATGTAGACTAAACGTTCTGCAGGGTACGTAGTATGTCTATGTTGGTTCTTAAAGTGATCTCACTATGTTCTGTTTTTTCGTGACAAAATTTGATGAGTGGTTGGATGCTAGTAGATATATTTTTTTTGCCAGAAATTTCTAGTATTATTTTCTCTCGCAGAATTTGTGTTATTGGGTTTTCTCCTAATTTGGATAAGTACTTGTAATGTAATTTACGCAATCATTAGTTTTGCCTCCAAATAGAAACAATCTCTTGATAACTCTATTTTCATCCTCCCGATCTTAATATTTTGTTATCTTTAGAAAACATTTATATGAAACCTGTATTAGTTCTGTTCTGAGTTTATGTTTTCTTTGTTTGTGTACTTTTTCCTTTTTTATTTATTTTCAACAATTCGAATGGCTTGGTGCAGTGGAATGTGAGGTTCATTAGACCTGTTCAGGATTGGGAAGTGGGGGGACATTTCTGATTTTTACTGTACCTTGCCACCTTGTATGCATTGAAGTTGGAGTGTGGTGGGGAGGATAAATTGCTGTGGATTCATCCCGGAAATAAGAAATTCTCAATCAGATCCCTGTACAAAATATGTCGACCCATTCATCTACTGTTTTCCCTTGGAAGTGCATTTGGAAAAGTAAAGTGACTCTAAAGGTTTCTTTTTTCAGTTGTTGACCTCTCATGGGAAAATCTTGACTATTGATTAGTAGAGGAAGCGTGGTATTTTTATCATGGATTGGTGCTTTATGTGTAAAAGGAACGGGGAATCGGTGGATCATCTTCTTCTCCATTGTGATGTGGTGAAAGCTTTGTGGGATGAGATCTTCGTTAGGCTGGATATTGCATGGGTGATGCCCAGGAAGGTGGTGGGTCTTTTGGATTGTTGGAGTGGAATTCGGGGCAATTGTCAAATAGTGGCTGTTTGGAAGATGGTGCCATTATTTCGTATGTGGTGCTACTTATGGAATGAGAGGAATGGATGTTGCTTTGAAAATAGAGAACGCTTTTTGGGGGGGGGGGGATTAGAGATTTATTTTTCCATTCGTTGTTACTTCGGGCGAAGGCTATTGTATTGAAGGGGGTTAACTTTAATGATTTTAATGCTGCTTTTTCTAGCTCGTAGATTGTAATTTGGTGTTTCTCTCTTGTACACTACCTATGTTCTTGGGCTATGCCTAATTATGAGGATCAATAAATTTTCTTACTTATATAAAAAAAATTATTTTCAACTTTTATTTTGGAAGCTATATAGGTAAATCTGGGAGAGGAGCTATCACTTGGCTGCAAAAGCCTTTGGTAATTCATTTGGATATTTTAGGCTATAAGTTAGAAGGTTTAGGATTGAGCTTTCCATTTTTGCCGTATTATGAACGAACAACTTCAGAAAGGGGTAGTACTATTTTGCTTTGATCTGTATGACCATCTCTTTCACTCTCTCTGTGATTTGAATCCCTAGTTGTGGCCTATATCTAAATTTAATGAGTTTTCTTTCCAGATCTTTGCTTGCCTGAATATTTCTTTCTTAAAATTCAAATCCCTTATTTTTGAGGGTATTTCAACTGATCCATTATGCATTAAATTCACCTTTTAGCTGGTTTCAAGTGAGGCATTTGATCCCTTTTTATCACCTGCTTTAATTTTAACTATTTTCCTAGAACACACATAGTAATCTCTTTTGAAAATTTATAGGTTTCTTAACCCTTTCATTGCTGGTATAATTTGCTATTATGTTTAAGCTTTTGGGATATGAATTTTACATTCAATATTTATTAATCATGCTATCAGAATCTTGATTATGTGAAGCTTCCTAATGACTGTAGGCTGGTGCTCTTGTACATGTTTATACTGATGGAACTGTTTTAGTTACGCATGGAGGTGTTGAGATGGGCCAAGGTTTACACACAAAAGTTGCTCAGGTTGCTGCTTCTGCGTTCAATATCTCTCTCAGTTCTGTCTTTATATCAGAGACAAGTACTGACAAGGTAATAGCAGACACTTTTGTTAAAGGTTTCATATATTCTTTCTTGGAAAGGAATAGGAATTTACTCTAGACCATATTTGGTGGAAAAGCTGTGTTTGTGTCACAGACTCACGTGTGAGACTTTGCATGGGTATGTCCTGTTATCTCAGCATTAGAAAAGCTGAATACAATGGTAGGGGTGATAAAGATTTGTCCTTATATCCCTTTGCTAGTGTGGTATAACAAGGAAGCCAAACATATGGCACTAACATACACTTGTCTGACGTAGAGAGCAGCATCATTAAGAAGTATTGTTATATTTACTTGCAGTCCATATTGAGAGAGAATTTGCACCTTCCACTTGCTTTTTTTTTTTTTTTTAAAATTTTTTATAATAATTAAAAAGTTGTTGGCCCTTTCTAATAGATTCTAAAGCTCTCTGCATTGGCAATTGTGTGACTAGGTATCTTTCCTCTCACCAGTCACCCTTAGAACCATGTAATAGTACTTTTAAATTAAAGAGGAAAGAATCAGGCCCCGTTTGGATAGTGAGATAAGAGGGGATGGCTTTAGATGAAAGTTGAAAGTTGAATAAAATATTGTTAGGATATTATTTTTTAATATTATTATTGTTTTGGGATTTGAAAAAGTTGAATTGTTTATTTTATTTTGTGTGGGAATTTGGAAAATTTGTAATGATGTGATGTGATGAGATGAGATGAGGTGAAACCGTTTCTGTATCCAACAGGGCCTTAATCCTTCATAAGTTCTATGTGGAACTTGGAAAGAGATCATGGATTGCTTTTGAAACTGTCTGCATGTAGGCATAAATGCATAGATACTATCTGCATACAAACTTATATTATGTTGTTTTCGTTGCTCTGCCAAATCAGGTTCCAAACTCATCACCAACAGCAGCTTCTGCAAGTTCTGATATATATGGAGCTGCAGTTTTGGATGCATGTGAGCAAATAAAGGCACGAATGGAGCCCATCGCTTCACAAAACAATTTCAGCTCATTTGCTGAGGTAACTCCATTTGCTTAGTTTTGGATAAAAATTCCTTCATCATGTTCCTTGGATGATCTGATAAACAAGTGTAGGGTCTCTTATTTTGGATAAGTTCTCTCTTCTTGGGGCTATTAGGTGAAAAAACCTCCTATGTACATAGGGTAAGCTTTAGTGTTTGTACTGCTTACTTTTATCAGTAGCTTGTGTTAAATCCAGGTAGGGTTTTACATTGGAATCCATTGTTTTCATGGGAAATTTTCCAATGATAAGTAAATGGTTGTGTTTTCAAATATTCACAGCTGGCAAATGCATGCTACATGGAGCGAATAGACCTTTCAGCACATGGATTCTACATTACACCTGATATTGACTTTGACTGGAGGACTGGTCAAGGAAACCCATTCAGGTACTTCACATATGGTGCTGCCTTTGCTGAGGTTGAAATTGACACATTGACTGGAGATTTTCACACAAGGGCAGCAAACATTTTCATGGATCTTGGATATTCTATCAATCCAGCAATTGATGTTGGACAGGTACTTTTCTTTTAAACCTTCTTTTTCTTCTTTCTGAAAGATTAAACTCCTCTCATCATTTTGTCCATTTTACTTGAAGGTGTCAAGTTATTGTAATGACTTTATTCGTATCTGCTAATTATAGCTATTCTTTTTTCTACTTTGGATTCCTTTGACCTTTGTCCTTTTTACTTTGGCCCTTCATCTGAATTTAAAATCAGAAAATCATGAACTAAGTACTGAAACCCTGCTGTTCTGGACTTTCATGTGAAAGCTAATCCTGCCTCATATATTTGGTGAACTTGGAAAAACCATGTTTGAACTCCTGTGTTATCTGTTTCAGAGTTGGTGAGACTAGTTGTAGAGTATGTGTTCTGTTATGTGTCATCAACATTCATAATCATACTAATTGAATTTGGAACCTCTCATTGGTTTTAGCTTTTTGCACCTGAAACCAGTATGGTGTGTTTCGTCTTCTAACAGAGTAAAGGAGCCTTTATACAAGGTTGTAGAATGTGTTCTGTTAGGTGTCATCAACGTTAATGATGATATTAATTGCATTTTGAACCTGTCCTTGGTTGTAGCTTTTTACACCCGAAACCAATATGGTGAGTTTAATTTTCTTACAGATTGAAGGAGCCTTTATACAAGGTTTAGGTTGGGTAGCCCTTGAAGAACTAAAGTGGGGAGATGCAGCTCATAAATGGATCCCACCTGGCTGGCTTTACACTTGTGGACCTGGAAGTTACAAAATTCCTTCTATGAACGATGTCCCCTTCCATTTCAATGTTTCACTTCTTAAGGTACACTTCAGGAATTGCTTTTCAATTACCTTTGGCAAGAAAATGCGGAACTGGGAAGGGGGTAGGGTTGCATTTGAATTTCCCAAATAAATGAAAGTCTACCTTTACAGTATAATAGTTATTGTTTGAGGGAATCATCTCTATTATCATAAAAAATGGAAAACATAATTATCAATCTTTTTGTCAATAAAAAATAGATGTAAGGAGTGCCCACCCTTATTTAAATGATTTTTTTTTTTTTTTTGTGGTTTTTCTTTACGAAAGAGAACTCATAATTTTTATCAATTAACCCTCACTTCGGTGAAGGGATACATGAATTATCGACACTATGGTGGGAGTTACAGATTATTATTTGAAGAATAATATGTAGTCTGTGTTATATATATATGATTGGTATGATAAAATCGTTCCAAATATGCTGAAAATTGACCTCTGTAATCACGTGTTCATCATGCGGGTATCTAAAAAATATAAATTTAGTATATCATATATATATATTTTTTTTATATAAGAGAAAGACATTGTAGGTAAGCTAAAAGTATGCAGCTTGTCTAATTTATTTATTTTTCAGATATGTTTATTGCATTCAAAGTGACTGCACTAAGATGGCACTGCACATATTCTTGCTGGAGAGGCTGTTTCTCTTACAAGAGAATTGATTGATATTTATTCTACTCCTACATGTATTTCTGCTCGTACTGGCTGAATGCCAACATTGTACCTGATTATATGAATGTCATTCTATCTTCAAAAAAAGAAAAAAGTGACTGCACTAAGCTGGCAGAGCCCACAACACACACACAAGCCCCCTTGCATAACCATCCAAACCTTAAACCATTTGAACATAGCATCCCAAAATTCTTAACTAAGTTTGACAAAGTTCAGCATTATAGCTCCCTGGCAGCATTCTTGCATGGCAGCAATCACTCTAATATATTTGTAGAGTCCCAAATAGGAGATCAAGAAGGAACATTTTTCATTGGCATTTATACATCTCCATACACTGCACATATCTGCTGCAGAATTCTTCCAACTCAACCCTATAGCAGGAATCAGAACAACACAAAAGAGGCACTGGACAGAACAGTTCAAAGCCTACTGAGAAATAGTGTAGGACACTCTTTTCAATATTAGCATGTATACACTCAGGGATGGTGGTAGAAAGCAGAAGGAAAACACTAAGTTAAAAAAAAACATTAGTTTGCAACAAGATGGAACACCCAATTTTGGCAAATTACTTGGTGTCAGTCTAGTGTAACTTAGCTATATATACAAAATATTACATCGATTTTAGTCAAAGCTTTATAAATCATTCCAAGGAATCTCAATTGTCACTTTAAGTAGTCTTTGTAAGATTTAACATAAATGCAGCTAGTGTTTCCCTTGGACGTGACAAATGGTATCTAAGTTAACCTTGTAATGCCATGTGGTATGGAGACACCACGCAATGCAGGCCTTGACAAGAACTTCAAGAATTTAAGTGGAAATGATTATGATGGTGCAGATGTGATTAGTGTTGTGACTGGGTCGTGACAATATTGGCATAGGAAAGGAATTTTCATTGTCTTATTAAGATGATATCAGGGTTTCATTTTAACTTTGGTTGTAAGAATTGTTTAATTTACTCTGCTTGTTTCTACATTACCTTCATTTCTACACATGCATTTCATGAGTTAGTGTATGTTTGAATGTACATTTTTGCTTCTCTGACTCACTGTTTCTGTGCTAATTGACAGGGTCATCCGAATGTGAAGGCCATCCATTCATCTAAAGCTGTTGGGGAGCCTCCATTTTTCCTGGCTTCGTCTGTCTTTTTTGCCATCAAAGATGCCATTATAGCTGCAAGAGCAGAAGTGGGTTCTAACGACTGGTTTCCTCTGGATAATCCGGCAACACCTGAACGCATCCGGATGGCTTGTTTGGACGAGTTCATCACACCATTTATTAGCTCTGACTTCCGCCCCAAGCTCAGCGTTTGATGTGCTACTCCCGTTTCATATGCAATTATAGTTTCCTTGTCGACATATCCTGAAAATTCCCTACACACAGTTACTGTGGTTTTAGTATATTCATCACAATGTAGCTCATCTCTGAAGATAACATCATCCTTTTTTTTTTAAATTTTTCAAAGACGGGGCTGATATCCAATAAGTGAGAGCTGTTCAGAATAATGTCACATACTTGACCCTTTCGCTTGAGATGTGATAATGTAATTAGTTTTATGCATAATGCAAAGCCCCTGTGCTAAAATCTGCTCAGTCGGCAATTGAAAGGGACAGCCCAAGTGATTCCTGACTTCGAATTTTCCATAGTTAAAACTATTTTATTGGCAATTTGAAGGAATTTTGTTTTCTTGGTGACCTATAAGAAATGGTTAAGGTTATCAAAATCATGTGTTGCAACTTGGACTATACAATTAAAGGGACAACAGAGGCACAGTTTGATATCAGATAGAAATTACAAGTCAGATTTGGAATAATATATACTCATATGACATGAGTTTCAAAGCGTCTTAAACTTAAATCACGCCACTAGTACTAATTACAAGTCTCGATGCTTATTTTCCCCATTAATAAAAATCAAATTGTCAAACTTCTAACTTTTGTTGGAAGTCTGATTTTTATGTGGATGAGCGGCTCTCAAGTCATAAAACTGGTAGTCTTGAAACTTTCAGAGGGTTTTAATCTCTATTGTGTGACTTTTCATCATTACCAAAAGCTTGACGCTGTTTCCGGACACCCGATGTCAATAAAAAAAAGCTTAAACATGGTAAAACTGCATACTTGCAATGGAGAGTTTTTCAAAGAAAATTTCAGGCTGTCAAAAAGGTGACAAATAATGATTATTACAGAGATCAGAGCTAATGTTATTTTCTTCATTTCAATCATATTTGCCGATTTAACGTATTTGAAATGATTTCATATGTTAGTCTCTTAAATGAACAACCACTTAAAATGTACGATATGAGTACTATGACTAGGAATGATACAATCTAGAAATGAAGAATAGTATTTTTCTAAACAAAAATTTCCATATACTAACATGGACCAAGCAATTGATAATACTAGGTAGATTTTATTTTTTCATTTAAAGAAAAGGAATGTCCGATCTGGAAAAATGATCCATGTAGGACCAATTTTTCATTAATTTCAAGGCACGAGTACACAGTTCCCATGGACGTTAATGGGATCCCATTATCCTCATATTCCAATTAAAGAAAGCAAAAGATTGGAAAATTCCAAATATTGGTGAGGTAAAGGTTGAAAACTTCAGATAGTGTTAAAAAATCTTCTACTCATTAGTCTGGATGCATGGCTATATAAATGGAGAACCTCTCCTCAGTACTCATTCAACAGAGAGTATACCAAATCAGTCACAGAATTGTGGGAGTTTAGTTTTGCACAAAAATGGCCAATCTGTGGCCAAATCTAGTCTGTGCATTGGCAGTAGTCTTATTAGCCGTCAATGTAGCAGCTGATGATCACAAGCCTTACGTTTATGCATCTCCACCTCCACCACATTACATGTACAAATCCCCTCCACCACCACATTACCGTTATAAGTCCCCGCCACCACCATCTCAGTCGCCACCTCCTCCTCCTTACATCTACAAATCCCCACCTCCTCCATCTCCATCACCATCCCCTCCCTATGTCTACAAATCCCCACCTCCCCCATCTCCATCACCTCCTCCACCCTACATCTATAAATCTCCACCACCTCCCTCACAATCTCCTCCACCTCCTTACATTTACAAATCACCACCACCACCATCTCCATCACCTCCTCCCTACATCTATAAATCTCCACCACCACCCTCACCATCCCTTCCACCTCCTTATATTTACAAGTCACCTCCACCACCTTCTCCTTAACCTCCTCCTCCATATGTCTACAACTCACCACCTCCTCCATCTCCATCACCTCCTCCTTACATTTACAAATCACCACCACCACCATCTCCATCACCTCCTCCTCCATCCGTTTACAAGTCACCACCTCCCCCATCACCATCACCTCCTCCTCCCTACATCTATAAATCTCCACCACCACCCTCACCATCCCCTCCACCTCCTTATATTTACAAGTCACCTCCACCACCTTCTCCTTCACCTCCTCCTCCATATGTATACAAGTCACCACCTCCTCCATCTCCATCGCTACCACCTCCATATGTCTACAAGTCACCACCACCACCCTCAACATCTCCTCTGCCTCCTTATATTTATAAGTCACCTCCTCCACCCTCTCCCTCACCTCCTCCTCCATATGTCTACAAGTCACCACCTCCTCCATCTCCATCACCTCCTCCTCCCTATATATATAAGTCTCCACCACCACCCTCACCATCTCCTCTGCCTCCTTATATTTATAAGTCTCCTCCTCCACCCTCCCTCACCTCCTCCTCCATATGTCTACAAATCTTCACCACCTCCCTCACTGTCTCCTCCACCTCCTTAGATTTACAAGTCACCTCCACCACCTTCTCCTTCACATCCTCCTCCATATGTCTACAAGTCACCACCTCCTCCATCTCCATCACCTCCTCCTCCATATGTCTACAAGTCACCACCTCCTCCATCTCCATCACCGCCTCCTCCCTACATATATAAGTCACCTCCTCCACCCTCTCCCTCACCTCCTCCTCCATATGTCTATAAGTCACCACCTCCTCCATCTCCCTCACCTCCTCCTCCTTACATCTATAAATCACCACCCCCTCCATCTCCATCACCGCCTCCTCCATATGTCTACAAGTCACCCCCTCCTCCATCTCCATCACCTCCTCCTCCATATATTTACAAATCACCACCACCACCACCCCCATCTCCGTCACCACCTCCACCCTATGTTTACAAGTCACCTCCTCCTCCATCCCCTTCACCCCCTCCACCTTATGTTTATAAATCTCCACCACCACCATCCCTACCGCCGCCATCCCTATACTACTATAAATCACCACCACCTCCGAAATACTAAAACTAATTATTATGTAGTACTAATAATCACGTAAGTATTTAATTTATATGCGCATTCTCGAGTCTGCTTAACATTTCCTTTCTTCGTTTACTTTTATTTCTTGTACTTAATTTCCCCATCGATCGTAACCTTCTCATGAATTCTACTACTCTGTTTTTGCAGCTTATTAATTAGGTGATAAGAGGAATAATTGCTGCTCATCATGAAGTAATCAGATACTCTCGTGACTCGTGAGGGTTGGTTTATTAGCATCGTCGACTAGGGTCAATTATGGCAGTCCGACGTTTGAGACAAGCTGTGGACGCGCGACAATAAGCTTTTTTTTTTTTTAATCTGCAGCCACTTGATATATCAATTATATGTATTTGTGGTTTATTTAGTTAATGGATCAAATAAAGTATGCTTATTTGTTTTCTTTAATGGGATCGATCATGTTCGTCCGATATTCCATTTGCGGTAATGGCATTGACTCCATCATGTATAGCTCTCTCTCTCTCTCTCTCTCTCTCTCTCTCTCTCTCATAATGATAAGTTTTCTATATATTTCTACGTACGTGACAATCATGAACAAAATAAAAATAGTAATTGTTTCAAGACTAGCAAACCAAGAAACAATTCAAAAGACAATTACATTATAAGCATTTGGTCAGATCATGATTACTCATGATCATCATTTGGTCATAAAATATTATAAATACGTATGGATGGCCTGCATGCATGCTTTTGCACCATTAATTAATATTTTATGACTTGTATATACGTACCTGCAGCAATCTGAGATAGAGAGCAGATCATCAACAAAATGGAATACTACGCGAATCAACAAAAAAAAAAAAAATTCTTAAGCAAAAAGGGGAACAAATTAACCATAAATCGTTTATTTTATAATCAATTCTGTCTGTAATATTTGCATTAATTGCATGGAGATCAAACGCTTAATTAACATGGTGTGAATTTTTCCACACTAACTAGCTAGATCAACTGCAGGCACATATGCGTGCATACATACATACATACACGAGCGTCTAGAACAACAATCATGATATAAATATATAAAATATGAAATACAGCAAATAAAACCCTTTTTATTTTTATAGAATAGACCACCCAAAAAGACAGTTAACAATATTGTAACTACGCTTAATTTCTACCTTGAAGCATCATCCGGTTTTTAGGACGTACGGAAGATTTATTAGGCACCTTCAATGGTGTATATACGTTTATATGTTGATCATAGATTCATATTTATCAGGTTGCTGATGTACAATATATATAATATAAATATATTGCTAGTTAATTATAGATAAATTTATTTTCCAAGCAAAAAGCTAGAATTAATTAAGAATATTAATGATTCTGTTAATGGACGATTTGCATCTAATGGTTCACAGATAATTTCGTCAACAAAACCAAGCTTGTTTTTTATACGAAGGGCCCTTCTCATTGATCTTGCCCAGGAGTAATAGTTGCTGAAATCCAGCATTTGTGTGACCAAGAGGGCTCCAGAACTGTCATTACCTCCAATGAAGTATGGACTGTTTGGTTGTGATGGGTCATTGGCGTTTGTATTGGTGTGTTGGTTATTTGTGTTTGTATTATTTGTGTTTGAAGGAGTATTTTCAGCCATGGCTGTGATACCATAAAAGAAAACTTGCAGAGCCTTAAGGAAAACTATGCAAAGAAATAAGGAAAGGCAGAGTAGTAATGGAGAGGAAAAAGTACATTCTATTTCCATCTCTGAGTTCTTATATAGAACAAAAAATAGCACACTATACTAACCAAGAGAAATGATCATAGCACACTATACACTGTTCATGTACAAATCATAAGCGTAACACAAAAAGAGAAAATAACAGAAGAGAATAAAAATAAAACTGCTGTACATTCTTGTGGTTCCAATTTTCATTGCTAAGCGCAGAAGTTCTTCCTTAGCTAGCAATTACATCCTTTCCTCTTTGTTCTTCATATTTCAACACATTTAAAGCAAAATATTATCTAAAAGTTATTTATAGTTTCTACCATTTTCATGTGTTTTTTAATTTTTTAAATCATGGTGGTATTACGTCAAGAAAATTGATCATATGAGCAATATAAAGCTTCATCAGTTAAGTAGCATATTCTTATATGAAATAAAGAGATTTTAGCCAAGAATCTGATGTGATATAATCCGATCTTCTAAATGAAAAATCTGGACGTTAAACTCTCTACCTCTTGTATTAAAAAAAAGAGAGATATTTTTATAAAATAGAGTCTTATGAGTATAGGTTTAATATATGTATTATAAATTAGGCAAACTTATGCTAAAAAGAGAGAGATACATCTTTGAGGTGTAGATTTCAGGAGAGCCTAGGGGACTAACGGAAGATCGTGACCGTGTCCATTCAAAATTTGGGAGGGACCTACAAAAGCGAAGATCAATTAGGAAACTGATCAAAGTTGATGGCCCCCTTTGTTGATGGAAATTTTACTCTATCTATAAAGAGTAAGAAAAGAAAAAGAGAAGAAGAAAAAGAAAAAGGGGAAGAAAAGGAAGAAAAAAAAGAAAAAGGGGTCATATTACTCAATAGGCCAATATTGATACAAGAATTCAAATAGAAATATTTAGATCCTAGCAGCATTAGGTTTGATTTTCTGTATCGTGGAAAGGCTTCCCAAGCACTTATGGTTTCATGTTTTAGCCCAACCCTACTCATATCTTTTGGTTGAAACTTCTTGATTGAGTTAGGATTCACAAAGCACGCATGTTCATCTTACTTGTGATACTCTGTTTTTACTACTTGCGTAAATTGTGACAATACAATGCTCTTTTACATTTGATGTGATTTTTGGATTTCAAAATTGACTTCATTAATAATTGAATCACTTCATGAAAAAGAAAGGCAGTTTTGAGAAATCTGGGAATGCCGCTCAAGCGAAACTTAAGTGCTGCTCGAGTGAATGCATTTTAAACAAAAACCTGCGCCGGTTCTTTTTTTCCCCCCAAACCTATTTGTACGTTTTTCTTCTACCTTTTGAATCCGTGTGCCTTTCACTTGATCTCTCAAGAAATCCCATCCCAATCTCACGGCAAGTTTCACATCTACTCTTCTCTATCATTTTGTTTATTTATTTTCCATTTCCATCATGCATTTCCATAAACATGTATTTCGATTTGGGCATTTTGCTTTGGTTTTCGAAATGGAGAGATTGATTTGAGGTATTTGTTGTTTTGAGGTATTTGTTGTTTTGTGATTTGGGTGTAGAGGATGATTCTCTCACCTTTATATTTAGGAAGTTCATGGAACTCCCATGGAGTTTTGAACTTGGTTTTTGCTTGGATGCACTCCAAGTGCTCGGTGAAATGCCTCAATAATGTTTGGTTTCATTTTTTCATCATGCATTGGCATAGCATTGTTCCCATGCTCATCACATATCACTCCTATAGTGGGGATAATGTTTGGCATAAGTTTTAATTGTGATGGTGATGATGAGACCCTTGGCCCTTTGTGACAAAAAGGGAGAGAAGTATATATGCAGGGGGAGTGATGGTATGTGTTAGGGAGAGCTCATACATAGGGGGAGCATAAGTGTTAGAATATTTGTTTTATGAAACATAATTTTTGATCTACTATTGTGCTTGTCATGTGTATAAGATCAATTTTTACTTTTAACTATATTGATTACACATGTGATAATATTTCGTGCACTTTTATTTTGGTACACTTACCTGTTTGTTAAGTGTACAGAAATATTCCATGTTCGTGACTATATCTGTATTTGGGAATCCTGAGTAGAGTGTGTCAGGATTAGGTCCTATGTAATAGGTTAGAGGCTTTGTCATAAAAATGCCAAAAGGGGGGATTGTTGAGGGAAATTTTAATTGATTGGCATATTCTTGTGAAAACCTGTGTAAAAGTGTATTGTAACAATTGTTGAAGTGTGTCTTAGTGAAAAGGAGGTCAAGTGAGCTCAATTGGCTCAAGCATAACACATACAGGAAGTATGCAGGAAGTTGGTTTGACACGGCTGGGCACTTCGCTCGAGCCAGAGAAGTTGGCTCGACGTGGCGCTCGAGCGAAGCCTTCCAGAGAGGTCCGCTTGACATGCGCTCGACTCAGCGCTCGAGCGCAATCAGGTAGAGAGGTCTACTTGATTGTCACTTGAGCGAAGTTCTGAAAGTTAACCTACGCTTGACTCTCGCTCAACACTTCGCTTAAACCAATGTTTAAGACACTTGAAATTCAGGTTTTTGAGCGCCTTGAATCATATGGGCTATAAATAGAACATCTTATTCTGTTCTTTGGTGTGGAAAAACAGAGCAAAAACCCTAGGTGCTTCCAAGAGCCATTGAGAGAACTTTCTCCCCACATTGTGAATCTCTCTTGGAAGAACATATCTCCACCACACATACATAAGATCAAACTTCATATAAGTCCATCGATGTGGACGTGTTTCATTGGCTGGAAGGTTTCCGGAGTTGCTGTCGATGCAAAGATCAAGAGGTTTTCGTGAGATGCTATAGAAAGGTCGAAGTTCCGGCATTAAGAACTTCAAAGGTTTTGAGTGTCGCTAAATTGGTTGTAACAACTAAAGTTTCTATAGTAGATTTGAGGTGGTGTCTTACACTAGGAGTGATTTTAGATTTTGAAGAGCTCTTCAAATGAATTTCCACTTTGTGATCAAATCCCTGTATTGATTATCTGTATGATTTATTTGATTGTTTGATTGCTTGTTCATCAATATTTTTATTAGATTTGAAAAATTGAATTACACCTATTTACCCCTTCTAGATATTGTGTTGGGTAGAACTAATGCTTTTCACCCTTCTTTCAACGCAGAGAATTGTGAGATGGAATGCACTGACAACACGCATCCACGGTAAGCAATGGGTCTGTGCAGTTTGCCCTCCTCTCACGACAAAAGAATTGTACGAGTTTAAGATCTCCTGTACCTGTGCAGATAATCACACGAGACAACAACGCTGTCACAAGACACAATCCCACCTTGCTTACCAAACAAATTCGTACGCATTTGGTCAGATCATGATCATCATTTGGTTATAAAATATTATAAATTAATAAGTATGGATGGCCTGCATGCATGCTTTTGGACCATTAATTAATATTTTATGACTTGTACCTGCAGCGATCTGAGATAGCTAGAGCAGATCATCAACAAAATGGAATACTAAGCGAATCAACAAAACAAATTATATATTAAGCAAAAAGGGGAACAAAACCATATATCGTTTATTTTATAATCAATTCTGTCTGTAATATTTGCATTAATTGCATGGAGATCAAACGCTTAATTAACATGGTGTTAATTTTTCATATCCAAATTAAAAGGCCATGCACATATGCGTGCATACATACATACATACATGACGAGCGTCTAGTTTTTCTTTTCTCCCGGTCTAATCTGCACTAATTAGTTTTTTCATATTCAAATTAAAAAGTCATGTATGCGTAGCAGGAGAACCCCTTTGGAGGATGGGGGTGGTTGTCCCTCTCCTCATTTGGATCAGGATGGAGGGTTGGTTATCTTGTTTTTACAGAGTGTTATATTCTTAGACAAATCGGGATTGAAATCTTTGTTCTTACAGAGTCTCATATCTCAAAAGGTTTTGTCATTATTGAGCTTATAGAAGTTAAGACATTGTCCATTACAAAAAAATTTATGCGGAAAAGTCATAAACAAATAAGTAATTTGACTTGTAATCTAGATTTTTTCCTATATTTATCAATCACAATTGTAATTTTGATTTCATTGAATGAAATAAAGTCTATTTCTAAAAAAAAAAAAAAAAAAAAAAAACGCATTGATCATCGTATAATTTTCTCTCCCCTTTATTGATCAAAATGAGATATTACAATCTCTCTCTTTTAATTAAATCCCTGATTAATGTCCTCGTCAAGCCATTCTATAACAAATGAATTGAAGCATGCAGATAATATATTTCTCTCCTATACTCAATTTGAGGTGTTACAATCTCTCTTTAAAGGTAATTAAGATACATTAATCATGTATATGAGGGTACGTACGTAGTACATGATCAGAGACATGTAATGATAGGTACTAGGTCTTATATATATATATATTTATATCTCAATGATCGATCGAGATAATTATAAGTTTTATAGATTAATTTAACTACAAAATATTAATATTAATTAACCCCTTACTTTTCAGACATTGCATGCATTAATTCATGATCATGTGCTAGCTGATCAATACCGATAATTAATTACGTGCATATAACATGTGTAATATTATTGATATATATATTAATATATTATGTTAATTTTCACACTTCCAAGTAATCTTACGCGTACGTATACCGCGTTGTCTCATGACTCTCATTTCTTGGTTTAACAACTAACAACTAACAACTAACTTGATGATGATCAGCCTGCTACTTAATTACATCTCATGATCCATGATGAACAGGGAAAGTATTCAAGCGAGCTGCTTAATATATATATATATTTATATAAGAAGGGCAGATCTAGAAACGTACTCCCTGTTTGGTGTAATTAGTTTCTTGGCAAGACTGCGCATGGCCAAGGAGTTTGTATTATTCATGACTCAATTATTTAATCTTCGATTACGTGTGTTCGTTTGCGTATAACGTTGACGTGATAACATATAATTTGCATGCACATACATATAATACAGATCACGGCTCGTCGTTTCACAAGACATGTCCTTTTCTTAATTTTTCTTTCTTGCGAGCCTGATAGATATCATGTACTCGTCCGCCTCGCTGAATGTGCATTTTTAGGATGATCAGTAATATTAATGTGCATGGTACTGGATTCGACCCACATGATATACGTACACAAATGCGTACGCTTTGAAAGGAAAACAGAATATTAATCTCGACGTGCTCAGTAAGAACAATATAAGGTCGAATAATTAGATTTAGTGATGCATGCAAAATAGCAATGAGATCGATACATTATATAGAATTGATCCTTTCAGGACTCGACCACATTCCACGCTTACATTGCTTATAATGGAAGAAAATTACACTGGTTCTTCATGCTTATATATGGATCACAGAGGATATCGCTTCAGGCCCTTGTTGCACATAAGGACTCTTGTTCAATAAAAACAACAAACAAAAAATTACAATGCTGAATATACCATAAATAAAATCCAAGCTGGAAAGTGATTATTCGTGTAACAATTCAAATTGATTCAGGGGTTTGATTGAAATTTAATAGCCCTTTGGCGGTGGTGGTGATTTGTAATAATATGGGATTGGGGAAGACTTGGATGGTGGAGGAGGTGATTTACGGAGGTATGGCGGATGTGGCCAGTGAGATGCGGGAGGAGGAGACTTGGACGGTGGATAAGGTGACTTATAGTCGGTGATCGGGTAGAAGAACAAAAACCAGCCGAGAGATGGACATCAGACCAGATCATATAAGATACAGATCTAGAGAGAGAGAGAGAGAGAGAGAGAGAGAGAGAGATAATAAAAAGATATCACATACAAAAATTAACTTGATGATGATCAGCCCGGCCTGCTACTTAATTACATGATCTCATGATCCATGATGAACAGGACAAGTATTCCAGCTAGCAGCTTAATGTATATATAAATGTAAGGAGGTGGAGCAGACGATGAGGGAGGTGGTGGCGATTTGTAAATGTAAGGAGGTGGAGGTGATGGTGATGGAGGGGGTGGTGATTTATAAATGTAAGGTGGTGGAGGAGATGGTGAGGGTGGTGGTGGAGATTTATAGACATATGGAGGAGGTGGTGAAGGTGATGGTGGTGGTGGTGATGGTGGTGGTGGTGACTTGTAGACATATGGAGGAGGAGGTGAAGGAGATGGTGGTGGTGGTGATTTGTAAATGTAAGGAGGTGGAGGAGATGGTGAGGGTGGTGGAGGCGATTTGTAAATATAAGGAGGTGGAGGACACGGTGAGGGTGGTGGTGGAGATTTATAGACGTAGGGTGGAGGAGGTGATGGCCGTGATTTGTACGCTGGTGGGTGAAATGGTGAAGGACGAGGAGGTGACTTATAGACATAAGGAGGACTCCATGGGGGACTTCTCCAAGGAGGCCGCGACATGTAGTAAAACGACCGGTGGACTCCATTCTTTGGTTGCATAAATGGCCAGTGTAGTAAAACGGCCGGAGAAGCATAAACATAACGCTCATGAGTGGCTATGAGGCAAAAAACCAGAGCATAAAGCAGTCGAGGCCAATGCCCCAGGTGGTGGTTTGAGATACCCATTGCACTAGCAATTGATCGCCTCTATGGAGAACAGAGAAGACAGAGGAATTTGAGTATGCTCTTCATTGAGTAAAAGTCTGAGTACAAGTGTGTATATATATACAAGACAAACTTGCCTAGGAATATTCTCGAACAGCTGTTGTGCACTACACAAATCAATACAATATTTAAATATATTATCTATCAATACTGTTATATACATGGCATATTTCTGTAACTGGGGAAATTTAAACTAATTTGGTACATTAATGGGTTTCTTTTGGAAATGGTTGAATTTTGATTGAGATTATATAATTTGTTTTTTTTTGTCTGGACATGAGTTTAGGTTGGACCTCATGTCATCACTCCACTTAATAGTTTTGAACAGTTGCAGAAGATCAAGTCAAGAGGTCGGGCTCTATATATATATATATCCTGTCCTTATCTTCTTTATGCTTTGAATTTGATCATGTATATATAGCGAAGCCCGCCCCGGTCAAGCATGCATTATCTGCTAATTACAACATATTGTCGTGTCACATTATATCATTAATATTCATCTTTAATTATTTTATAATAACAGTGTTTAATAATCTTCGTATAAATTATTGATAAAAAACACGCATACTTTATTCTTATCTAGCTTACTTCTATATATCTCACTCTAGTGATGTGGTATTATCACTATAGTATTATATATTATAGTATACTATTATATATATTATATAATATATAATATAGTATTTTAAAATCAAACCGAACCGGAAAAATCGACAGTATCAGTTTAGGAAGATAACTGATATGGAATCAAAACTGGTATATATCGGTTCGGTCTCAAATTTTATTTAAAATTGGACTAAACCTGACCGGTTACACTCCTAGTTATAAAGATTTAATAAATAATAATAATAAAAATAATAAATAATTTAATTTTTTTTAAATCTTAAAAAAAAAAATTATATTAATATTTTATTTCATTTCTAACCAAACATCAACTACGTCACCAAACGTGGCCAGGAGAACGAAACTTCTTTGATGGTGATGGTCGATAAGGCCGAGACTCGAAAGACGACACATATTCTATTCCACGCGGATCAGTGAATGTCCAAGGACAAGCCATTCCTTTACCAATCATTCATGTATGCATGTCGCCCAAAGATGGGTGTTCTTCCGACTTCAAAATAGGGCATTGGTGGTTGCCTGTGATGAATGGCTGCACATTTTTCAATTCATACATGCCGGTGCAATATCAAGAAGTGAGCAAAAAATGAATACAAACACATTATTATTTTTTATGAATAAGAATATTCTTTATTAACTACAGAGGAATTAGAACAACATAAAGTGTTTTTGCCTCTTTGTTTATACTGACTGTTTCATTTCCCCTTCAAAATGTGTGATTCTCTGTGCAATCAAGTACATGTGCATGCTCTCATCCTTTTTTTTTTTTTTTTATCAAGGACCTTACACGCAACAAAAAAGAGGCTCATATATCATTCCAGACACAATAATAAAAAAGAAAGAACATGCTTCCCTACTCCTTAATCATTGATTAAAAGATAGATAATAGCATAAACCTGGAGTTCATATATTTCTACGGCGCATTCAACTTCACTCTTTCTAGGGATGCACACGGTGAACCTATAGCAAAAGGTGATTTTGGCAAAAGCTAGAGAGCAAGAGAAAGAGAGGAGTAAGATGAAACTCCCCATTTTGCTTTTGGGAGACGAGAAAACTAGAAATAAGTCAGCAATAAGAGATAAAGCCCAGTAATTTGTGAAGAAATTGAAAAGACACTTGTGGAAAGCTATTCATTTCCTGATAAATGAAGTTGTGGAAAGTTCCTCAATTGAAGCTTGTATCTGTTTTAGTTATTTTTAGATTAGTGTTTTAAGAAAAATTGAGGACTGTTGCGTTATGTTTTTAAGATATGTGATTTTCATTCTTTGTTTAATTGAGGTGCTAATCCAAAGCAGAATTCTCAGCATCTAATGGTATTCTATTTTTACAAAATATTCACTGTCAAATACAAATTTACAATGCTGTGGAATTGGGGCTTGAAACTTGACACAAGCAGGAAAATAAGGGTTGCTTTAAGGTACAGAAAATGTTTTAAAGATGAGAGAAAAAAAATGTGGTATGATTAATTAAAACTATTTTGTTTGGACCCATTTTGCTTGGACCATAGCATGTCAAAGGTTGTACCATATCACTTGAATATATTTGCTTGGACCATAGCATGTCAAAAGTTGTAGTTTTGATACCTCATTGCAAACCTCCCATTGCTGTCTGGTATGATTAATTCAAAATGCATGTTGAAGACTATTCCACTTGTTTGTTCACTTAGTATTGTTCCCAAAGACTTATCTTGGATATTGAACAACGTGTACAGGGCATTGGACAAGGGGACGAACACCCATCTCCACTAACACCATCTAGTTCAAACACCCTAACCTCTGTATGTTATTTCATATTTCAAAAACTTATTTCAATGGGTCAGCTCAATATTTCTCATTCTAATTCTCATTATTATTTTTATGTTAGGACATCCCTCAAACGGGTCTAGCAAACTTTCCAAATCACATGCACGGTTACTATGGACCAGTGCCTACATGGTCACCAGCTTTTCTACCATATATAGATGGCAGCCAAGATTCCAGTAATATTCAGGTGGTTTTCAACGTCATTCTTGTCTGTTATGTAGGTTCGGGATTTTTGGGAGTCTAATTGCTCTAAATTTTTTTTTAAGCAGAATGCTAGTTACCAATTTCAATATGGGATGGGACCTCTGACTTCTCACATCGCTACAAGCTCCGCAACGAGCGCGAGGGGTTGTTCAGAGGATAGACCCTGTAGGGAAACTGTAGTGTTCATTTAAAGAAAAGAAAAAGAACCTTATAGAGACAAGAATAAAAGAAAAGTATCTATAATTAAGGAAATTAGGTTATAGTTTAAGGAATTTAAAATAATAGGAAAAAATAAAGAGAAAATAAGTAGAGTTTTACAGATCATGTATTGATAAAATTATTGTATATAAAATAAGAAAAAGAAATAAATGGAGGAGGAGATAAAGCACATGGTACTTTATAGTTATTTATTTAATGAGGAAATGGTAAGGTATTTTCTTATTTACAACAAGACAAGGATAAGAAGAAAAACATGGCCACCGCTGACCAAAGAAAAACATGTGTGTTTGTTAGTTCCGACTTCCGCCCCAAGCTCAGCGTTTGATGCGCTACTCCCGTTTCATATGCAATTATAATTATATAATCTATATTATGACTAATCTTTATAATGTAATTAGTTTTATGCATAATGTAATTAGTTTTATTCATAATGCACAACCCAAGTGACTCTTGACTTCGAATTTTCCATAGTTAAACTATTTTATTGGCAATTTGTGTTGGGAAATATTCTGAAATGCTTTGTAAACAAGAGAATATGTAAAATAACAAGAATAAATTAGAAAAAGAGAACCCGATGTTGAGGTACGTTGTGATAAATGCTTTCCTTAGAGTAGATTCCGTTGCTTCCAATTTTAAACATGCACTAGGCTTCTTGACAATCTACTCCCAAGATACAACAATGTCGGTTCCCGTTAATCTCCTCGTCGGTGCACACAAAAGGAGATCCTCGAATCCTATATAAGATAGCCAAAACTCAAAGAAAGAATGACAAAAGGAAGGAGGAAATGTTTCTCTAAATTTTGTAGAGAATTTGGAGTTAATGAATTTGTAGATGGGGTTTCCTATTTATAGAGAATGAAATAGTACTTGTGAAAGGTCACAACTAGAATTAAATGACACTTGTGAAAGATCACAACTTATTTAAATGAAATTGTGCTTGTAAAAAGTCACATAACATAAATGAAATGGTACTTGTGAAAAGTCACATTATATAAATGAAATGGTACTTGTGAAAAGGTACAACTAAAATGAATGAACACATTTGAGAAGTCACAACTTCTCAAATATTAGAAAATACATTGAAAATGTTTTTAATTCACCAAAGGACACAACCCTTTGTTTGATTGTAAGCGGTTAAGGCACATATCCCCAAGAGGCATACATTGGTTCAAGTTACAATGATACATTTTCATTTAAATCTAGGACCGAACCAATACATTGAACAATGGTAATGGTTCACATTATTTTTTACTTTACATCAAATATTTTAATTATTTCTAAGTTGAAAAACCAACAATCCCCCACCTGATTAAAATATTTTGAAGGACAGAATAGAATAAGGTTTTCTTTGGATTAAGTACTATGCATCAATAGAGGTAGCTTGCAGCTTTGAACATCTATCTAGTGTTAGCGTGTTTCCATCTGAAATATCCACGGTGAACCAAGTCTTGAACCAGAATCTTTAAACTCAGGCTTCTCCACCCCACACACATAGTACGACATATATCAGGTTCCTTTCAAGGTGGTGCATAAAGGCAGTGCACCGTATCTTGGATTCATGAGCGCTCTAGGGAATAGCCCAAGTACCATAGACTGCGGCCCCACAGTCACACTCACATAGGTGAGTCCTCCAATGGTACCTGCAATTCAATACCTCGCCTTAGTCTTGGACTCATTCAAAGCATTTTGCTTTTCCTTTACCATTGCATTTGTAGCACTCACACCCTAGGGAAGGACCTATTATAATATTTTAATAGTGCTATCCAGTCACTCAAATAGTTTGTTCTTCCCATTGAACCTTCTTCTTGGGATCTCCAGTCAGGAAGGTTGGGTTGCCGCTATCGATGACCTAATTAATGGGCTTCAGTCCCATCCCCCTTGATGTACGTATAACTTTCAACTTTGCCAATTCTTTCTTCAAAGGATTCGCTAGGTTATCTTCTGACTTTATATATTCCAAAGTCAGGTATCCATTCTTTATCAGGTATCTTATCATAGAATGTCTGATACTCAAATGTCTCATCTTATGATTAAAATGTTTATTATTACAAACACTTATCATAGCCTGATTGTCACAAAGAACAGAAATAGCTGGCATTGATTTTCTAACTAGTGGAATTTCTGATAATAGATTCTTAAGCCACTCTACCTCATGTTCTGTAGTATTCAAGGCTATTAATTCAGCTTCCATAGTAGATCGTGAAATCACAGTTTGCTTGAAAGATCTCTAAGCCACAGTTACTCCACCGAGAGTGAAAATATATCCACTCGTTCCCTTACGATCTACTATATCAGTTATCCAACTAGCATCACTGTATGCTTTTAATACAGTGGGATATCCAGAATAATGGATACCATATGTCATGGTTCCTTTCAAATATTTAAGAATTCTTTTCAATGCCTTCCAATGAGAATTATCAGGCCTACTAGTATATCTACTAAGTCTACTCATAGCATATGAAATATCAGGTCTAGTAGAATTAGCAATATACAGTAACGTACCAATAATCTGAGAATATCTCAATTGTGATACAGGATCTCCAAGATTCTTACTTAAATGCAAACAAGGATCAAGAGGAGTACTAACAGGTTTGCATTCGAATCTCTCAAACCTTTTAAGAATCTTTTCAATATAATGAGATTGATTTATGCTAATACCATCACGAGATCTCATTAATTTAATACCAAGAATTACCTGTGCCTCTCCCATGTCTTTCATGTCAAAATTCTTAGATAAAAAATTTTTAACATCAAGAACAATATTTATATTGGTACCAAAGATGAGAATATCATCAACGTAAAGACATAACATTACGCATGCACCATCAACTATTTTAGTGTACAAACACTTATCAGATTCATTTATCTTAAAATCATAAGATAAAATTATTTCATTAAACTTTTGGTGCCATTGTTTAGGGGCTTGCTTTAAACCATAGAGAGATTTAATAAGTTTACAAACTTTCCTTTCCTGTCCTGGAACCACAAACCCCTCTGGTTTATCCATGTATATCTCTTCTCCTAGATTGCCATTAAAAAATGCGGTCTTTACGTCCATTTGGTGGACCTCAAGTTTATGGATCGCTGTTAGAGCAATTAGAATACGAATTGTGGTTATTCTAGTAACAGGAGAATATGTATCAAAATAATCGATACCCTCTTTTTGTGTAAAATCCTTTGCAACCAGTTTAGCTTTAAATTTATCAATAATACCATCAGGTCTCAATTTTTTTTTTTTTTAAATCTACTTACATCCAATGGTTTTACATCCAGGAGGAAGATCACATAAGTTTCAAGTGCCATTAGTCTTAAGAGATTCCATCTCATTATCTACTGCTTCTTTCCAGAAAGTAGAATCAATGGAAAGCATGGCATCCTTGAACATCAATGGGTCTTCCTCCATAGAATAAGTATAAAAATCATGTCCAAAATCATTTTCCTTTCTAACTCGTTTTCCTCTTCCAAGTTCATTTTCTAATCCAAATGCACTATCAGGATTAGATATAATGGTAGGTTGACTATTGGTGGAAGGAAAACTTATTGTAGATAAAGGTCTTTCTAACTTATTTTTGAAAGGAAATAGATCTTCAAAGAATGTTACATCCCTAGACTCCATGATGGTGTTGGGATCAATACCTTGGACTTCTGATTTGATAATAAAAAACCTATATGCAAAACTATGTCTAGCATACCCAATGAATACTGCATCTACTGTGTTGGGACCATATCTACCAAGGTTTTATTTTTTCTTTCAGAAACACCATTTGATTAGGAGAATATGGAACGGTTACCTCATGTATAATTCCATTCTCCTCACAGTATTGAACCAATTGATTAGAGGAGTATTCACCTCCTCTATCAGACCTGATAATTTTAATCTTTCTCTCCAATTGGTTTTCAACTTCAGTTTTATAGATGACAAATTTACTAAATGATTCATCTTTTGTTTTCATCAAGTAAACATAACAAAATTTGGACATATCATCTATAAAAGTAATGAAGAATTTATTACCACTTTTAGAGGAGACACCAATTAAATAACAACCATCACTATGAATTAATTCAAGTAGCGATGAATTTCTTATAACAGATTTAAATGGTTTTCTAGGCTGTTTTGATTGAACACATATTAAATATTTTTCATCTAAATCAACAGGAACTTTAGGAATAATCTCTAAATTCATCATTCTTTTAACATTATGATAATTAACATGGCCTAATCTAGCATGCCATATTGAAGAGGAGCATGTTGAAAACACAAATTTATTACTGGAGTCAAATTTGTCTACTACATTGTTTTGAATATTTATCACAAATAAACTACCACTCACATAACCTTTCCCCACAAATGACCCATATTTAGTTACAATAACTTTATTGGACTGAAATAATAATGTGTAGCTTGCCTCACTGAGTAAAGACCCACTAATTAGGTTTCTCATCGCCTCTAGTACGTAAAATATTTCTTCTAAAGGAAGAGTATTTCCAGATGTTAATTTGAGTACAATTTTTCCTATTCCAAATACTTGTGCAGAGGTGGAGTTACCCATTGTCACTTTCATACCGCTTGTATCCTGATATGTTGAAAAAATATTGCGGTTAGAAGTGACATGTACATTGGCTCTTGTGTCTACTATCCAATCAGTAGCACTACAAGCCAGATAAACTTGGGGACTTATGGTTACATACCGTTCATTGGGTCCAACGAAATCGGTCCTGGAAAGCACCATATGAGTCTGTGGGTTAGGCGATCTTGGTTATTCATTACCTTGATATTTCCTCTTCTTATAGCGACAATTTTTGGCCAAATGACCTGGTTTGTTACAGTTAAAACAAATGGGTCTCTTATCATTTTTGTTAATATAGGACTTTGGTTTCAAATTATTCTCATAATTAGATTTACCCTTATTGAATTTGGATTTCTGATGTAATGGGTTCTTATGTGTTTTATGACCTTCTACAATATTTGCTTTAGATTGAAAATCAGAAACCAATGGTGAGATATGATCATTTTCTAAATGTTGTTCTTGGATTCTAATGGCAGAGATCAAAGTTTCCATGGTCATATCTTTAGTTTTATGTTTAAGAGATAGACCAAAATTTTTTCATGAAGGAGGCAACTTGTCTATTGTATAAGCAACTTGGAGACGCTCGGTAATATTCATTCCCCGTTGGTCCAATTCATGGTAAATGATATTTAACTCATGGGCTTGCTCTACCACAGATTTATAATCATCCATCTTAAAACCAAGAAATTGGCTTGCGGTGTACTTATCCATTCCAGGATCTTGTACACCATATTTCTTATCAAGAGCATTCCAAATATCTTTGGCAGATTTAATGTGTAGGTAAATATCAAAAAGTGTATCACTTAAATGATTTAAAATCCTACATCCACACAAATTGTCTTTTTCTACATATGTTTACAATTCAATAGTACGTGCGGGCTCATGCAAATCATCAGAAGGAGGATCATTTTCAATAACAAAATATAATCCAAGCATTGTAAGAAAGATTTTCATCTTTTCTTGCCAACGCTTAAAATTGACTCCTCCAAATTTCTCGAGTGCAATAGGTTCGTTTGAAGTCATGGTGACAACCAATCAATTAGAACACACATCTAGAGAAGATCTACTCTAAGATTGTTGGAAAATATTCTGAAATGCTTTGTAAGCTAGAGAATATGTAAAATAACAAGAACAAATTAGAAAGAGAGAACCCGATGTTGAGGCACGTTATGATAGCCGCTTTCCTTAGAGAAACACTTCCTCAACTATTTGAAGGATTTTTGTTTTCCTGGTGACCTATAAGAAATGGTTAAGGTTATGATCATATGTTGCAACTTGGATTATATAATTAAAGGGGACAGCAGAGGCACAGTTTGATATCAGATAGAAAACAAGTCAGATTTGGAATAATGTACTCATATGACATGAGTTTCAAAGCTTCTTAAACTGCAAACTTGCAATGGAGAATTTTTCAAAGAAAATTTCAGGCTGTCGAAAAGGTGACAAATAATGATTTAACGTATTTGAAATAATTTCATATGTTAGTCACTTAAATGAACAACCACTTAAAATGTACGATATCAGTACTAGAAACGAAGAATAGTATTTTTCTAAACAAAAATTTCCAGAGACTTGGTATTTATTGTAAGAATCCACAACGCGTTTTTTCATTAATTTCAACAAAAGCCAAAGACTTGGTATGAAATAACAGCGGAAAGTTTCTGCAGACACATACATAAAACATGTAACCATTCTCAAATTTGAATAAGAGTTGTTGATGAATTGATCTTGGCGTCAAGCCTTTATTAATATTGGTGCTTATAATTTCAAGGCACGAGCAGTACACAGTTCCCGGAGTTTAATGGGATCCCATTATCCTCATATTTCAATTAAAGAAAGCAAAAGATTGGAAAATTCCAAACTTGTATTAATTATTGGTTGAAAACTTCAGATAGTGTTAAAAAATCTTCTATACTCATTAGTCTGGATGGATGGCTATATAAATGGAGAGCCTCTCCCCAGTACTCATTCAAAACAGAGTGTACCAAATCTTCTCTGCATTAAAGTCACAGAATTGTGGGAGTTTAGTTTTGCACAAAAATGGCCAATCTGTGGCCAAATCTAATCTGTGCATTGGCACTAGTCTTATTAGCCATCAATGTAGCAGCTGATGATTACAAGCCTTACGTTTATGCATCCCCACCTCCACCACATTACATGTACAAATCCCCTCCACCACCACATTACCGCCACAAATCACCACCTCCATACCACAAGAAGTCTCCTCCACCACCGCATTACCGTTATAAGTCCCCACCACCACCATCTCCATCACCACCTCCTCCTCCTTACATCTACAAATCCCCACCTCCTCCATCTCCATCACCACCCCCTCCCTATGTCTACAAATCCCCACCTCCCCCATCTCCATCACCTCCTCCACCCTACATCTATAAATCTCCACCACCTCTCTCACCGTCTCCTCCACCTCCTTACATTTACAAATCACCACCACCTCCTCCTCCCTACATCTATAAATCTCCACCACCACCTTCTCCTTCACCTCCTCCTCCATATGTCTACAAGTCACCACCTCCTCCATCTCCATCGCCACCACCTCCATATGTCTACAAGTCTCCACCTCCTCCATCTCCATCACCCCCTCCTCCATATATTTACAAATCACCACCACCGCCATCTCCATCACCACCTCCACCCTATGTATATAACTCTCCACCACCACCCTCACCATCTCCTCCACCTCCTTATATTTATAAGTCACCTCCTCCACCCTCTCCCTCACCTCCTCCTCCATATATCTACAAGTCACCAACTCCTCCATCTCCATCGCCTCCTCCATATGTCTACAAGTCACCCCCTCCTCCATCTCCATCACCTCCTCCTCCATATATTTACAAATCACCACCACCCCCATCTCTGTCGCCACGTCCACCCTATGTCTACAAGTCACCTCCTCCTCCATCCCCTTCACCCCCTCCACCTTATGTTTATAAATCTCCACCACCACCATCCCTACCACCGCCATCCCCATACTACTATAAATCACCACCACCTCCGAAATACTAAAACTAATCATTATGTAGTACTAATAATCACGTAAGTATTTTTATATCCGCATTCTCGAATCTGCTTAACATTTCCTTTCTTCGTTTACTTTTATTTCTTGTACTTAATTTCCCCATCGATCGTAACCTTCTCATGAATTCTACTACTCTGTTTTTGCAGCTTATTAATTAGGTGATAAAAGGAATAATTGCTGCTGATCATGAAGTAATCAGATACTGATCTCGTGAGGGTTGGTTTATTAGCATCGTCCACTAAGGTCAATTACGGCAGCCGACGTTCTAGACATGAAGCAGTGGACGCGCGACAATAAGCGCCTTTTTTTTTTAATCTGCAGCCACTTGATATATTAATTATATGTATTTGTGATTTATTTAGTTAATGGATCAAATAAAGTATGCTTATTTGTTTTCTTTAATGGGATCGATCATGTTCGTCCAATATTCCTTTGCGGTAATGGCATTGACTCCATCATGTATATCTCTCTCTCTCTCTCTCTCTCTCTCTCATAAAATTGATAATTTTACTATATATTTCTACGTGACATTCATGAACAAAATAAAAAAATAGTAATTTTTTGAAGACTAGCAAACCAAAAAACAATTCAAAAGACATACACATTATACGCGTTTGGTCACATCATCAGTACTGATGAGTACTGATGTACAATATATATATATATATATATTGCAAGTTAATTATAGATAAATTTATTTTCCATGCAAAAAGCTAAAATTAATTAAGAATATTGTATCAGATCAGTGAGCATTTGCATGTCATACACTGGAAATCCAATTGTGCTTGTAATTATGAAGGCCCCCATCTTGAATTTATGTTGATCAAAAGGCAATTGCAAAGGACATGATTAATATTCTTAGGATTTTTTCCCCTTTCCTCTTTTCCTCCACATAAGTTAAGATATATTATAAAGATAACGATCTACCTCTTTCCTCAATTTAACCTTTTAGGATAATTAATAGTTTCACAATATGGTATATTAAAGTAGAGGTCTCGAACTAAAATCTTGATTCTACACTTCACCCAATTTAATTAATATTCTATTTATTAAGCTCGCCTATTAAGGACGAGTACTAAGATCGATATAATATTTTAAAAGAACCGATATATATATATTTACATAGAGATCCTCCATAAACAAATTTACAAATTAATGATATTGTTTGGTGTGATATGTTATATTTACTTTATAATAAAATGTGTTTTGCAATCTAATGTACCACATTAAAACATGTTAGTTTGTGAATTTTATTTTATAAAATCTCTGTGTAGACCAAGCCTGCATTGCTTTTATATATTTTAAAAAATAAAAATCTATGTACCTTTGTCTATGAGTTTAAACTTTTAGGACAAATAGCAATTGCATAATATATTATATTAATTATTTTCTTTGACACCTAGCTAGTATGATAACAAACTGTACGTGGTACTAATTTGGTCTGTATGCAACAATATAACTGAACATGGATTAATTAATTAATTCATGCCGACTCGGAACTAAACATGCTTGCAAATTAAAAGGTCGAAAATAGAAGTCAATTAAATTACAAATAATATTATCATTGAAGATCAATATCGTGTCTCTGAAATTTCTTGCCTGAATACGTGCATGATCTCCAAAAGCTTCTACATGATATATATAATATGTTGCCGGCAATGAATCGATCTGCCTTTCCTAAACAAGAAATTAAGAGTCAGATCATCGGATTGACCTTTTATTGTCCGTTTGATTATATTATTTGAGTCTCATGAAAACATTGTCGGCAGCTTTGTTTATACAACTTAATATAATTAAATATAGAGAACGTGCGGATCAGACATTGTTAGAAAATGAATGCAGGCACGTCATTACAACAAAATGCAGTTTTTGTCACGAAGGAGAGTGGTCGCAATAAGTTTAATTTAGTGGGAAAAAATATTTTTCCACCAAATCTTCTAGTGGCTTGCTCGTGGAATATAATCCATGGCGAATAATATATTAGCCACCAAAACCTGATTTCATGGCAAAAGCTATTTTTTTCCCACGACGAGAAATTGCAGCAATACCTAATTCCCTTCGTGGGAAATTATATGGCCAACCAAACTATTGTGGTCGCAAATAAACAATTATCCATGGAAGGAATGCGCGGGAAAAAGTCTTTATCCATGAAATCTTTAACCAAACTTTAGTGGCATAAACGTTTTTCCCATGTCATGGTTAGTCACTAGAGTTAGTTTTGGGATGACAACTTTTGGTGACAATTATGCAATACCAACCTTGACATTTGTTACAAATACTTACTATCCACCTAAAGATATTGCTACTAATACTTATTCCCAATGACTCCAAGGGTGACAAAATTCTTTTATCCATGTAGGGTGTTTGTGGCAAAAGAAATTGCCTAATATTTGAATTCATGACAATTACTTATATGGTGATGACATAAGTGGTGGAAATTAGTTATGACCATGGAATTAATTGGTGAGAAATCAGTAAATCTTTACATTGTGTCACAATCTGTTTCCTCACCCAGGATATAGACAAATATGCCAACATTCATTGAAACCAATGACAACTTGTAGAAATTAAACCTTATAAAAGTTATCCCACCAAACAATCTAGAAATATTGGTCTTCAATAACACATCAATATCTAACATAAGTTATATTAGCTTCTTCATAATAGATTGTCAATATACGTATGTAACCACCATCATATATACAAATCTGCCAACATTGTTGCGTCACCATCATAAAATCAAATATGCCAACATTGGCTTGAAACCAAATAGTTCAAGGCCATTTACAAACATCATGATCTGTGCACAGATCATTCAGTTGACAAATTGATGTTCATGTCAAGAAGTACTGGACAAATTGATGATCATCTTGCAGTCAAAGTTTCTCTCTTAGACGTTGTTGGAATTTGGAAGTGTGAGCTATATATTTCTTGGTGGACTTCAGTAAATCTTGAAATGGTCATAGCTAGGTTTATTAACCTAATTAATATTTTATACTCGTAAAGATAATTTCTTCCTTCTAGATAATTTGATATTTCAGTGAAATCACTGCAGGTTCTTATCCCAAAAGTTTAAACTGATGGGAAGAGGTAGATTTTATTATTTATTTTATATATTAACACATTAATCATTTGATTATCTGGTTAGGAACAACCATAGCTTTGTAGAGAGAGAAGATCTACCTTCTCTTTAGAAATCCAAACCGAAAACCACCTTAGAGGGGTGGGGGTGGGGGTGGGGAGCTTCAGCTCCTCCCTCCCTCCCTCCTCCTAGATGCAATTTTCTCCAAGTGTTTAATTTTTCAGTCAGTGCTATGGTTTTGTTTTCGTTTTTTTCGATCAAAGCATGGAGAAGCGGCGTTTGATGTTTTTCGGTTGCCAGGGACCACCATGTGCCTAACCATAGGGTTCCTAAGCCACCAATCTTTTAGATTGCTGAAGGTTTTGTCAAAAGGAGCGGTGTGTGATCCACACGTTTGGGTCAAAGTGCACGTGTGGTGTGATACCTCATATTTACGTGTATTTTGACTAAGTAATTATTGCATTTCTTAGGATTATTGGCTGTCTTGTTTTAAATTTTAGATGATTTATGTGGTATTATTTTACGACTTTTAACTGGATAATTCAATGTGTTTTATTGTTATTAATTATTGTTCATTATTTAAAATATTTTTTTATTTTAAATTAGTTAATTGTTGGATTTTATTATTTTATTTTACTTAGTCACTATGTTTAAATTAGTTTTATTTAAATTTCCGTTTTGAAATCATTTTCATTGGATCAGTTTCGAGACCCTGAGTTGAAAGACTGGATCTCATTCTTTCCCTTTCATTTTCCTTTTCAATTTCGTCTTTTTATTCTGTTTTCTTTTTCTTCATTTTCTTACTTCCTCCCATGCCTCCTGCGCGACACCTCCCTCCCTTCTCCCCCATCCGTTTCTTTGTCTGCCCAGTGCACTGCCATGCGCCACCATCGGACCTCACCGCACAGCCCACCAACTCAACCACCCTCCGACGACCTCACCCACCACCCCCCATGCTACCTCTTTCTCTCTCCTGGCCGTGTATAGCCCTAGTGGGCTCAACACTCACTACGTTTACGTGCGCCACCCAATGACGCCACCACCACCACGGAAACTTCCCCCTGGCCAGCTATCATCCCCCACTAAGCTCAGCCCCTAACTTGCCATCGTCCACTCCCATGAAGCTCACCAAGCCCCATGGGTTTCTCCCCTTTCTGCTGCTGTCACTTGGCCACCGCACCACCACCAACGGCTTCCCCACCCATCGGTAATCCAACTTATCCAATCTCATGTACCATCATGACCCATATCCACCACACTCTCTCTCACTCTCCCAAGGCCTCTTTTCCTCGAAGTTTGGCGATCTCCTCTGTGCACTGCCACTTACGGCCACCAACCACCACCATTAACTCCACTAACCTCCATGAGCCATTCCATGACCAACCCAAGCCTCCCGTAGCTCTCTTTCGAAATTCTTGTTGTGAGACCCACAACAGTTGAGATTTAAATGTATTTTTGCTTTAACATATTGACTGCAATTTGGTTGGTTGTACCGAACTTAGAGTCTGAGAAGTATAGGGGTCGGTTGGATTGGAGGAGAAGATTGGTTATTGAATTGGCTTATGCTTGGTGCTTTTGTGTCACGTTGGATATTTTATATGTGGTGTTTAATGTCATGACATTCATCATGGTATTCATGCATTTTCATGTGTCATAAATGAAAATTGGGTTTTCATGTGAGAAAGGATTTTTGGGTGCATGCGTATCACGACCCCAAGTCGAGATAAGACATTATCTTAGTGGAGCTCCTTTAGTTGCTCGAGAGCTTAATATACTGAGTGACGTTCCCTAGGTTGTCGCTGAGCGAGAATGGGATCGGACGGGATGGTAATGCTCTAATGCCGACTTCGTAGTCTCTCTTGCTGGCGGGGCTTAGAGGATGCTTGGCCATGAACGTGTTGGGTGCGGGACTGAGCATCGTTTGTTATGAAGTCACTTGCACGGTCGTTACCCTTGGTGTAACGAAGAGATCCAAGGTGTGCCGATGGCCTTAAGGGAGATCATAGTGCATATCGTAAATGTATATTGGGCCATTTTTTGAGAAAATGACGAGTTTTGGATAAAATAATTTTATGTGGATCATTTCTGGGAAAATTGTGGATTATTGTTTTGGGCCATTTTTGGGGAAAATGGCGTGAAATGTTTTCATGGAATGTTTTGAGCCAAAATGGGATTTTGGCGTGCGTTGCAAAATATTTATTTTCGAGGAAAATGATGGTTAGGGTCTAATGCATATTTCATCATATGCACGCATATTTGTTGGTTGCATTAATGCACTTTTATCTTTTGGGTTCTTTGGGTTGTTACTTGTTGAGATTCACATCTCATGTGGTATTCTTTACCCAATAGTACCATTACCGTAGATTTTGATATAGATGCTGATGTAGAGTTTGAGGGATCGACTTCCCCGAAGGAGTGACATCTGGTTACTTGGGATTATGGGATTTGTTTCTCACTCGTTTATATATTTGGCTTGTATTACATTTATATTGGATAACTGTATAACTTTTTAAAGGCAGTTTATTTTTGGAAATCTGTTGTTAAAATTTTAGTACTTAGTTGATTGACTTTAATTTATCTGCTGCGTTTTTGTTGTACACTTTCTGCATGCATACACACTTAGCACTTATCGTTGGGATGCGTGACCCATGTTGTTATCATCCCGACGTCACGAGTCTCGCGTTTCCGTATGTGGGAGTCGGGGCGTCACATGTGGCCTCCACTCTCACCACATAGATGGCTCTATTGCAGCCACATGCGGTGTTTCTGGGGTCAACGATCTTGGTAGCTTTAAGATCGACGGTCCGCACACTCCTAGCGTGGCGTGTGTTCTTTATGCACCATTACAACCTCCTTGCTCAGTGTTTTTTCAATTTTCAACGTATTTCAAGTTTCTATTTTGTTGTATTTCTATTTTTTCAGTTTTTCCAATGTTTTTCCGTTTTGTTACTTGTGTTAGGTAAAAATAAAAATAAATAGGCTATTGGACTTGTTGTCCATCGCAAAAGAACACTTTCCTCCTTTGGAGTCCTTTGGAGGATGGACGATGGTTTTCCTGCTCCTCCGTTGGAGAATGGGGGTGATTTTCCCTCTCCTTATTTGAATCAGGATGGAGGGTTGGTTATCTTGTTTTTACAGAGTGTTATATTCTCAGACAAACTAAGATTGAAATTTCTGTTTTTACAGAATCTCATCTTAGAAGGTTTTGTCATTAGAGAGCTTATAGAAGTTAAGATAATGCCTGTCACAAAGATGATTAGTTAATTGGCTTGTAATCTAGATTCTTTCCTGTATTTATTAATAACAACTGTAACTACAGTTTCATTGAATGAGATGAAGTCTATTTCCCATAAAAAAAAATACATTGATCATCATATAATTTTATCTCTCCTTTACTCAAAATGAGATATTACAATCTCTCTCTTAATTAAATCACTGATTAATGTCCTCGTCAAGCCATTCTATTGCAAATGAATTGAAGCATGCAGATCATATATTTATCTCCTATACTCAATTTGAGGTGTTACAATCTCTCTTTATAGGTAATTAAGATACATTAATGTATATGAGGGTACGTACGTAGTACATGATCAGAGACATGTAATGATAGGTACTAGGTCTTATATATATATATAAATCTCAATGATCGATCGAGATAATTGGTGTATGGTATTTTCATGGTGAACTATGTCTTAGAATTTGAAATACATAGTGTTATATTTCTTGTAATGAAATCTCTTCTGTATGATTTCCAGATCAGAATATGCGACCAAGATTTCCAAGAACATTCACAGCAGGTTGTAAACAAGTAACAAAATAGTAAAGAACACAAGTGATTTACGTGGTTCGATCCTATTGATCTACATCCATGGTAGGAACATCTAGGAGCTTTCTCTTTATTGATTAATGTGAAAACATTCAGTATCAAGATTACAAGATGTCACCCTCTCCTCACTTTCTCTCAAGTGACTCACTCTAGGTCTCTCTCTGTTTCTTCCTGAAAAAATTCACCTCTAATTCAATACAAGTTTTAATCACAATCCCACGTACAAATGTACTAGAAATGGTCTTATATAGTTTCTGTAAAATATAACAGAATGGCTTCAGTTCTCCATCTCAGCAGATAGAGGATCGTGTGGTTGTAGCCTTTCCTTCATTTGACACATGTAAAGATCTTAATGGTTGACACTTCTTATAACACATAGGTTCCAACAGAAGTATTCATTTTCTATATAATTGAGAAAATACATAGGTTCAAATTCTGCATTTCAGTTAATAGAATTTGAAATACATAGGTTCAAATACATAGGCGCTGGACAGAACAGTTCAAAGCCTACTGAGAAATAGTGTAGGACACTCTTTTCAATATTAGCATGTATACACTCAGGGATGGTGGTAAAACTATGATTTTGGGCCATAGAAAGCAGAAGGAAAGGACTGAAAAGAAAAACAAAACATTAGGTTGCATTAAGATGGAACACCCAATTTTGGCAAATTACTTGGTGTCAGTCTGGTGTAACTTAGCTATATATACAAAATATTACATCGATTTTAGTCGAAACTTTATAAATCATTCCAAGGAATCTCAGGCTTTATTTGTTTTTTGAGATGAGATGAGATACATTAAGATAAGTTGAGATTAAAGTTAAAAAGTTGAATAAAATATTGTTAGAATATATTTTTTAATATTATTTTTATTTTGAAATTTGAAAAAGTTGAATTGTTTATTTTATTTTGTATTGGAATTTGAGAAAGTTGTAATGATTAGATGAGATGAGATATTTTGAGAAAACAAATGAGGCCAATTGTCACTTTAACTAGTCTTTGTAAGATTTAACATAAATGCAGCTAGTGTTTCCCTTGGGTGTGACAAATGGTATATAAGCTAACCTTGTAATGCCATGTGGTGTGGAGACACCATGCAATGGAGGCCTTGACAAGAACTTCAAGTATTTAAGTGGAAACGATTATGATGGTGCAGATGTGATTAGTGTTATGCATAGGAAAGGAATTTTCATTGTCTTATTAAGATGATATCAGGGTTTCATTTTAACTTTGGTTGTAAGAATTGTTTAATTTACTCTGCTTGTTTCTACATTAACTTCATTTCTACACATGCATTTCATTAGTTAGTGTATGTTTGAATGTACATTTTTGCTTCTCTGACTCACTGTTTCTGTGCTGATTGACAGGGTCATCCGAATGTGAAGGCCATCCATTCATCTAAAGCTGTTGGGGAGCCTCCATTTTTCCTGGCTTCGTCTGTCTTTTTTGCCATCAAAGATGCCATTATAGCTGCAAGAGCAGAAGTGGGTTCTAACGACTGGTTTCCACTGGATAATCCGGCCACACCTGAACGCATCCGGATGGCTTGTTTGGATGAGTTCATCACACCATTTATTAGCTCCGACTTCCGCCCCAAGCTCAGCGTTTGATGCGCTACTCCCGTTTCATATGCAATTATAGTTTCCTTGTCGATATATCCTGAAAATTTCCCTACACACAGTTGCTGTGGTTTTAGTATGTTCATCACAATGTAGCTCATCTCTGAAGATCCGAAGCAACATTATCCTTTTTTTTTTTCAAAGAAGGGGAGGATATCCAATAAGTGAGAGCTGTTCAGAATAATGTCACATACTTGACCCTTTCGCTTGAGATGTGATAATGTAATTAGTTTTATGCATAATGCAAAGCCCCTGTGCTAAAATCTGCTCAGTCGGCAATTGAAATGGACAGCCCAAGTCACTCCTGACTTCGAATTTTCCATATTTTATTGGGAATTTGAAGGATTTTTGTTTTCTTGGTGACCTATAAGAAATGGTTAAGGTTATCAAAATCTTGTGTTGCAACTTGGATTATATAATTGAAGGGGACAGCAGAGGCACAGTTTGATATCAGATAGAAATTACAAGTCAGATTTGGAATAATGTATACTCATATGACATGAGTTTCAAATTGCTTGTTTTCCCCGGCCCATTAATAAAAATCAAATTGTCAAACTTTAACTTTTGTTGGAAGTCTGATTTTATGTAGATGAGCGGCTCGAAGTACCAGAATGATATCGGTGTTTGTTGTAATAACAAGGACCAAGCAAAATGAATGTCCGATCTGGATGCATGCTGGCCATATAAATGGAGAGGAGACTTTTGTTGGAAGTCTGATTTTTATGTAGATGAGCGGCTCGAAGTACCAGAATGATATCGGTGTTTGTTGTAATAACAAGGACCAAGCAAAATGAATGTCCGATCTGGATGCATGCTGGCCATATAAATGGAGAGGAGACTTTTGTTGGAAGTCTGATTTTTATGTAGATGAGCGGCTCGAAGTACCAGAATGATATCGGTGTTTGTTGTAATAACAAGGACCAAGCAAAATGAATGTCCGATCTGGATGCATGCTGGCCATATAAATGGAGAGGAGACTTTTGTTGGAAGTCTGATTTTTATGTAGATGAGCGGCTCGAAGTACCAGAATGATATCGGTGTTTGTTGTAATAACAAGGACCAAGCAAAATGAATGTCCGATCTGGATGCATGCTGGCCATATAAATGGAGAGGAGACTTTTGTTGGAAGTCTGATTTTTATAGCCTCTCCTCAGTACTCATTCAACAGAGAGTATACCAAATCTTCTATGCATAGAAGTCACAGAATTGTGGGAGTTTAGTTTTGCACAAAAATGGCCAATCTGTGGCCAAATCTAATCTGTGCATTGGCACTAGTCTTATTAGCCATCAATGTAGCAGCTGATGATCACAAGCCTTACGTTTATGCATCTCCACCTCCACCACATTACATGTACAAATCCCCTCCACCACCACATTACCGCCACAAATCACCACCTCCATACCACAAGAAGTCTCCTCCACCATCCCCACCACTGCCATCCCTATACTACTATAGATCACCACCACCACCACCACCATCTCCACCACCACCACCATCTCCACCACCACCACCATCTCCACCACCACCTCGATACCACAAGAAGTCTCCTCCACCACCGCATTACCGTTAGAAGTCTCCACCACCGCCATCTTCGTCACCACCTCCTCCTCCTTACATCTACAAATCCCCACCTCCTCCATCTCCATCACCACCCCCTCCCTATGTCTACAAATCCCCACCTCCCCCATCTCCATCATCTCCTCCACCCTACATCTATAAATCTCCACCACCTCCCTCACCGTCTCCTTCACCTCCTCCTCCATATGTCTACAAGTTACCACCTCCTCCATCTCCATCACCACCTCCACCCTATGTCTACAAGTCACCTCCTCCTCCATCCCCTTCACCCCCTCCACCTTATGTTTATAAATCTCCACCACCACCATCCCCACCACTGCCATCCCCATACTACTATAAATCACCACCACCGAAATACTAAAACTAATCATTATGTAGTACTAATTATCACGTAAGTATTTTTATATGCGCATTCTCAAATCCCCATAACATTGCCTTTCCTCATTTACTTTTATTTCTTGTACTTTTCCCATCGATCGTAACCTTCTCATGATTTCTATTACTCTGTTTTTGCAGCTTATTGGGTGATAAAAGGAATATAATTGCTGCTCACGAAGTATTCAGATACTCTCGTGAGGTTTGGTTTATTATTAGCATCGTCCACTAAGGTCAATTAAGACGTTTGAGGCAAGCTGTGGACGCGCGACAGTTAGCTTTT